>JAYGXS010000003.1:14041140-14145087 GCA_036362985.1 Ligula intestinalis
GCCTGACTTATTACTTTCTCAAAGTGGAATGAATATTAACCGGGAAAGGTTAACTGCTTGCATGGCGTTTGATATAGCTATTTCTTCTACTCATCGTAAAGAGACTAGACATTACGGAAAAGTCAAATCTATAATTAACCCTCAAGAAACGTACTTCTTACTTTGACAAACCGCCTAAACATCTTATTTTCCATACACGTTACCCAACATACACTATTGCAAGTCCCGCAAGCAGCTTGCCTAAGATTGCTAATGCTTGATCAGTTATCCAATACCAGCGAAAACGCATTAACAAAAACTTATAAATAATAATAAGCAGCATAAGGTATATTAAGAACTTATAAGAACTATAAGAATAACAAAGTCTTCGTTAAGAAAATCAAATTTTCTCTTCCGGTTTCCGGAAAAGTAAAAAAATAGCTATAAATTAAAACAATTAATACAATTATTCTTTTAGTAGGGTAATAATTGGATTAATATTTATCAAATATCGTGAAATAAAGTCTCTCATCATTTTGCTCGTTTTCAATTTCTTCATTGACTAGTTGATAAATTGCGCTTCTGGTCGACGTTTACGTCAAAAGCTTTAAAATAAGAGATAAATTTACAGAATTTACCGAAAAAACTATCTGTTAGATATAATTTTCTATGAAAATGGTCATGTAGGTCAAATTTGAAAATGCTTCAAAACAGCAAACCACATTGTCAAGCACACAATATGTCTTCCAGCTACCACGTATATTCTATTCCAAAGATAAATAAAAAAACTTCCATAATAGATTCCCTTTTTAAAAAATGGTTTTATTGGACATCTTCCTAACGAACTTTTGTGTATATTAGCTTTTTCAAAAGTAATGTCACAGAGAAATTGGAGACTTTTGGCAATTTATTTGACTTACCTTAAAATAAACTATCAATTTGACCGGAGATGAAATAACATACTTTTCTCTTTGTAGCAGATTATTTTCCGCTTAAGAAAATTTATTCCGTGATCTGTTGTGAGCTTGCGAATGCGAAAAAACATGCCACATATACGATCATTTTTTGAAATACTTATCATTCTTCTGTCAGTTCCGTTACTAAATAAGGCTTGAGCGGACCATATTGTTTACAAAATAGTATATTTCTACATGACTCACATTTAATAAGGCCTCGTTTACATCACCTTCACGGAAACATAAATGGCAAAGTTTGCTAATGCGCTGATAATAATCGGTGGAGTAAAACATTTTGTCATACAAACTTATAACTGCACTTTCTGAAAAAAATCTTCACAGAATAGCAAAATGTAATTTTTTTAACCTTAATTGTTACGTATTTCTGAAAGTAAATGCTATATTTTAAAGTTGGCTTCTTTTTCATTGATAAACTTTGCACAAACGTTTCCAGTTCTGGGAAGTAGTTTTATTTCACTTTTTTTACTGATTCTGGAATTCTTCCACAGCAAAATGCATATGAGTAAAAACATTGGTTCTGTCATACCATGTTTCATAGGAAATGTCTTCGATTTAAAATTACTCATGATTTAGCCAAGATTAGTGCCTATTTCGCTCCATTACTATAACTGAGATGGCAGTTATCCAAATAAAAGCATCTCTTATTGCCGAATATTTTCAGCTGATCAAAATAACCTGACCAAATACATGCCACAATATCAAATTAAGTTTCGTCACAGACGTTGTTTTCAGGACTTGCAGGACTGTACGTGTTACGTTTAACACTAGCCAGGCATATTTGCAGGGGTTTCTAACGTGCAGTCACCTACGGTAACATAGTGCAATTTAAAAATATTGAGTAATTGAAGCCGTTTCAGACAGAGGGACTTGCCTGTGGAAGATAAGCCACTATGTACGTTACCACAACAGCTAGAAGCATCCTTGTGGGCTGCGTTATATGATGGCAGATGTCATATCCACGGTAGTACTTAGACAACAACGGTGGTAACATGCTATCCCTTTGGGTTGTACTCGTTGTTATCGTGGACGACCGCATGAATTCATGTTGTTTCACCCGCTGTCTACAGTGTCGTGTTGATTGGATCTTTCTTATCAGCAGCGCACTCATCGAGGCCATGAGGAGAATCGGAACGGCCTTGACTAAGAGGGCGGAGTTGAAGAAGAGGATGGTCTGCAGGATAGGGTCATCAACATAATCCACTTCGTAGAAAGCTTCACTGGCATTGGCAGTGTCTTTGTTTACTAATCCTCCTCCTGCTGCTTCCCTTCCACCGCCATTGTTGCTGTTGTTCATGTTTGCCCACTTTGACAAATACTGGTGATGAATAGTCACCCTGTGGGCTATGATTAGGGGAACAGTGAGAAGCACAGACATGAAAGCTACCATCACCATCACCAACCTAATCCGAGGTCGGCTGCAAACTCGGCGTGTTCGGGGACCCGCATGCACGTAGACAAGACGATAGGCAGCCAGCACAACAATAGTCCACGTGGAAAAGGTATGAAACACATTCTGAGCGACTATGCATATCAATAGGACATAGGCCAGCCGCTGAGGCATCCCATTCTCCAGCCGAGGTGAAATACGAAAGTTGATGTCGTAGACAATGTAGATGGACATCACTAGGCTGTCGGAGACCGCTAGCATGGAAAGCAAGAGATTGCTGGAGTTGCGCATATGACTTTGCATTAGGACAGCCACATTGAAGCTATTCATGCATATGCCCAGAACGCAAAGAATGACAGATAGGTAGGCGTGACAGCGATGGTATGTCTGGCTGAATTTGACAAGCCAAGGCAAGAGGTCCTCGGTGCAGTTCAGGGCGACCACAAGGGAGACAGCAGTCCCAACAGGGCCGCTTTGTTTGCACATTCGACTGAAAAAACAGTCAATTCTTTGAAGCAAATAAGTAATCAGTACCTGTGTGCGTCTCTTGTTTGAGCAGGAGCATAAGGGGTGTTTATTAGAGACAGACAAAGACAGCTCACATGTTCCGATGCAATGTGATTGGTGGATTTTCCCAAGCACAGTTAATTGGCCAGCGTAGTCCAGACTCAACCAAATCCTCGAATTAGTCCAATTTTTGTTTGGTGTTTACAGTCGGTTTTCACAATTATCCATACGTTGAGTAAATTTAATAAGCATATGAGAAGTGTTACTGTTTTTAGAGGATAGAGAGAGTGACTGCTGTAAAACCGCCACATTTTCTGTTCCACCGGACAGCGTTATCGCTGAGAAGAAAATTTGCTCCACCGAGCACTGAAAAAATATAGCACCTAATGCCAAACTGAAGTCCTTGGCCAACACCATAAAATCTTTGCCTCATAAAATACTTAAAATTAAGGCGATGTTTTTCTCTTATCAATAGTCGGTAAAATGTGGCTGCCATAAAAAAGGTTAAGGCTGCCATTTCAGCTCGTTTCAAGTTCAGAAAAACGGTACATGGCAACGACTATACGCTTTTTTGTAAAAAAAACCGTGCCGTGCACATAACCGATATTTAAATTAAGTTATCTGCTTGAAGAAGTGGCGGTTAACTGATAATTTAAAGGTTTTTAGATAAAATCTCAAAATCGTGGTTTTTATATTGTATTACACATTCTGTGTTAAAAAAAGTTTTAGCCAAAATTCATGTAAAATAGTTTCCTTTTTTAACAAGTGGGTAAGGCGTCCCTCACGCAAAATGGAAAATATTTTTAGTATGTACCTCTATGAAACATCCTGCTGGTATGTTTTTGATTATTTAAAAAGAATTATGACCTATAACTAGCTTGCCAGAGCATTGTCTGTATCGACACAAGTACCACAGATTTTAACCTAAACATAAATGCGATACAGACTTCAGTTTTCGGGTGTAATCAATGGTAAATAATCAGATTGGCACAAATTACGTTTTTAAATTCAGTAACAGTAAAATAGAAAGGAAATTGAACGGCGCTCCGCACAGAATCTCCTAATACAATTCGCGCACCAGCAACCATTGCCTTTCGTTTAACTCAGGAGTTAATTATTTGTTGTCAGCTTCATGCGCTCTTGAAGTATATTTTATCAGACAGGATACTAACAAGCTTGGGATTCTTGTCTTATTATCAGCAGGTAAATTCCCAAAACTTAGGTCGCTAGATGTCAGTCTAATCAAAAAAACGAACAAAACTTATTCAAAAATTTCACTGACTAATGACCACATTTTCTGGTAATGCGAATCGTCCGCTAGGGGACCTGCATAAACCAAAATAATTTTTGAAAACGGACTCCAATTTTACATGAAAACTGACCTAGCATGACTGTTAATGGGATTTTAATTGCATTCGAAATCTATAGAAACACGGCATCGTGGACATTTAAACCCCAAGAAAGGCGAACAATAAGAAACACGGACAAAGGACGTTGCTGCTCTGACACACACAGAAAGGCGGTTGGCGCAGTTACTGTGTTTCTGGGGAAAGTTCTTCTCTACAGCGTTAATTAAGATATTGGATTTTAACTGACTTGCTCTTCTGTTAGACTTTCGATGGGACACGCAGCTCTTATGGAACTAAGTCCCCAAATTAGTAGCCGAGATAACGCTCACATTACAATATATACCCAGTCAAAACGAACCAAAAACTGCAGATCAGTAGGGTTAACAACCACTGACAGAAAGCAAGGCAGGTTGCATCCGCACATGATACAAAATAACTAATCTGTTTGTAGTGTCTGCCTGATGCTGTTTAATGGAAGTGTTGATGGCTGCGTGAGGAAGAATTGGTACAGTTCCACAATGATAACCTTTACCTTCGAACTATCTCCCCAACTTTATGGCGTTCGAATATTATGGGCCAACCTTTTGTCATAATACATGCATTAATACTATTTTAGAGTCCATATCATGCACAAAAACAAATCCACACAGTTAACATTGTCAGCTGATATCAGGACGTGCGATATCTCCTAATGCAGTCATTTTAAGAGCACACTGATATGACCTTCTATCTGAAAACACTATAGCCATTCTCGTTGTTAGTGTAATGTACCTAGCATCAGATAGCATTGTTAGCAGTTTTTTGACACGGCTGTCATTGCAGCTCAAAATTGTTCAATGATACTGAGGCTCTAGCATAACTAATCCTATCGCACGCAGTGTATGCTCGTATGACGGCATGAGCTACCGAGGCCGTTCGCGCCAGAATTCGTGTTACATTCCGAAAAATGCGAAAGATGCATGCTTATTCGCTACTTGGCATTGACTCAAGCTGTGATAATGATTATCGTGTTGTCTATTCTGAAGTTATTTCTGTCATCATAAGATACAAGATTTTTAACGAGCTTCGTTTTGACCACTAAACAACGTATGTACTGTAAAAAGTAACTGCTTATATAGCATGACTTTTTATCATTGATTTGGCCCACCTTGTACGCGTTTGGTAGCAAATGTTGTTTTTCTCAACCATATACTTACAGAAAGGGTATCCTTCAGTTTTGGAAATAAATGTTAATTGTGAGATTTTTAGGATTGTGAGCTGTTCGTTCATAAATAATCGTATCTTTCAATTGATTAATGTTGCCTATGCAGTGTTAAGCATACTTTTAATCTATTGCAACATTATCTGAGACTATGTGACTTCTACCTCAAACTGTAGGCGAAAACTGTGTACACAGTGCACAGTTTTTAAACCGTGAATTCGAATTAAGCAGTCAGTAGCTTTCAAAATTACTCGGCAATTGAGAAATATTTTTAAAACCAAAAGATACCCTTTTTAGTATAAATTTTGAGGAAATCTTGATTTTCTACCAAACGAGTACAAGAGATAATTGTTCGTTCATCTTTTCCATAGAAGACATTTGAGTTTATAAAGGTAGTCCAATCAAAAATAGCAACATATACTATTTAAAAAGTTACTTTTTTACAGTAAATAAGTTCTGTTACCGGTAAGAGCATAGCTCGTTAAAAAGCCCGCATCATATAGTGACTATAATAAATTCAGAATAACCCACACGATTATCAGTCTCACAACCTAAATGAATGCCAATTACCAAACGAGAATACATCTTTCGCATATGTCGGCATGTTGCACAAATTCTGTCGAATACTATATAAATTTATAAGGCGCAAGCGCCGGAAAGCAAAATCAAAAACCCACGTACTTTTATTATCTCTTCCATCTGGAGTAGCCCCCCTCCCTCTGGCTGGAGAGATTTCGCTTCGGTTAATCCTATCGTCTAGACAATCCATTTCGTGACTTCTATTTAAACTTAAGAAAAAAGAAGGAATTCGTTCACCAATAGAAGCTGGGGTCAGTGTGAATAAAGATTTGACAAGCATAACTATATGTTAAAGAAAAGCACGCATGACAGTTGAGCATGTGAACCGCAACTGAACGAAACGTTTTATCTGACACAGGCGTCTAAAAGTATTTTCCATTGACAATCGTCCGATTAGTCCCGATCGGTTGACATTATACTCTTTTGAATACCCATAATCGTAACGCTACTCGCAAAAACGTTAAAATAAAGCTTTTCGACGAAAGCCATAACAACTGAAAATCATTTTGGCTTACTTCTTTTTAACGTCACCCACATCAAAGTGAGGCATTACGGAAAGTAACTGTGTTCTCAAACAAATTGCTAATGAGCTCACAAGGGCATGCAGTTAGTCCCCTTAGTTTAACATGAGAATCGATCACTTATTCATGCGCTAATGGAGGCCCAATAATGGCCAGAACGAGTACATGGAATTGGACAACGCCGGCTAGAAATAAGGTTGGTGCTGGATGAAAATGGTGGTGGTGGCATCGTTAGTGGTAGTTTTTGTGGAAGTGATTGTGATTCTAGCAAATACGATGATTATTTTTATAATTATATTAGCGGTGGCGTCGGTAGGCAACAAAGTAAGGGGCAATTTAGAACCTCTGGCACTACCTTATTCCAAAGTCAACATTGCTATCCAAATTATTCATTTTGGAGACTTCATTATGACGATGGACCGAGCTATTTACTGCTGGCCGGAGCTTATACGTTTTCAAAAGTCATCGAAAATCCAACTTTTATTAGAAAAATGGGACCTGCTTTTCGTCGAAGCGAATAAAATTAATTAGGGACAGTTTTCAAGTTTGGCAAAGAGCGGTTAGAATAGCGCATTTATCTGCATGGCTGCACAGTGCAAAAAAAAACAATTTTCAGGCACTTGAGAACGAACCTAATCAGAAGAATTAGCAATCATCTTGAAACGTCCATTGTTAAAATGCAAATAGAAAAACCATTGAAAAATGCAAGTAGGTTTTTCAAAAACGAGCTACTATAGAAGATACTCTCGAAAACCTTATTGTTGATGCGAACTTACATTAAGAACATAAACATTTCGACCGATGTATTCCTTGTGTTTGCTATGGATAACTTGAACATCAGGCGTATTTTAGAACAACCTTTGTTTCGCTTGACTTCAAACATGGGTACGCAGCATTTGATCACCTGACACCAAATGGTTTTCGATATACAGCAAAATATCGGCCAACTTGAAAAAGTATGGGAAGCTCTTGATGCTCATTAAATGGCACTTTCTGTCTGAGAGTGATTGATACAGCTACGCACAAAGATTCTCCATTGACAGCCAGCAACGTAGCCAAATATAATGGCCAAATATAATGTTTAGTGGTAAGTCGCGCAAAACGGCGCTGCTAATATCAACTCATATCCCATCCCCAAATATCTGTTGGAATATACCACTGTCTATATCTTTGATGACCGTGCACGCAGTTCCGTGACTTGTGGTGGCACTCCACTGCCTGGGGGTCCGAGGAGCGTAAGTACAAACTTGGGCGCAACCCGCGAATGTGACTGGTAGAGTACGGTGGTCGTCAAGACACCAGAAGGTGATCGTCCTTTTTATATACATAAAAATTAAAAGGAAATGTATTCTACCAACCGGTGGGCAGGCGGATGGGCATATGAAAAACAGTGGCATAGACGCGTACACCAATCTATCAGAGGACCCACTCTTTCCCCCATATTGTAATTAGAGCTCTCTTTCTCGAGCTTCCACCGCTGGGTGGCTAAGATATAGGCAGAAGGATGTTACAAGCAAAGACAGGGGACACTAGGAAGGCATGTTCTGTCTTGTTAGGCATCATCGGCTAGTGAAACCCAAACCCAGTGGGGCCGCTAAAATTGCTGCCACACCGAGATTTGTACTCGCAATCTCTCTCATCAGGGCGAATGTCCTAGCAGTTGAGCTACGAGCCCGCGGTGGAGGCTCGAGTGAGAGAGAGCTCTAATGGCCAAATATGGGGATGATTGCGTTCGCTGACAGAAAGGTGTACGTGTCCGTGCCACTGTATATTCCCGATCTAATACCAGCGAGACTGTTGGCTCGTAGGTCAACTATTAGGACGTTTGCCCTGATGGAAGAGATCGCCAGTTAAAATCTCGGTGTAGTAGCAATTTAAGCGGCCAGACTGGGGTTCGGTATCACTAGCCGATGACGCCTAACAAGGCAGGAAATGCCTTCGTAGTGTCCCCTGTCTTTGCTGGTAAAAGAAAAAAACAGGAGGACTGCGCATTCTAACAGCTCTGACTGACAATCTGCCTCGTATAGGGGCCACGGGATGGATGCGCTGCACCAGCAGGATACGGCAGGTGTCATTCGCGTTGCACTGCCATTAAAAATTCCAAATGGTGTGAGCGTAGTAGCACGCATTGCGGTGACTTCAGCCGCGGCAGCCACCTGCACTGGATTCTGTCTCCGGCCTTCATAACTGAGTATGAGCACCAGAAAAAGGCAGATGAGGGAAAAGGGAGAATGCAGTAGATGCACGAAAGTCTTATATCACTTAACGTTAACTCATGCTTGAGTTAACGTCCCTGCATCACGCTGCGGTAGAATAATTAGTGGTAAAAAGGCGTGACCACCTGTCCGAAGTTACCATGTATTCGCTTAAAACTGGACACAAGTTTGCATGAGACCAAACCTGAATAGTAGGTTCCTGCCAATATGGAAAATGCCGAGAATTTTTTGAGGCCATTTATTCTAACGAATCATGCACCAATAGGCAGGTTGATTTGGATTCAATCTACATAAAGCTCAAAAAAGCCTGGAAAAAGTGTCAATCACCAAAGCCAACTATGCACCAAGGATGACAAAAAATTATATATTTTTCGCAGTTTAAAAATGCGCACTTTTGTTCACATATGCCCTTTAATACCAACGACTTACTAGTTTGCTAACGTCTAAAAGCTACAATTAGTTTCATTCCTGTTTCCCAAAGAATCATTTCTGTCGAATTAAATTTCTTGGGATGCCTAGTTTCAAAAATCTATTTATGTTAAATGCACCTAGTAATCCTGTTTCCGCCATGGTCAGAAATCCAACACGAATTTCACCATCCATAATTTTCTGTCTCCGCAATTTAAACAATACAGACGCATCTTAAATATTTCGCTCTTCAATATTAACATTATCGATCCACAGCACTAAAATCAGGGCACACATTTTGAAGCACACCTCATATTGCTATTCATCAGGCACTCCAGAAATGTTGGCAGCGAGTAACTTTCATTGCTTAAAGGTTATGTAGCACTCAAAGTCAGAGTTAACAGACGAGGATCGTCTCAAACGAAATAAATTGATTATGATGAGTATGTCAATATTCCCTTGATATGTAAGTGGTGTGAGTTACAGTCTCATTGAGGCCACCCCTTATTTCATAATTTAATCAACTGAATTATTAAAATTTGCCAACCCTCGGCCCTTTGTGCTAGCAGTTTTGCCCCCGGGTAACTCTATGGCTGATTTCTGATCATGTCGTGTAGTCCTAGAAATTCCTAAAACTATGCAGAGGAGTATCAGGTATTTTCCATTCCTTAAGAGACGTACAGGGTATTTCAACGGCCCTATTAGATAAATAAAAGCCTACGCTTCACCTTTTGCAACAGTGGGGCATTTTAAATTAATAATCGGAAACTATGTGTGGTTTAAGACAACTATTTTCAACAATATACAGTCGTAAAAATACTAATCATATGTAGTTAACAACGTGTTTACTTCGAAGAATTATGCTTAGATGTCAGAATGCAGAAACATGAAACACCGAAAGAACAACAAGCTGATTGAGTATCACCTTTCTCGTCGTAAGCTGGACGCAGTTGTCAGCAAGGATTATCCATTGACAGCTAGCAGAGTAATTCATATCAGCTGATGTGGGAGCTCTTTCGATGAGAACCACCAAGGAGCTCCCTTTAAATATTTGTTGTTAGAAATCTGATGAAAGAAAAGCAAAGGGGATCGAATTGCCGAGTTTAAGGTGTAATTCACAAGACAATCCAAATGATAACTTCTAAAGGTAACTATTTTCTGATAGCATAGGCAAAAAAATACAGTTGCTGTGCAAACCGTCCTGCAATTTGGAGTGTTACTGAAACTTGCAATGGCCAAATCAAACTTTCCTTCCAAGCTAGTAAACTAAAAAGGTGACTATCTCATGGTGAAGATACAAATAAATTTCCCACAAATAGAAATTCTAGTGTGCGTAGATCGGTCACACGCACACCAACCTGACAATTTAACTTTCGGTTTCGATTGTGCCTACAATATGCTCCAGACAGAGGGCTGCAGAGACAGTGACTTGCGTTCAGGGATTCGTCTGAACTGATAATAGACTTGTGCGGCGTCCATCGCAGCAGTGCCCACTGTCAAGAAGACTGGAAATTTAATCGAGCCCAGGTGAGTTGCGTGGCTGAATCCGTCTCTATATGTACCATATGCCTATCGCAACGGGTTCGGACTATTCAAGTTTACCCTTACGGCTGCCATCTTCCAGGTCAGGTTCCTTAAGAGATGAGAGAGTCTTGAGAAAGCCAGAGTGTTAGGAACAATATTTTGTGAAAAGAAGAGTTAGGATGATATTGCCACTCGGCCTGGCATGGTGTTCAACCGTGAGGGCCGTGTGAGAGCATGGGGTCGTTGAAGCGGTCGATGACGCTGCCTAAGTCAGCGCCTTGAGGAGGTGGAATCCCCAGTGTGTAGGACTTGTGACAAAAGCCTCAGAGCGAGCAAGTTTGGGTCACCTCCAGCATGTTGCTTGGCCCAACCAGTCTAGGGTGTGTCCTTGTCACGCGGGGGCAAAGTTTGCGCGTTTTATGCGGAACGAGCCATCGCATTGGGTCGAACGCGACTGGGCGACCAAGACTGTTACTTCGAGACGACGTCTGTGGCGTCAAGAGTTAGTAGGGCGTCGAGCATCAGTGACCACTTCATGCTTCCCATGTTCGGAATATGTCATAGGAGCGCAGCTTGAATAACATTTATGTGCACTGATCTGGCCCCCCACTTTGCTCCAGTACATCTTACACGCAGGTCGTCTAGGGGCTCACACACCTACCCATCTCCGAAGTGTCACCCACGTCGATTACTTGATTATTCAGGTTGCCTTCAGTAATCAGCAAAGGGAATACATAGTGCTCCGTGCGTTGGCTAAATGAACAACCTTTAAGAAAATGTAGACGGCAGAGTCAGTTACCATACGCCTCACTAAGCCAATATTATGTGTGCGGATGGCGTTTGTAGCAGCCTCAAGGCTCTCGCGCCCGAAGGCTAACTCAGCATCCGCCCCCACGCGTCTTACCATGCCGCGAAACAGAGCTGAGGCCCTGACAACAAGAATTCCCAGGCCGTTCACGCCGTCGCGAGAGGACGATACCTTGCGTCCTCACACCTCTCAACAAGGACGATGGGGTGGTTCGAACTAATTTTAGGACTCCTTCTCTTTCCCTCCTCCCCCACCATTTCCCCTTCTAAGACTAAAATCTGATCCATTTGATCCCTTTACATTTCTCCCCACTTTACCCATAATTACTAGTGATTGGCTGCTTAAACGTTCGTTAACTAACTGTCCCCTATATTATTGTATCGCCTGATGATTTATTTTTCGAAAACGCTCGTTCGCCTAACTTGTCTTCTGAAAAATGTATCTATCAGGGCAAGTTAAACTGTCGCAATGCCCTGCCTGCGCTTGTCGTAATTTCCGTTCGAGCATTAATTGGTGAAGTCGAAAAATACTGCAACTTAAAGACTCATGAATATAAGTGAAGTGAGTCATCTAGACAGAAATTTTCTATCAAAATCAAGAACTAAAACTGCCACCAAAGCTCTCTGTCTTGTAGATTTCACAGATGGAACAAACTAGTTCACCAAACACGTCTTTTCGGTGCACAATTTCAAACACTTTATTGAGCAGAAACTCAAAAGCAACTCAAAGGGTGTGTTCCAGTTGAAGGCAGAAGAGAATAATAACCACTTCTGGCATGAGATCCTCCAACTGCTCGCTCTTAGCCTCGAAGATGTTTTGCTTGCTTGCTAGGTGCAAGTATGCAGGAGACAAGATCTTGCCTGCGCAGCTGGAAGACTGCACATAAATAAATTTGGCGCATTCATGCAAAAGCTGGTTTGTTCCATCTTCCTTTGCCGCCAGTTTTTGTGTGTGAATTGAACTCTTCTATGTAAGTTTAGAACATAGTTACAATTCTTTGATCTCTCCATGCCTGGCTGTTCTGACTGAAATTCTAACGAAAATCTGAACATCCTGACTCGTAGTTCAGCAGCGATATGATTAATTATGAAACGCAAAACCACCGAAAAAAACATTGCCATGAAAGGCGACAGTGCATTCTAAACAATTTCTGTCGGACGCCTTAGCGCAAGCTCGAGCTGTAGGATGGATTGAGTCTGACTGAGGAATCTTGTGCCCCCGAATTGTGGAGGCCATCCCGACGGGTATGTCACGTCCAATCGTGTAGTGTGCGTGTGTATCCTCTTCTGCTTGCGTGCTTTACTATGAGTACGGATCTGTGGTTCTTTTATGTTCCACTCTTTTACTTAAGCGCTAAGCGTAAGCGCGAGCTTTATGATAAATGGGGTCTGACTGAGGAATCCCATGATCCCGAATCGTGTTTCCGGTGGAGGCTGTTCGAAAAACGTATGTGACGTAAAAAAGAGTAGTTCTTGGTGCTTCCTAATCTCCATACATGCCATAGTTGTAGGGTGGATCTGCATTTATAAAAAGTCACTTTTCATTTTATATTCCATTTATGTACATTTGTTTTCATTCTGCCAGATGATGTACTTAAAAATCACTCGATAAAGCGTTGTGTAACATGCACAAAGGTTTAAGGTCCAGATATCATATCATTTTCATCATCCCCACAGAAGACGGAGAAGGAGGTTCAAGGACATGGACCGAGTTATATTGGGACTGACGTTTCGGACACTCGCTTGTTTCTATCGTCAGCGAAACGTGGTGATTGTTCCTGTTTGCCGGCACTGTTTCAGCTTTGCTGCATGCCTTTTATTATATCGATGCTTGCTTGCTGCTGACTACCCGTGAGATTGACCGCTGGTGACTCGTGTGAACTTTTTCCTCTTTGCGGCTATGGTAATTGTTTGCAAGTCAGTGCGCTTCCTGGCCTATCTCTCATCAATCAACAGGACGGCGAAGCAGACACAAGCACGGAGTACAATGGAGTTCAGAGGAAGATCGAAGAGAGATCGGAAATAAACCATGCGACCAACATTGAACGCTACCTCACCGCTACCGCGCAAACGAGGTAGACATGAACTCATATGGGTAGAAACAAGTGATTAGTCTGTCAGTGTCCTTCAACCTTCTTCTTCGTCGTCTTCTTTGGGGGATAATGAAAATGGCTGCATTGTGTATAGAATAAAAGCATGAAGCATTCCACATTGCCAGCCTGCAATTCTGTAAAGACAAGCAAAATCCTTTGGTAGCACATTACGCCTTCGTTAAATTTTAAACCCAAAGGAAAGGTATCGTTCGCTTTTAAAAAAACTTTCTAAATTGCCGAATACTTTTGAAATCTACTGACTGCTGCACTCGAATTCAAGGTTTACAAACTGCGCACTGTGCACATCCTGCTCAATGAAAAGTACGTTTTGCCTACAATTTGAGGAATTATCCACACAGTTCTCATAAATTATCGGAATAGGTGTCGAACATGCTTTATACAATGCAGACAGCACTGATAAATTAACAGATACGTTGAATAATGGATAAACAGCTCACAATCCTGAGAAAGCTCATAATTAGACATTTTTCCAAACCCATAAGATACACTTTTTATAAATGTAAAATTTAAAGAAGGCGTTATTTGCTACCGAATGAGTTCAAGAACTATTTTTTCCTTTACGTTTTCCAAAATATATATTTGAATTTATAAATGCAGTGAAAATCAAGGATAAATACACATTCTATTTAAGAAGTTACTTTTTACAGTACATGCGGTTTCTTCATAGTCAAATTGAAGTTCAGTGAAAAGCTTACATCCTATCCTGACTGGAATAACTTCAGAATGAACTACATGCTAAGCAACATCGCAACTTGAGTCTATGCCGATTAGTGAAAGAGTATCAATCTTTCGCATGTTTCACAAATTCTGGCGTGTACTGTAGTTTTTCCACCATCAGCTCCGTGTCTTTGTACACCTTTGGCTGGTATTGAGACTTATTATCTGATTGCAGCAGGTTGATAATCCTTTCCCATTTCCGATCAATCTGTTGGGTTATTTTTTACACACTTTAACGCTTAACCCACTTATTTAGCAGTAAGATTGAGGGCACTTTCGGCGGAACATTGTTTTCCAAAAAAATAAACAGCGAGAGTTCAGTTCTGCGGTTTATTCCGCATAGGCATATTTAATTAAGGGAACCAGTACCCAGCGTTTACTCGGCAACACATCCTGGCCTTAATATGATTAACGTGCAAAGCATTGCAGGTGATTAGATGAGCGCGTAGGTGGAGCAGGAATTGAGTTCGAGGTGAAAAAAGAGCAGCACTTTCAGCAGCATAAAAAACACAGTCAAAATTAAGATTGGAGAAGATGAGTGCCAATCCTGTTAATCGGCCTTATGCCAGAACAGATCATGTTTTATTCAGATGCTGGGGACTGTGCACTTCGGCAACTTATGGTTTTGCCATCAGGTTCATACATGACGGATGCGATCTTATTTGCTCTAGCTATTTCCTCAACGATGGACTGCTATATGTATTCGTCCGCCCAGGGAACACAACCCAATTGGAGGTTTTAGTAGGTCCTTATAAGCGCACTTGATAAGCATCCATATAACAACCACCAGACGCAAGCATAATCCGTTAATTTATGGACAGGGTAAGTTCAGTGTGTGTTTCCTGCCCTGCTTTCATTGTCATCCTGCCGGCAGGTAGCTGCTTTGCCCAGACAACCCTATTTTACTTAAGCAGCTGTTAATTTAAATGTCTAAATGACATTGCCGAACTCTCCACGTGATGCGTGGAATGTCTAAGCTCTCTCGGGGCTGAACACCTATTGTGCAGAGGAGCGTATGGGAAGAAGAAATTAGAGATAGCGTAATCATCTGGACTATGATATTCCAGTACATAGAGCTAATTCAGCTACTGTTTATCCATATAATTCGACTGAATGTTACGAAAAAGATGGCGACTGTTTTGTCAGCTTGCGGATGTACAGTAAGCGCTTATTTGTCGAAAAGTTACATAATTAAAAAGCGCGTAAATGCAAGCCAACATCACGCATGTTTAGGCAGAAGTCCCCACGCATAAGAAAGTGGCTATTTTGGTAACAATTTAACCCATTTGAGCAAAAATACCATATTTTAATAACACAAAAAATAAAGTGCATAACATATACTTCATCAAACGGGATGATCTAAACTTGGTTTAGGTATGTTTTGGAAGTTTTAAAAGGAACAAAAGGATTTCACTAGGTATACACAACTCTCAGATTCTATTGTATTCCTCGTTGCTATAATTTTGTGGGAACAAAGATCCAGATTTAGTTAAGAAATAAGGCTTACGGTTTAGGTTTAGTTTAATTTACGCGTCAGTGTTCGGAATATTTACCCTTCGTAAAAATTAAGGTTAACCCGTTTGTACTAAGTGAGAGCCTTCCAATGCCAATTTCTCATTTCTTTGATATTAATAAGGCTATTCTGTGGCGCATTCTCAATTATTCAAATGTAAACACCAATAAGCATAGTGGATCAAAATGCTTCAGGAGTAAAAACAATGCTGAGTTTATTTATCATTATTATTATAAGCTGGCATTATATTCCAATTAAAACTATTCACGGAAATCTATCTTGATGCTCTTCATGGCCATATTTAGGAAAACAATGCAGCACAGCAGTGCCATAAGCAAGCTGTTTTAAGATAACTTCTTTTATTTTCTAAAATTACGCTGATTACCGGCGCTCATTCTGGAAGAGCTTTTTATTTTGTGATTAATTATTATGTTAAGAAAAGTGTGCCATAGTCGTCTGTCACTTAGTAGGTTAGCCCAGATAAATATAGCCATTATGGAACGTTGCTCATTTAAGACAGAATGTGTTATCTGATCGAGGATAATTTGAATGTTACCAATTGAAAGCGTGAACGCTTTTATGATAACATTCAAAGGAGCCATTTTCTCCCATTGCCGTGAAAACAGTCTCCTGAGGATTGTCTGACTGTATTGAGTCCACACCTGAATCAAAGGTGACTCCAGCGGGAGTAAACTGAATGTGGATTTGCAGAGAACCTGTCCCACTCTCTCACCACTCCCCCACCAGGATGCGGTGTGAAAATAAAAGTCAAGGAGACTGAAGATCGGGAATGGCGCAGGTAGTTGGCGCGACCAAATCTCAATACGCGTACCAACAGCTAAGTTCGCTATTTAGGCTACTGCCTGCAAGCGTCGTAAAGACCACATTGAGAAGGAGACATTGAGCCTGAGTCTCAGCCTGCGGCAAGCTACTTCACACAACAAGACACACTGAGTCGACTGAGGTGTTCAAGTTATCCTGTGAGTTGGAAACCCTCCAAGCCACGGCTTTTAGCGCACCACGATAGCTTCAAGAGTATGAGATGGACTGCAGTGAGGAGAGAAATTAGCTGAGATTCGACACTTCCCTGTCCGCCGCCAGTAAGCAGAGTGGAACCAATGATATCATCGCTCACTAAAAAGTATGAATTCAGGGTTTTTATGCAAGTGCGCTGGCTTAATGAAAGCCATTCCTTATGATCACTTTCGGAAGTGGCCAAAACACAGGTCAACTGGCGGATTTTTCTAAGGAGGCTCAGAGAAAATAATATGAGGCTATTTTTGCTGTGTTTGAAGGGGACATGATACACAGGTCCCCAATCCATAAACAGGTTCAATGATTTACCCAATCATTATTCGGTGCTGAGACTCAATTTGGCCAAAGCAAGTCGCAACGTGGGGTACGGACAGGCCTGAACAAACACCACAGGACTAGATGGCCAAGCACTCATCACGCCCCAGTCCACCATGCGTGGTGAACGTTCAACAGGTCAGAGCCCGCATGCCCTACAACAAGCTACCCACGCACAAGAGGAAAATTAACGTTTATTGTCGCTGTATGTTTGCAGCGACGTCTGTGTTCTATAAATACTTCAAACCGCTGTGCACGTATTACTCGCTTTTGCTACTGTTCCATGAGTGTCTCTGATGACAAATCCTCGAAGGATCTCGAAACGTCAGGTGAATAAAACAATATTCCCAGCGGTCAATTCGTCCTCTTCTCAATTTCTTCCCGGGACTCACATATTCGCTCGTATTGAACAGGGCACTTCTAAGAGAAGCATTCTAAATTGAACAATGTTATTGTACATTGCCTGCATTTTCGGATTAAAAAACAAAATACATTTAAATCGTAGAAAACGGGCTTGCAGGCCAGGCGCGATTAACATCTTCTCTTTTTTATAATTAATTGATATCGCTAGAAAGCAGCTTGAATGACAGCTGCTTCAAGATAATTAAATTGGAAGCGAATATGTTTAATTTCACGTCTTTGTTTATGTCAAGAAGAATACTAGTCGGTCATTGGAGGTATGGCTTTCCTCGACCGAGATTTCAAACACCTACTGCGACTACTTCAAAAGCAAGAACGAAAACCAAGTAAGATTTGTAGATGGCGGGAGCCCCTCAAGCACCGGCAACGTTAAGTTGGAAGTGACATCGCAGGACTCTGGATGCAGGCGCTAGATCAACAAATCGATCGAATGTGTTCTCGTCGGAGACCCAGATTTAAAACGGTTGTAGGCCTTTCTTGCGTCCAGTGTTATCGATTATTTGTTCGGGCTTTTCAACTTTAGCCGCTATTTTTTCCTCCATCTATTTTTATGTAAATTGTCGTATATACACGTTTGTTGGCCTATTTTAATCATTATAAAACTATTTGGAGCACTTAGTTTATTTGAAGCACGATGAAATCATGATAGCATGAGACCAAAACGCTAGCGCTCTTTCGAAAGCAGTCCAGTTTTGTTTATATCTTACGACTAATTCTAGGACATTCACCCAAAATGTCTTAAATTGCAGTCATTTATGACTATGGATTACTTTTGATATCCAGGTGTTGTGCGTTTGTGCACCCAAATTTATTCGTTTAGACTGCAGAACGTTTTTTAAATGACATTTTTGGAAGAATAGCTTCAAAACAAAGCCTCTCTGTCTAGTCTCTCTCTCTTGTCATTAACATTGTGACAGTGCGGGTGAACTCCTGACCCGTTGTGTAGGTGTAGACAAACACTTTTGACAATGTATCGTTTCGTCTTACGGCCAGCCTTTTCTCGTGCATGCGCAAACCCAATATGTGTTTACTATATTTTCTGGATATACGAGGATTATTTAGGCACAGCAAGCGATCTGGCACCTACAGGAGCTGATTGGTTCCGACCGCTAAGGACTTGTGTTTATTTTTTGTTCCTGCTTTTATCTCTGACGGTGGACTCCCGGGAGATTTTGAATGCTCAAAAAAGGCATAATTCTAATGGTGGATGAGCCTACTTTTTTACCTAACAGATGTCGCCATAGTTTATCGAAGGTCAGAGGAATAGTGGACAAGAACAGGCAGCATCAAAACCACCCTGAAAAGTGGATAAACAGTAGCAGGCACGATTTCAACGAAACCGTGAAGGACAAAATAAGCACACAGCAGATATGCCTAAGCCCTGAAAGCCAACAGGAACAAGCATAGGCAAGAAGCATGGTTGAAGAAAAATTTGAAAATCGGGTAGCCATTATATCCGGTCAGACCTAATTTCGAGAAAAAGAAGTCGTGTCGATCACCGGAACGGCCGTTGGTTAAGTCTCAGCTTTCCAAACCTTGCGGGATTCCATCGTCAGAGATAAAATCATCAATGAAAAACAAGCAACATTTATAGGGGTAAAGGGCTACTCAACCGTACTAGGACCAAGGGACCAATAAACTTCAAGTGAAGTGAGTCTGGAAATACCTGCGCAGGGTAATATATGGGGGGCAGCTTGGTACATCGGTCAACTCAGTTTTAATACGACGCACAGGCTTCAATCAGTTATCGGCCTCTATTGCTGCCATTGTGGGCAATTACCTTTGCAGCTGCGAAATTGAAATCGTGACCTGTCTCTTATGTGTGGACCGCCACTTGCTTTAATGCATCAGCGCATCGAACAGCAGACTTATGTTCGTATATGCGCGAATCCAGCTTGCGTCCGTTCTGTCCTATGTAATTTCTGAGACAGTTTGGATATGGTACGCGATACACTCCTTCTTACTGCTCATTTGGAATATAATCGATCCTTGATCCTCATGACCCGGCTGTGCATCGGAGGCTTGGGGAGTAGGGAAATTCAGAAGCCTAATCCTGCGGCAATGCGTGCCGTCGTTTCTGACGCATTCTTAATATGTGGCAGCGCATGCCAAATCGTTGGTCTTGGTTCCGTCTGAGTTCTCGGAGGACGAGCACGTAGGCATCCGCTTATGAAGGTTTTAAGATAGCCATTCAGCATAAGCTGTTCGCGAAGACATCGGGCCCCACATGCTTTTATTACGGGTTCCTGCTGTGAGTCTGTATTCTTTTGAACAACGTACTCACGCAGCATCATCTGCGAGCCACTGGATTGTTGCCGTGGAAGTGGGTATGCTCATTGATGTTTCTTACCTTCCCTTTGATCCTTGTTTATAGTTTGAAGGGTCACTTCTGATCCTTTTCTTCCCTAAGTGAATTGTTTATCCAGCAAAATCGAATTGGGAGTATTGCAGAATTTCTGCAGCATATTCCTTTTGACAATGGCAAACGTGTCGTAAACGTAAGGGCACCAAAAGTTCGGTAGCTGTCAGATGATGATGGTAATCTTTTCCAGCTCTTGAAAGAAAAATTCTCCTTTTGAACTGGAGACTAAGGAGCCCATTGAGTGTCCCTTATTTGTTCACAAGTCGCTCAATTACAAGTAAAGTATGTATTTTGGCAAGTTTCTAACAGACTCATGAGGTGTTCGCTTTTTAGGCAACTCTGCATTTTGTCATACAGCACCCCCGAGTCTTCTGCGCAAGGTGTCTTGTGCCAAAACCGGTGAATGCCTGCAATTAACGACTTCAAGTCAAAGGCAAGCATCAACCAACTATTTAATCTTTCGACCATGGATGTCTACCAGAAATTGGGCAGCTGAATGGAATAAAGAATCAGAATTTTCTTGGAGGAATTTAGGTTTTGGTAACATGCGTTTTCTTACATTATAGGTGGGGCTCCCTTTGACGGCAACGAGTGGCCGTAATTTAACGCTTGGTTTATGGACATTTGGAAGACTATATAAGTGAGCCAGGGCAGCATCTGTTAGTTGCATTAGACGCCGTTCTTTCTCAGTGATCAAATTTCGGCGTTTGAATTCTCCATTTTGTTTCTTTAACTGATTTGATGCTGCTTTTGCTTTTGAATTTTGTACTGGTCTGTAGAATTATTTATCATCAATCAACAATTTTTAATTTTTGTTGTAGTCTTCTCGATTCATCTATGATAATATGATTGTCACCTACACCAGCAACAAGTCAGACTTCGGACTGATTTAGGCCCAGGCGTCGGAGGAAAACTTAGTTAACCGATGCATCAAGCTGGCATCCGCATAGATTACCCTGCGCAGGTATCTCCAGACTCATGGCAGTGGTAGGTTATTTGTCGCATTCTCCTTCTCCCTCTTCCTAACTGTCCCAATAACGGTTAATTTGTCCCTTCCTTCTTTAAATATTTCGTGTATTTCTTTGCCGATTTTACCACTGAGGATAGACTCCTGCAAGAATTCGAAATCTGGGACTAAAAAGGCAATGATTCTGGTGATCAAGATGGCTTCCTCTCGCTCTAAACGCATACATGGGATGCAAATATTTGTCTGAAATCATGTCACTCTATTTTAATCATGCGAATTATTCAACAGAGCAGGCACTTTGACCGGCATTAATGGTACAGAAGAATACGGAAGGTGCACTGTTTTACCGAAATTGGGATAAAACTTACCCTTTCACGAAAAATTTAGCCAAAGGATCTAATGCGTCTATGCGTTATTTAGAAACGGCACGGAAAAAAGATATATAAATATTTCAAACAGTTTCTATATATGTCCTTAGTCTTTTTTGTACTAACAACATTGTAAAAGACCCTGGAATTAATCAACGTATGCGAAAAAAATCAATAACAAAGAAAAAGGTAAATTCTTCCGTCTCTTGTAAAAATAAGTAATTTATCCTAAGGTTAATTTAAAAAATCATAAAAGCTCTCCAATTTCATTCTGACATTTCTTTGAAAAAATTTAATCAACACAGAGATCCTTCAGACGAATATCCAATAAAAACATTTTTAAAGAGGTTTTATATTATTTAAAGTTTATTATTGATCATAGGGAAAAAATAACCGAGTTATCTTTCGAAATGTCAGTATGCTCGACGACGGGATGCGAGTTATGATCAAAAATGTATTACTTTAGGCACTTGAAAGCAGCACTTGCCATCCTGTTTATTTGTGGCCATCCATTAACAGATTCCGCTTATATAAGTAGTTATTTGTACTTCGTTTTCGAAAGTCACACAGTAACTTTGGTGATTTTTTCGAATATTTCAGGTATCCATTATACGAATAACTGATAGATTGTTCATTATTTGTATGAGTTACCAATGCTATAATGTTATTATCTTCATATTTTAATTACTATGTGGGTTCACTGGGTACCATTTCGTTTTTTGTAAACATGTACATGAACTGCTCAACGTTGTTTGCCACTTGCACTTAATATCAGCAATTTCTGGTGCCACAAAGTATGGAGAGAGCGCTGTGCAAAACTCAGTTCCCGCAGAACGCTGCGCATAAATAACCTAACGCACTTTTAAACAAACAGGGTGTGTCGTTGTTTGGAATGTTGCCAACTGAAAGGGATAACATTTTCCCTCCAGGGTGGAGACTCAGACTGCAATGGCTCCATCTTAATGGCGCTTATACAGCGCTCCCATTGATTTTTTATTCCAGGCTACAGCCCGTTTTTACTCGTTGAGTGTGGATTAAGCGTACGTGGCACTCGAAGGCGAGTTTTTTATTTCGTTCAGCTACTGTGCGAGATCCCACCTTCGTTCTCTCTGAGGCTGAGCTAAATATAAAAGTGTGGTAAATGCTGCACAAGTCTTATGTCGCTGTTAACAGACTGACGCATAGGATGCTATCTTTGCCCAAACACTTTTATCGGTGGACATAATCGTCCATGATTATTGATCTGCTCCAGTGCTGAATACGATGAATTGATTCAGTCATGGTGAGATCACCGTGTATTTCCCCTTAGGAACGCAATAATGTAAGTTCTCTACGGGTTTGCGACATAATTGGAAGAAGGAATAAAGTTCTGCTGAGAAACGCTTTCACCTGCGGGCATGTGATCCAATCGGACATTCAAGTCGGTCTCAGGGGATACTTACTGTAAAATCATCCAGTATTGTAAAGCAGGGAACGTTCGTTAGAGAATTTAAAATGCATTTTTCCCCATCAAGTTTTGCATCCTTGATTAGGCATTTGTTAAACGAGCGAGTCAAGTGATCCCTCATAGACCTTGGGTGTTTGCTTTCCGTACCTCATACTTTCCGTCGAGAGGTGAAGCTGCTAGGTAGAAGCCATGTGCTTGTTTGCTTACTTTATGTTTTTAAGCCGCTCACATAAATTCTCAAAAGTGATTAAATTCATGGCGCAGGCGTGGCGTTTATAGCCAACTGAAAGAGCATTGGCCTCACGTTAAGGCTTTTACTTCTATGCGGTTTCAAATCCCGCTGAACACCGCGAGTTTTCTCCACATTTGGCTCAACCTAAACTAAGCAAATCTGCCCAACCTCATAATTTTTTTCAAAAATCCGCGGTAGCGTGAAGCCATGGAGGTTTGAGCGCAAATGGAGGGAGTAAGTGAGATTTAGAATTGAAGCAAGCAAAATTTTACCCAAGCAATGGCTATTCCTTTATTGCGACCACAATTTTTTCTAAACGGAGGTGGTAAAAATTGGATTTTATTCTCAGAGCCCTGTAATATTTAAAGTCAAATCCTATGTCTATGACGTCAATACATCCAACTATAAGCTGCAAGAATTTTATTCTTACAGGATAAGACTTATTTTTTCCACTCCATTGTTCTTTTAAACGGCTTTTCGGCTGCCGAACTTATTAACTATCTCGTATTTACATTTAGCATTGCGTAGCAGGCTGTGCTCAGTATATCTGCATCCCACTGAAGTACGTGAAATCTCATCAGCCATTTCAAATTCTGCCAGCAGGTTGAAATAACAACAGCACAGAAGTTTAAATCAATCCGTTGCCGTTTTTGTTGTAACGTGTACCCCACACTGGTTATTTACTGAGGCCGAACAAGTCAGGTGTACTTATCCAGTTTTCGCAGCGGAAGTTTGGCACTAAAGCACTTTTGGCAGCAGAGGCTTATGTAGGCCCAATCATAAATCCCTACGCCCTGCATGTTTTCCTAAAAGAAAGGCGGTTATAGGGTTTTATGAGTAGGAAATTAGGAGACGCAGTGGAACATACTTTAATACTGAATTAAGTAGTGTCCTTGATTTATATCTGTAGGTTTACCTAATCTGCATTATCCTTTAACGTATTGCGGAAAAATCCACTTTTTAAATCGCAAGTTTTTTGCATTTCCCGAAAACATTGAAATGGTTGTTAGAAGGTCATCTACTGCAACTTACCTGAGGTCCACCTTGCTATTCTGGATTTAGATTAGTATAGTCTGCGGCGCGAAGCGCCGCGCGCACCTTCAATTTACATGCGGAACAACCTGCTCCCAGCGGCCGCGAAAAGCAAATTCGGCTACATTTTTTTCACTTTACACTCACTTTTAAAAATTGCCTTTTCTACCTATCTATTTTTACTCACCCCCAAAACTCTTTGACCACCGTTTGGGCAGAAAAAAATATTTTAAGACTAGAGATATATGAGTGTGCCTTAATAAGCTACTTTTGCCGCACTTTTAATATAACAAGCTTGGAAAGATGCGTCTTACGGGTTGGTTATTTCCAAAAATTCTAGAATTGCTTAATCAATTCTGTTTGTGGATCAGTAACATTACCATTTTCGGAAAATGGGCCTTGCAAAATTTTCTCTAGGAGGTCGCCCTACGTCCTTGCGGGGCTTTTTCCTTGAGGCGATGGTAAATACCATATGGGTTAATGTGCTCTAACAAACAAGTCAGAATTGCCTGCTCAGTTCTCTTACGTAACTCCCTCGTGCATATGTACCAAACAAATACGGACCAAATTAAAGAGAGTCCAACAAAAAATCCTCAATGCAATCGAGTAACTTTGATGTGGTCCTCATTCACTGACCTCGCAGGAAGTTAGAGGGAGGTGGGTACATGAAGCTTGGACAAAAGTGACATGCATAAGGTATAATTTTCGAAATACGGACAAAAGGAGTATATTAGCGGAGCCGGCAGAGAAAGTTTTTTTCCACATAAAGCAGCATATTTCATTTTCAAATAAGAACAGCTAGGATAAACATGGAGTAATATCATCCGCACAAGCCTCTTCTGACGTTTGACATAACTAGCTGACTATTTTGAAGTTGACACTTCACTGAATGGAGCACCTTTTTCTCAAATGTTTGCTTAAATTAGGTCCTCAGTCCGCGTGAACGAACGCAATGACTCATGGATTTCTTAACCCCACTGCAGGCAGGGTAAGATATTATTTTTTGTTTACGAAGTTACTGGTATTCTAAGTAAATACGTTTTAGCATTTGCATTCAGTGCTTTCTTTGGCTTAGTCTACAGTGATTAATGGCCAGGGGAGCAAAACTTACGTTTCTTAAAAGAGTTCGCCCGCGTGCATAAGTGTGACTTGGTGCCGTCAAGAATATAGGCGTCACTCGGATATTGAGGCGCGACACGCAGCGAGCTATAAATAGATCATATATTTCACGGGTTAACGCCCACACACTATAACACGTATGTGTCAAGGCTCCCGTGTAGATTTTGACTAAATTTTTTTCAGACACTGACTGCATCCTGCCTTACTTCAGGGATAAGTGAAGCGTTAAATGTCGTGTTTCGTTTTGTGAGTGCGTGCGTGCTTAAACTTCCAAATGCGAATTGTTGGTTATCAGTGCATCATCAGTCGTAAAACCTACTATTAAATGCATGTCTTCCCACAGAAAAACGTTGGAACGCTAAATCCAAGTAGGAAGGTTAAGCAGCATGGTCACACTTGCAAGCAAATTATACGGTTCCTAAAAAGTAATTATGTCACTTTATCTGCTATCTCTTTAAGCGTTAACCAAACTGCTGAAATTTGTCTTCCTCTCATGGACATACTTTAAGTATCTAGGCTACCTTAAGGCAGCCTCTATACGGTAGTCAAAACCTGAACTTTGTAAACAGCTGGAACATGTTGTGAACCTTGCTTTGCCCTGGTAAAATCCGGCTTCCTGATTCACAACTCCACTGACCTCAATTTTGCTTTAACGTTTTTTCCCTATCTCACCGTCCACAGTGCTTCACTTATTTACAGTAGATTCACTATCTCATGCAATAGCAGCCGCAATTCTGAAATGAGTTTTTGATTGTGGACGGTTGTAATAGACACAATTGTTCAGCCTTATCTCAACAGATTTTGAATACCCAAGGATGCCGGATTTTTAATGAGCTTCTTTCTGACCGCCAAGACAAAGCCTGCACTGTAAAAAGTGACTACTTATTAAGTGTGCCTTTTTTGTCATACATTTTGACTGCCTTTATAGATTTTACTATATTTTTTGAAAACACGCACGAAAAAAATATTTCTCGGATTCTTTCGGTAGCAAATTACGCTTTCTTTAAATTTAATACTTAAAAGAACGGTATCTTTCGGTTTAAAAAATATTTCTTTTCATGATTATTTTACAATTTTCAGGTTTTCATTTAGATAACACCGTATCCATCATTTGTTTATGCTGCCTTTACTGTATAAAGCATGCTTCACATCTATTAAAAATCTTTATGAGAACAATATAAGATCTTCCTCAAGCTATAGACGAAAGCTTACTTTTCCTTCCGCAGGATGACCACAGCGTGCAGTTTGCAAACCTTGAATTCCAGTGTAGCGGTCACTAGGTTTTAAAATTTTATAGCAATTTAGAAACCTCGTTAAAAGCGAAAGATACCATTTCTTTAGCTATAAAGAAGGCATAATTTGCTACTGAACGAGTAAAAGAAATTATTTTCTCTTGCGTGTTTTCCAAAAAATATATTTGCATCTATAAAGTCAGTCAAAATTAATGACAAAAAGGCATATTACATCAGTAGTTATTATTTTTAGTACATGTTTTGTCTTGGCGGTCAGAAAGAAGCTCATTTAAAAATTCGGCATCCTGTGGTATCCAAAATATGCTGCGATTAGGCTGTGCTATTGTGTTTATTATGACCATTCGCTATTACCATGTTCCAATCAAAGACTTATTTCAGAATTTTGGCTGCTTTTGCATTAGATAGTGAATCTACTGTACATAGTAACTAAGCTACAGAGCCTTCAGTTTTGTTAGACTGCTGACTCCTGAACGAATCAATGTTAAACCATGTGGGAGAAGAACATTCTGGCTAGAAAGCAAACTTATTTAGCATGCTCTATGTGTACTTTTTTTCGACGCCGTTGGTATTTTTAATAGATCTGATCAAACAAATGACCAATTTTTTTCTATGTATAAACGTTTACACTCATAGAAAGAAAAGCTTCGACTTTGAAAATTGTTCTGAATGTGCGATGTTTGAGACTATTTATGGATTGTTCATGAAACATCGTATCTGCTCTTATCTTATTGCTCCTTTTTAAGTGTTCGAAATTCTAAAGAAGAATGTGCGTTCACCGGGAAACCGTTATCTCGTATCTGACTTTTCGGGTAGTTGTCTCAACTATCCATGTTCAGAGAGTGAAGAATACCCTAGAAGCAGTCATTATGATCACCGGACTCTGAGCATTCGAGCTCTTGCAGAAGTCCAACGTCAGAGATAAACAGTCAATGAAAAGCGAGCAACAGTTAAAGGGGGCAGGAACTAATTAACTGTTATAAAAGAAAGGGGGGAAGAGAAGGAGGAGAGGAGTGGCAAGATATTAGGCTCCTGGTTCTCGCTATTTCTCTTCCGCATACGTAGTCATCCAATGCCGTTTGAACCGTTCTGTATGCCTCTAGTCTCCTTTTTGACGTTTTTATCAACCAAATCTGAAAATGGGGCGCTGGTGTGTATATTTTTCTCCATGAGGTTAGTGTACATTATGTTCTTGTTCCGCGTCTAAACTGTCAATATCCTGTACGATCTCCCTAAGAGAGGATATATATATATATATATATGTTTGTGTGGCTTTAAGTTTGGGAACCCTTAACACGAGTAGGACAGTAGGTAGTCCAAAACTACTCTGAAAATACATATTTTTTAGGAATTCAAAATCGGCTTATGGTCATTTCCGATTGATCTATCATCAAGCAAATACAATACTGTAAGTGCGGTATAAAAAACAAAAGTTCACGCAACAAATAAGTAGCAGTTAGGGAAAAAAGAAGCAAAAAGATGAGGAATCAGCGACAGCAAGCATCCCTGAGCAACCCACACAGTTACGAGACAATGATGCCTTGCGTCCTCAAGCCCCCCAATAGAAGGCGAGACAAGGACGGTGGGTCGACGGGAGGAAAAATTGTCTTCCTCTTTTACCTTAATTATAGTAGGCACGCGGGTTACCACAACAAACTATAAATTCCGTGCAATTTATGCATGTGTCACCCTAATCTGCGCCTGTCTCAAACCATCTCTACGATTATCTATGATGAAGGGTTCTCGACGGAATCCGAAACGTCAGAAAAATAAGTATTCTACTAGTGATCGCGTCTTCTACTCCTTAAAAGCTTCCTTGAACAAGCATATTCGTTTTTATCGGCAGATCACGCTCTTTCTTACGCTACAGTATGGCGAGTGCTGCACGCAAAATGCCTCAATTTGCAAAGGTACTCGCGCACCGGCATGGACGCATTTACGGAAACTTAAAAAATATTAAGCAGCATCAGCCACGTTAAGTACTTTAAAGAAGAATTCAGTGTTTGTTAAGAAAAATAAAATTTTCCCAATAAAGCTCAAGTTTCGCAGACGTAAAAGAAGCTAAAATAAGACATGTTAATTGAAATATTTTTGTAAATTGAAGACGCAACGAAACTGATTTCTTGAGATATAAAAATATTTTTTCTTTAGCCAAACTGTTTTATATACATTCTGAGTAATAGATAACTATTTATTGAATATCTTTGTTTTAAATTCCTACATAATTTATAACGTCTTCAGTGTTTTCATGTGTTTATCTACCAATTGTGATTTTGTTTGATGTTTACATCAAAACCTTTATAATAAGATAAACATCAAGAGCATTCACCGAAAAAAGGAGTTTTGGATATTTGTCGTTATGAAAATGGCTATGTGATCATATTTAGAAATGCCACCAAACAACCAAATACATCACCTAGTATCAAGAACGCTCGCAATATAAATTTGATATTTTTATTCCTTAAATTAATGAAATAATTTTCTATGATAGGTGGTCTCCTTAAAAATGCTTTTATAATATTACCAGCTGACGAATGCGAAAAATGTTTGGCCATATAAATGGCCATTATTTTAAATAATTATTATCCCTCTGTCTGGTCCATTGCAAAATTAAGTTTGAGTGGAACACTTAGTTTGCAAAAAGTATATTTCTTAACAGCGTACAATTACTAACACCTGTATTACACTATCTTTACAGTAGCGCATATGGACGCCTTGCTTATTGGCCAGGTAGGTGATGCAGTACAACGCCATGCAAAAAGAGGGAACTTCTGAAAAAAGATTTAAAATGTTGACTTCAAAGAAAATGTAAGTTTAAATGTTAAGAAAATTTGCTATGTAATGAAAATTCGCGTATAAGGCAGATAAAGCTGAATTGCTTTGAAACTCATCTCTTTGTATAATCTTCGGATACATATGCTTCGATATTACGCACAATCTTAAGTGCGGCTGTTAACAAACAACCGGAAATTCGAGTATGTATTCAAACATAGATTTACGAGAACTACCAGTTGTTTCGACCGTTTATAGATTGCTTAGGATACGTTGCCCTAAGACAACCAAAATTTCGCTTCATCGTGCCCATTGAGACTTCGAAGGAATAAGATATTTTTGAGCTCAAATAGCCCTCAGTGCCTAATAAAGTTAAATTGAATTATCAGATGCAATTGTACTCATAAGATTTTGTGAATATTAAGAGAGATTTCTTTGTAATTATTTCGAAAATTAAGGCACGAAGACGTACAAATCTTTCTTCAAATAGCTGTGCAATTTTTAAGATTTCTAGTGTTTCTGGTCAATTACCCATAAATGCTGATCCCGTTCTACGTATTTACAAGAAATGTATATGCCGTCCAGCTGGAGATCAGGGTTAGGCTTAGCTAAATGAAGGCAAATAAGCCCAAAACTGTTCTGTATCAAGTAACCTCCACATGGTGCTATCCCTCTTTGCTATTATGACTTGGCCGGAATCCGGCCTGACAGCCGGTTTTCGGTACGAGACCCCCGATCACCCACAGGAAATTCGTTTTTATCGAAATCGGTGTACGCATATTCCTGAGTGGACATAAATTAACGGTGAGTTTTTGGCGATTTCTTCTTTTAAAGTTGTCTTTTGGGTTAAGGTTTGTAAATCACTTGAACAGGTCAATTCATTGCAGAGAAAAGTGAAATTTCACAACAACGGTGATCAATTTCGATAACGAACATATGCATACTTTAATTAATGGCAGGTAAAATCAAGAAAAAGTGGGAACATTTGATTGTTTTTTTTTTACTCTCCTGAAAATATGGAAAAACCTTCCACAGATTCTGATTTGCTTCTTTGCTTTTAGGCTAATTTTCATGACTGCAATTGCAAAACACAATGGCAGACTATCTACGAAGATTTTCTTAAGCTGATAATCTTTTACCAGTTCCGTCTTTAGTTTCTGTGTTCTTTCGTTCCCCACTACAAATAAGACTGTCTGCACCCATTTAGCGTACGGCATGAGAGAAATAATGATGACATGTCGCGTTTATTCATCTAATTATATATTTATTTACATTTAGTATTTTTGCTGGGATAAAAAACTGCAGTTGTACAAGATAATTACTTTATTCTACGAAACAAAACTAATTGGTTTTTTAAAACTGTTTTTTTATTGAATCCATTCTTTTTCCCTAATAAGAATGTTATTTCTTATTTTTGCATTTACCTGACAAGCAAAAGGATATTTTGCGTTCTCCGAAAAGATGTGGTGGAAATGTTTTTAGCCAATATAAATACTTTTATAATATTACATACATAAATGAGGCCTTTGCTTTTGTGGTGCCTAATTCTACGGTAAGTTCCTTGAAAATCGAGAAGCAGCATTTTGTGCCTCACGTCAATTCAATGAACAAATTATCGACGTCAAATGTGTGCTCAACCATTCCCTAACTTCTGACCTTCACACTCCATTAGTTAGACAAACTACTATACATGCCATTGCGTTTGATGTTCTTTTTTCTTGCCCGAGGACTCTCGATTCTAAGAGTAGTCAAAGAACGTTTCTTTTGTCATAAACTGCGGTAAAACTACCTTTTAAATCGTTTGCCACACGTTATTTGTACCAGTCTAATAATTTCGATTAAATCACGTTCACGAAACCCTCATATGTATATCGAAGGAGGACGGCAAAAACAGCAAATGTTTTCACGATCATTTCAAGGCCGTTTTCAGAGTCCCTGATCTCAAATTCAACGAAACGAAACGCATAAAATTCCCGTTTGAAAATGGCTTTTAATGACTGTGCATAAATTTTCAATTCATAGCATCTTACGCTGGTTGATGTCCGGAACTCTGGTTTGTCACCAACTGACTTATTTTACTTCTGCAACATCTAATTTATGTTACACGCAACTGGCGTTTTTAGTATATCTCTATAACTGTAGCTTTTAACGTCCATTTTACAACCTTCAGACGCACATTTAATCCCTTAATTGTTGGAAACTGGGTTTAGTGCGCGTTTTATAGTGCGCATTCCTTTTCATCCTGCCGGAGGCAATATGGTGTGCTCAGACAATACTTGCCCTCCCTTCAATTAGGAAATGTTTGTTCTTTAATGGCTTCATGACGGCGGCTTGCGTTTAACGTGAAGCCAGTTATTTTTCAACTCCCTCTACACGAAGCAAATGTTGAATATGAAATCTCATAGGGTAAAGAAATTGGAGGCAAATTAATCACCTTTACAATGATATTTCAATTAAAAGAGGCTGTTCCGCTTCTTTGAGAACTTAAAGTTTATCGATTAAATTAGAATAGATTTTACGGCACATTTGACAACTATGTTTTTTTAGTTTATTGATGCTTAACCTATCCTGCGTTGTTACATCTTTAACATAGTGGACAACATGTATATGCATATTAATGATTCTGGTAGTGTCTTCTCCTTCATAGAGTACCTACTTGAGACGAATTCATTGCGCACGAGATAATGTCAATTGTTTACTATTTAATACTTTCGGTGCCGCAATGCCATGTGTGTATCCTCTTGTAAGAATAATATGCACAAAAGGGATTACTCAAACGTGGTTTAAAAACTTCGAGTGTAAGGATTTAACGTAACTATGGTATCTAACTGAGCATTTTCAACTGTTATATGTAATTCCACCCATCGCTTAATTCATGAGAAGCAACCTGTAACAGTTGTTGCATTTTCACTACATTTGTAGGCCTTTCTGTACCACTTCAACTGAACTTTAAAGGGCTTCTGTTAGTAGCTCTAAATATACTGACTGATACTGACAGTTCAGTACTCTTCTGTTATAAGCATACATTCACAGGGGTTGCGTATTTGCTGTGTAATAATACATTGCTTTTTCTAATGTCCGTCTTTACGGTTTCTAAACGAGGATTATCCGCATCGGACGTGTTGAGGCGATTCGTTGTTGGAAATGCAGGGGAAGCCAAAGCAACTTGTTACCCTTTTTAATATGTGATAATTAACACTACAAGTATATAAAATTATTCAAAAGCGATCAAAATTTATATCTAACGGCCGTTTCTGAGAGCGAAAGGAATATGAAAATTCCTAGGCAGGTCTAGTGAGGACTTCTCGGCAGCGCATATAAAAGTGGACCATATGTATTGGTAAATTTGGGATCATTTGTCCATGGTACTTTCGGCCTTACCAGTCCTTACACTTCAGGGATTAATTGAAAATAAGAATTATCTTTTCTTCTTAACTCCACTTTTCCAAAGTATCTGATCACTTTGTTAATTGACACAAACAATTCCATCATCACCGATGTGAGATCCAAGCCGCTTCTGACTGTAACCAATTGGCCTCCTGTTTCGTCTTTTTGACTTCATAGACTCTGTATCCAGCGGCCACGCTTACGCCAAACCCAATGATAACAACTAGCAGGACTGTACGGTACTATTAAGAAAAATAGTAAAGGATTTAAAGTGTAAAAACCTCAACAATGGACACATCAAGTCAAGAGTGAAGAGCGTCTGCAAAATTGCCTGACTCTATAGAAGGGAACGACACAAGTTCAACAATAACGCCACGCTGGCCGAAACTAGTCTTGAGGAAACGTGTGTGTGTTAACGAGGGAGGGTGTGGCTCCTCTTTCATATGATTTCACGAGAAAATTAATGAAATGTCAAGGTTCGTGTGAAACACCAGCGCGAAATGGGGGTCTCGTAGAGAGAAGCAGGAGGTGTCGAAGGGGCCCTGCGAGAACAGCGTCTTTTTCGCGCCCCACGTGCCCACGGGGCTGGTCGATGAATGGTTCTCGGATTAACCGGTTCAAGAAGGGGGAGCGGACTGATACGGACTGAGTGGTTTCAGCATAGGGGTTAGGCTTACAGTTTAAGTTTGATAAAGATTTATCGTCAGGGTTCTGACTATTTCTCCGCCGTAATATTTACCACATACACATTTGTATTCAATGGATTGCGTTGGTACCGCTGAGTTTCGTGAGGGAGGCCATCATAACAGCTTTGATTAAATTTTTAATAGCTATGTTAAGTTCTTTTGCCCGCCAGTGTCTTTAAAACGGCACCTGTCCTTCAATTTAACCAAAAGTTTCTTCATTGACTGTCCCTGGGTGATTTGTTCATTTCGATCTTTACAGTGATGCTCCCATCATATGTTCTCACTCCTCCTATAAATTACTCACGAATATTACTTAATTACTTTGGTCACTTCTACTGTTTTAGGGGCACGAGAGGCAATGCACTCAGAGCCTAAGACCGAGGGTCATTCGTACAGACAAACAGCGAGCGCTAGCGATGTTTCATATGGCATGAGGAAATATCGATCAGCATGCACAGGCGACGACCGTTCACACAGTGTAGGGAACTATCGAGTAGAGGGCAAACGTAACGACTGCTCACACAGCGCAACAAACTATCGATCAATGGCAGACCAGAACACCGGTCGCATGTTATTGGGCCAGGAATACTCTAGAAATACCGGAGTCTAATAAATACGCTGGAATGGACAAGCTATGGATTCGTTGTCGCCGTAACGTTCTGAATAATGGCCTGTTATCAGATCCAGCTTCCCTTCTTCTGCCTTTAAGTCGGGGATATAACAACTGGCGACGCAGGTGAGATTCACTCGTTTCATATGGAACATGACAACTTCTATCGTGTTCAGAATGTTATAAATTGGTTATATTGTAAGGACGTTTAGATCGCGTAACGGGAATATTACGCAGTTTTTACACTTAAGCCGATGCATTTTAGCATATGAGATCACCGACTGCAGATTAACCTTAGGTTCAAAAGTAAAGTTATATGGATAGACAAAATAAAGATCAACGCACTTCTTGAGTTATTGGCTGACCTAGGGGTTTTGAAGTTTTATAGCGCATATTTCAGTCTGCAATCTCTTCTTCTTTCGTAGCTGCTTGTCAATTATTAAACCAAGATAATTTTAGCCGATATGTCAAGTTGCTGCTTGCAGGTAACCAGACTGAAGCGTGATCACATTTAATTTTGACAGTAGTGGAGGCCATTCTGTCTGCTCTTTTTGCAAACAGTATTATGAAGGTTGCCAGATTTTATTGGTTACTAGCCTAAACAGTATGCTTTCGTCTTTACTTAGAACTTGGGTGGCTTTGGGAACTTACCAAAATCGAAATAGTCTGACCAGATGTTGCGGCCTTCCATCCGCTCTTTAACTTATCAGACTTATGGTTTAGGTTGTTAGTATCACCAGATCATAAGGTAGCACTATAAAACAGTTAAATGAGGATGCTAGAAGCAAACTTTTGCCCTTCTGCGTATTTGTTTCTCCAAGTTTTACTGGTGGCAACCAGAGTATTCGGCTAAGGTCCTACTTTTATCCAATAAAAGACTCCTATATGAACGATTAATAAGAGGTTCACTGAGTACACTGGTTATGTATACAGTACCAGAATCATAACTGCCTTTACGTACTTTACGTTATAGGGATAAAATTATAAATCATCTCGGCAGGCCCTTACCTCCAGGGTAGGTTGGGCTCAGGGAGTTGGGATCAAACATATGACGTAACTCTTCAGTGTTTTTGTCCACAAATTTTAGAACGTTAGTTTTTACCGGTGTCTAAACTTCGAATCCCCTTGGAAGCCCCAGCAGTAGTTAGTTTAATTCCGTGCTTCATAACCTCTTGTTGTGGATCTAAAACAAAGCTCAAACTTTTAGTGATTAAGGCATCAAGAAGTCCTTGTCACTGTATTCACCATCTAAAGCGTGTTTGTCAGCCCTGCTGAAACCCAAAAAACCACTGTAGCATGTTTCTGCTTATTTTGTTAACATCAATCAAGCACTCTAGTTGGAAATATTTTTTACACTCATTTTTTAAGCCGTGGCTTGATAACCATGGGCAACAATCCTCGTAGTTGCAAATCTTGTATTCAGTTGCAGAAAAAAATACGCTCTGAATCTTATTATTTTCCCTTGTTTAACGTTGCTGCTATAACCTTATTCATCTTCCTAATTTAAAAAATCTTCCTTCTCGATAAGGGGTTGCGTGCAATAGGAAAAGTCTACCTTAAAAATTAATTGGAGCTCTTTTATTGAATTCATCGTGGAAAATTCGTGATAAGCGGTCCAAACTACGTTGAGTTTTTCTTCCGGCAACACTCTGCACTTGAGATATCCTGCAAATATCTGCGAGTAGAAAAATGTTTTTTCTTCTCCTTGGTAAAAGTGTGTAAATTTATTTAACGCAGCACAAGATTATGAAGTTTCTAAATAAGAGAAACATATATTTCGTTCTAAAAGTAAATTAAAACGTAATGCAAATTAAAATAAAAGTAAAAGCAAAGTATAACGTTCAAGGGTTTATTTATCTGATGGACCAAACATCAAACGTCGGCTGTTTTCTATGAGACGACCTCGGTAGTGTAGAGAATTTCCTCGGATTTTCGAAAGAAAGCTACATTTCGTATAGAAAAAATCATCGATAGGAATGTGACGACTGTTCTTGTTTTATGCAGGACGATATTGTTTCGAGGAGAGAGTAAACGAAAAATCTTTTTAAGCAGCATCATCTTAACTCTAATAGCAGAAGACTCATGACGTTCAAGAGCTCCAAATAATATCTCGCGAATGTAGGTCCGTGTTTAATAATTAATTGTTAGTCATGTTCAATTTCGCATTTTTCTGTAACTACACCTGCTGATTATCTCTTGTGACAGAATCAGTCACGTGGCTTGATTGGACCGCCTGCAGTTTCTGTTCTGTTTAGCGGATTAGCAGTCTTGCATACGTCGGTCTCAAGAAGAATTGGATACACAAGCTCCATCGAAGCATTGCGATACTTAGCCTGAATGAGTTACTTTGAACAAAGATTGAACTGACGCAACACTAACATGCTTACCACGAAAAAAGGTCTGCAAAGAGGTAACTTAGGCAGACGAATAAGTTTCCTTAAGTAGCAAAGGCGTCAAATGTAAATCATTGCTCCACTGACGTGAACAATTAACATTGCCAGGGCATACGGCTGATCTGTAATAATAACAAGCAGTTGCATAAGGGGTGGTGTGTTAGTACACTTACTAGCTTTGCATGAACAGTGGTTAGCCTAACTGACGAATTGTCAAGATCAAGGTATGTGACCAGTCATTCTTACAATTTTTATTTCTGAATAGGTTTGGAGCACAGAAAGCCTAGTAATTAAGAATACTGCATTTTCAATCTTGTATATTAAAGGGAACCGGATATAAATTAAGTAAAATTTAGGGTTGCTGGAGATTCAAAATATTGCCTGCGCTATTTTATATCACAGAACGAAACCTACTGCTTTTCTCTGTTGCGCCTTATATGCTTATATGCGAGAAATCTTTTTAATAAACCTTTTCTAGAAATGAAAAGGCTGATTGTAAGTCAATGGTTAGCACGTGAAGGCATGAGCGTAGAAGGGCTCTGTTTACCAGACCAATGAAAAATTTCAGCTTTTTGCATACTTCTTATTTTTCTCTGTCATAAAAGTTAGTGCTTTATTGCTTTGACCGTATTTTCGACCGTGCCGGAATCGTAAACAAATATAAACGTAAATAACTTTGGAGATAAACCAGCACGCACCGTTATATTATATTTGACGCAAAATTTGAACAAATTTGGCCGTGGTTTGGGAATTCCGCAGTCATAGAACGGGGTCTTAAAGGTAAATAAATGTAGCAAAATTACTCGCAATTTTTAAAAACAGTGTATGTTTTCATTAACAGTAGAGATTTTAAAATGTTTTTTCACAATAAAAATGGTCCACCGCTTCCATTTTGCTTTTATTTTACCCTATATAAAGCTTAAGTATGCAAATATTTGACAGCCAAATATCTGATTTAAGTTTTTGTAAAAGCGCTAAATTCTTATAAAAGCTTGCCGACTTGTAGTGAGGACGTTTATTATTCTTGGCAAAGAGGTTTCTTGTTTATTTGGGTATAATAATATGACCTGAACGGTCATGGGCATTAGAACGTAGGGGCAAAAACCCACTATTGCAGTTTTGTCCTTTAAATCAACCCTATGACCGAATCTACATCTGTGGACAATTGGTAAAATCGTGAAAATCGTGAAAATATATCTTATTTATAGCAAACGGTATTTCCACGATTCCACTTGACAGTTCGATTTTCATTTATTATTTATTGACGGGCATTTCAACCTGCGAGTTTATTAAATATGCTCAACGTTTGATGTTCTTATCTACGACAACATGCATAATGTGTTTAGATTCATCAAGTGCATTTCAACTAATGTACAAACGGAGGAAACTGAAAAAAACAGCCAATTCTCCTTAAACTACAATAAAAATATATATTTATATTCAGGCTTTTTTTACTGACTGCATTTTTCGTTGCGCTTACTATTAGACTTTTTCTGTGCAAAAGTCATCTCACTCCTTTGCTTAATCCTAATTCTCATTTCTCTACTTTATTTACTCGCATTTTTGCATGGACAGGCTTTCCGCTCATTTGCAACTAAAGTTTTTCTTGATTTTATAAACTTTTCAGTTTTTCGCAATTTTTCACACTTTCGAAAACGAATATTACTTAGCAATGCAATTTTAATGTATGAACCACGATATGTTTTTTTTATCTACGACCAGTCGGTCCTTAACTGTTGTAAGACCTTGAAGCATTATGGTCTGATTTTGCGTTACAGTGATTTTCTAATTAAATTCATGACATTTCATGAGATGGGCAACCTACTGTTCTATACATGGTATGTGCCTGCTGACACAATGTCCATTTTCACCACAAGATAGAGGGACGTCGCTAACGACTTCAATCGCAACAGTTGAAGGTCACTAGCCTTCTTGACCAGTCCGAAGACGAACTTGAATGTTTCCACGGTACACATACATTCTCAGTGTTTCACCAGTTGGGCGGAAACAAAGCCTCTCTAAAAATTGTTCCCACCATTTATAACCCTGTAGACAATGGCTTTCCCTAAGTTAGCTCAGCGTTCGCATTAACTAATGCTGTGGTTCACTTCACGCGACTTCGATTTCAATACCAGTTGGTTTCTGACTTGAAATGATTTAGCTAAAGAAGGATGTCTACTCACCTCGCGTCTCTCGTAAGAACCAAGCAAGTTGGCTAAGATATGGTTATAATTTAAGATTCATTTACACTGCCTCACACTACAGTAGTCGCCAAGAGCCATGCAACTATCAAGATGAAATTTGACTTGGTAATTAAACGCATATTTAGTAACACTATTTTTATTCATTAAGTTTATTGAATTCTGCGACAGCATTTTGTTAATTAAATCGTCATTTAGGTTAACTAAGAGAAATGGCCATTGATTTTGGGGAAATTGGGAGAAGTCTCATATCGAAAGAATTTCCTATGCTATTACAAAAGAGAGAAATTAACTGCACGTTGACGTTGATAATACTATGAATGAACTAAAATATATGTAAAATAGGTATAGAATATATTCTTCAAGGAATTGGAAACGTTTGTCTACAAATGTTTAGAATCAAGTGAGGCCTCGTTAAATGAATTATATTTATTTGAAGAAGCATTGCACATTTGTATTTTAAAAATTATTTTTAGCTTTCCAGTGAAGTTTTTATGCACCAAATGCAGTAACAGAGAAGTGTTTGTTTGAATGCAGCAATAACACTTAAATTTCCTTGAGCAAACGCAAAATGTCCTACGTGATAACACGAATTTAAAAGAAATAAGGCCTTATTGAATATAAATCGTGTAGAAATATAGTTTTTGGGTACTTTACGTTCCCCTTTTGCGTTATTTAGAAACGGAACATATAGAAGAATAAAAAGGCTTTCAAAAAATAGCAATGTTACTGGCCAGTTTTTTGAATTTGCATAATTATATCAGACAGTATAATTAATCGACTTATGCAAAAAATAATCAATTATAAAAGAAAAAAGAACGTGCTTTCGTCTCAGTCAAACTGTATAGTTTATCATCAGGAAATTTATCTTCTGAAAATTCTCAAATTCCATTGTGATATGACGTTGTAAAAAGTCAATATATGCAGACGTTCATCAGCCGAATATCCAATCAAAACACTTTATTAGAGGTAACCTTTCATGGAAAGATTTTTTTATTCATCTAAGGAATAGAAGTTTCACAACTCCACTGTGGACAAGATTTACTCTCGATAATGTGGTTTGCTGTTTTGAGGTATTTCTTCATATTAAAAACGTTGTTATAATCATTCAAACTAATATCGAGAAACACTTTCTTTCGGTAAGTGCTCTTTATGTTTATCTTATTCAAAAGGTTTCGGTGTTAACATCGAACACATGCAGAATTTATCAATTTATCAATGAAGAGAGGAAAATCAAGGAAAATGATGACACTTTTTTTCCGATAACATTAAGTAAATACTTATCGATTATGAGTACAGTTTGCAGAATATTTGAGTGATGAAAAGTATTTTTTTTATGTACAAAAAGTAATTACTCCAATGTTCCAATTTAACACATTATCAAAATTAATTCTTCTAATTTATAGCTATTTGTTAAGTCTCGAGAACCCCGAGATTATGGAGAAAATTTTTTTTTTCTTTACAAATACTTAGTTATTTTTATAGTTCTTTAAGTAATAAATATGCCTTGTGCTGTTCATTATTAATGCTTTATTATCCTTAATGCATTCACATTGATATTTTAGTAATGATCAAACTTTTACAAAGGTATGAAAGTTGCATGGTCTTTGGCGACTACTGTATGTCTTTCAGTCGTGAATCTTACGAATTGGCTTTGAAGTTTTGATTGTGATGAACAAAAACATCATTGACCTATTGTTTGCCGTTTACCGCCCTACCACTAGACCGACGCAGGACTTAAATCATGACATGGTAGGTGTTATTACAGATTCGCACTCACACACAATATCACGCATGTGGAAAGGGGTGACATGCTTATGCATAGGCTAAAACCACACCAACTACCTTAGCCAGACCCCGCCTCCGGTGTTCTCATTTGTTTCAAGGAAATGCGTCCTTATTTTGAGCTCTTCCTAACATTTCTTGGGATATCTGCCTTCCAGTTCTCATTTGTATCTATAAACTATGCTCAGAATGGTGTAGCAGGAGACAAGGCACTAGGTGCTATGCAAGATTGATAAAACTACACAGCAAGTCACGCGCAAGCTAACGTGCCTCCACTCTGAAACAGTCGTATGATAGTTTTCGCAAAGGAGTTAAGGTCGTCGATCATCGTTCACACTGCCTTTAGTTAGCAGTTTCAAACAATTTATAAAAAATGGCCTTAACGCAGTATTTTGCTGGCCTAAAAATTCTTTAACTCTAAATATCACTATATAAATTAATGACTTGTTTGATAAAAACGAAAGGAACGCTTCAGTTCTGTGACATTTAACATTTAGTTTCTGTAGCCTTATATATTTTAAGGAAATTATGCGTAAAAATACGCTTTAGTATATTCAGTTCATACACAAAACGAAAGGCTTTAAAATATTATGCTTAAACCTTCCGCTTTTTCAAATGAACTTCAAAGCCCTAAACATGCCTAGATCTAATGTCCAAACTTATTTACGTTTACCATTTGCGAAAAACTGGATGCAAACGTTCCATTTAGAAAAATCGTCTCATCCTCTAAGTCAAGAATGATACGGCATATAGGAATTATGACATATTCCAATGGGCGCTATCTGTGCTGTATATCAACTAAGGATGGTCAGTAAACAAATGGATATGATAGGCATTTGACGGCTTACTTATAAAGGTTTATGCTTGCAACCTTGCTTGCGACCAAAAGTTTCCTTTTCCTCGAGAAGTAATCTTAACGAGGGCAGAATGTCCTAAGAAGGAAGTTAAAGAAAAAATATTTCCGATATGTGCACTCACAAAATATTGGACCCTATATGGGCATCAGACATAATTCTGAATTATTCATGGGAATAGAGTAGAACTGTAACAGCGTGCGTTTTTTGGATACAACCCAGAAGCAGCGCACATGAACGCCTGCATCTTTGCGTGACTCAAATATGTTGGGATATTGCGCTGTGGTAATGATTTTTCCAACACTACCTAAATCATCCTTGATAAATGATAATTCTTTCCACATGAGACTACTCCTAATGTCCCCGAAACGAATGGTTATTTCTCTTAATAAGCCTAACTAAAATGACAATTTCACTAAGGAAAAGGCTTTGGCAGCATTCAACAAACTGAATGAATCAAAATAGTGTTGCTAAATATACGCTTAAGTATCAAGTCAAATTTCATTATGAACGTTTCATTGGCCTTGTTAACTACTGTACAAGTCTAAATTGTGTTTTTGTCTCTACCTCTCCCCACTGATGTTCTCGCTGCCTCAGAAAATTGATGATTGCCTTAAGTTTTAAACCACGTCAGTGAGCTTGAATGATTTATCGTTCTCATAGTGTTTGTAAAATGGTAAGTTTAATAATGTGTATATACTAAGGCCTTTTAAGTGGATTGCAAAACCACAACATACTGTTGATTTTTGCTTGAAAGGCAAAGTTATGGAAACATTAGCGAAACCCTGTGATAGTCAATAATACATCGGGGATGCTGTAAGCTATTTTGACAAACGTAAAACATTATCCAAAATGTCTAATCACACTCTCCAACATAAAACAAGCACTCAATTGGGTAATCTTCCTTACAGCTAAATTATTGAAAACAACATGCTCTGCGTCACGTGTGCTGAGGGCACTTATAGGAAAATAACCGTTTGCAAGGGATCCATTTTGCAAATCTTCCGATGTACAGTCCTGCGAGTCCTGCAAACCACTTTCATGACAAAATTTAACGTGGCCTTAAATAGGACTAACTTTTGTTTCAAAATTTGTTATTACTATTCTATCAAATAAATGCTCAGACAACCCTTTCGTCTTTCTTTTTTTTTAACTGACCAGGTAGAGAGGTGTGGACAATGTTTACCCAAGTCGTGTTTAAATGCACTGTTACAACAGAAAGATGATGTAGATAATGTAGGATTTCAGAATTATGGTTTTCAGTTTACTATATTTATCAAATAAGTATCAGTCGGGTATCAGATTAACTTATCTAAATTTCTTTCGTTTGATAAACACATTTCTTGGATAAAAATTTTATTTTTGCCAAATATCTTTCCAGATGGATGTTTTGAGCAAAAAACGCAGCGAGTAAAATTTATTTACCTGAATTACAACGTTTTCGCCAACGTTCCGGTGTCTACCTCATTTTTCTATTTGTTTGCTGGACAGGTAAGTAATAAATCTGCAGACTTTCTGCGCATATTTGCATGTTTTACATGAAATGTCAATGTTGCAATCATATGTTTTCAGTAAGTCATTATCTGCTTTGTGAAATTACTTATATAATTAAAATATGAGAGGTTTACAAGGGGTCATAAAGGTCTTACAGTTAATTTTCATCGTTCTCACACCGCCCAGATGGTGACATGGGCATGTTGAGATCACTGGAACTAGGGCAAGTAGAATAGGCTGTAATAACTGTCCACAGGTTAAGTACGTGGAGTGATCATGACTGTCAAGTCTGCGAAATCAACAAACATCATCAGATAGAGAGGAGAGAAGAATGAGAACTTATGAATTTGATAATCTCACTTTGCTCTTTACTTCTCTAGAAATGGTACAGCATTTATTTGTCATTATTTATTCTTCTACCGGCGAGGTTCGATACCTAAACGAAGTAGAGTTTAATAGCATGTGAAGAGTTTAAAAGTGTTTGTTTATGAATACTAAATTACATTATGCGTGGGGTAATTCTGGTAGGGTTGTTTTGCAAGCGCTATGAAGAAAATCAGTTTAGTTAGGCTCACGTTGTTTAAGGCAAACCTATGTGTACACCTTAGAAATCGCTAGATAACAACTGGCGTTCAAAAGGTGTTTTTTTCATTGTGGCATTCACGACTGATCTGATGTTTATTCACAGTATTTTATTGTCAGGGGAGGTGGTTGGTGGTAATCGGGGTCGGAAATCTGATCAGAATTAGAGGAGACTGGTAGCCAAGAAAGGTGATAAACTGCGGACTGTTGGATTAGCGACGTCGGCCATGGTAATTGCAGCACCATTATGAAGTTCTTTCGGACGCACAGGACCACTCCGCGTCGCCTGATGGCGTTTGCTTCTGCTGTAGCTAGCAGATGCTGTTTAAGGAATTTTGAGTAGCTTGAGGGCACCTTTAAGATCACTTTGAAGGCTTCTCTTGCATCCACACGATGGTCTGAGTTTACCAGGTGCGTTAGAATGGAACTGATTATACCCTTTACTTGGCCCTTCCCTTACCATGCTGGGAAGTGCACTCGTACTCTTACGGACAAACGCCAGCTCGTGCAACCCATATATATTGGAATATGGCAGAAGGTCGCTAATCAAACAGCCCACAGCTTATCACCTTTCTCGGTTTCCATTTCCCCTTAACGCCGATCAGATTTCTGACCCCAATTATCCCCCAACACACGCCTGCCCTGACAACCACACTATTTTTGCTACCACCCAACATACATCATTTACTTTAATTACAATATAAATTTCTGACGAGAGTTTATCAAAAACGAACGTATGTCTGCCAATAAATCTTCCGAAATATGCAAATGTATTTTTTACACGCGTGCACATATATATATGCCTCCTTGTACTAACTTCTAAGCAGATCTTGTCCTCCTCAAATATTAAATCTAAGCGAAGACTGCCTTTGGGTTTTAAAATGGTTTTCGGACATTAGGTTGACGCCAACAAAGCTTTCCGAGTGATTTTAAAGGTCCCACAAAATTATCCAAAGTCCCTGGGGTCAGCTTATGCTTTCAACGAAAGAAGCGACCGCTGTCAGGCTAATGAAGCCCGCGCTGACTGCACAAAAACATCCTACAAGTTCCACAGGTGTCACGGCTTACAGCCATTTAGCAGCATGCAGTCATCCGTGCTCTGTTGACCTCCCTCGCCCCTCTTCCTTCGACCGCTCCATCAAACCCTGCCCTCATAACGAGCCTTCTCTTTTTGAATCCATTCCCACGACTCACTGGTCCGAACAGACGAACACGTTGAAACTTGCATACTGTTTCCGTATAAATTTACAGTTCTGACGAGAATTTATCGAAAGCATACGTGCACTCGCCAAAATCGCCTTACGACCGAATTACTCTTGGATAACACTGTATGATTTCGCAGTCCCACGGAAGTAACACTTTCCAATTAAAATGAGTGTTCAGAATGGCGGGTAACATTTCATAAGATCAGTCGCTGACTGCAGACTACCCGTCCGAAACGATCAGAATCACCACTGTTTTGATCGTGAAAGTGGCATGCGAAGTTGGCTCGTGTATATGGCTTGCGTGGTGTCGGCACAGGTCCGGCTCACGCAGCATCTCTGCGTCAAAATAACTAACGTCTTGTTCAGATATCGTGACTGGCCGGATATTTTGCCTTCGTTTTCCACTGCAGTAGATTTTCTCGCTCAATAATGTAGATATCAAAATCTGAAGGAGTTTTTTAGCACACATTTGATATTGCTTATTTTTTCATTGAATTGACTTTAGGCGAAAAATTCAAAACTGTAATAGAACAGAGTTCAATTAGAATCATGCTTAAACAAATAGCAATCCAACGCGGAACAAATGCACCTTTTCAGGAACTTCCTAGAGTTATAAAAGCTACAGATTAACACTCCTCGGTAAGATCAAGTCACGTCAAGTTTTTTAAGGAAAATATAGGCAAACGCCTTTGAACTCTTTATTGGTGCATAGAAGTAAAGAAATGCATCAGCACAGCTGAGCATTTCAGAGAACTCGTTACCTTAATTGTAGGTGACTACTCACTTGTTTCCAGTTACATGCTCACATTTGTTGACGTCAGTCAACACGAGCCAGCAGGTGTTACTGAGCAGAAAGAGCAGACAGGGAAGAAGCTCCTTAAGGCATGGCTCATAATTCCAAAATGGAATGTCATTTGTGGTTTCAAGGAATAAAACTGTCGCTCGTGGGAGAAAATATGTGAAAGATAGGACCAGCATGCCGCCGTGAATGTTGGTGGTAGCCAGAGGGTCCACGATGAGTAACATTTATATCCGAAGGGCACATGAAAAGGAGAACGCAAAGTCACGAGAACGTCCCCAAGAACCGGAGATGCGACCATGATACGCCCTTGCTGTGACAGGAGAAGTGGAACCCATCACATCATTAGCAGTCGGTTTTTAGGTCAAACGAGAAAGAGCGTGACAAGGTCACGTAGTCTCGGGTCAAAGGTGCGGTAGATTACATTGCAGATGCAAACTGTGAAGTTCGCATAGTAGGAAGAAGAAGTGTGGATATGGGCTATGTACGGTGAAACCATATTTTGATATAATCCTAGTAATGCTACTAAGGAATTTTTATTAGTATATATTTATATCACTTAAATAACTTTCAACGTTTGTTTTCGGATAGCTCAGTTGCCCTGGTGGCACGGAAGGCGGTGCTGGTCAAGCTTTGCTTTAAAAATGTCCATGGATAGGGACGAAACAATGTCAGCAGGAAAGGCATTTCATGCCTGATTACTTTTTTAGAGAGTAGGAATTGTGTTGGTTCAAGTCTTTTCCCAGTCACAGGTAACTTGAAAGGCTGTCCTTGCAGCTCAGTGGTGGCCTGCTCAAAAAAGGCATTTGTTTCCAGGCAAAAATCCTGGCCGCAGAGCATGGGAAATGCCTGTATAAGTTCACCGCGTAGCTGACTGTACTCCACAAGAAACAAGTTAAGGTTTAGCAAATGGGTCTCCTAAGGGACGTTCTGTTGGCCGCGTACTAAGTTTGTTGCGAGTCTTTGGACCCTTTCAAGTGTCTGTCGGTTTTTCACTGTCCAAGGTCAGCAGGCTTGGATGGAAAATTTCAGTTGTTATCGCACGAATGTGCCGAAGACCTTGTTAAAGATCACTTGATCAAACTTGGCAAAGTGTGTTGTACTACAAACTAAAACTGGTATAAACTTAAAATTGTTTAACAGTTTTCTTTCAGAAAACGGAAACGTAAATTTTGCATCCATAAAAATCAAAAAGATGCATGTCTTTAAACTCGCACTGTTTTCCAGACAAAAAGAGTGAATTCACTTTTCAAAAAAATTATTTTGCAATATTTGGAAGTTTTTCGCCATTAAACTGAATAATAAACTCGTGCAGCTATCGGCTGTCTTACAACACCGAAAAGACCAGTAGCAGGCATAGAAATGGACACTTTTTTAAACATGCCGTGCCCAAACGATGTCCACACAATTTGTATCTACATGTGATCTTGAACGAATATGACAACTGGCAGCAGAAGAAATGCCGCGTCAGCCGTCAGCAAGTATTTCTAAATATTAATAAAATCACTTGATTATTAAAAATAATAGTATTAATTATTATTAATGGTAGTTTATCCAGAAATAAGCGGGGTATAGCTAATCATTTAAGAGGTAAGCAGGACGATGACTTTATTCTACGTACATTAAACAATTAATCTTATGTACCCCTTAACACTACTCACCGGGAAAATAATCCCATTGTCTCTTTGAATAGGATTGGAAAAAAGGATGAAGGAATTTTTAAAAAATAGAAGATAACTTTTTTATTTCCTAAAAATATATTGATCACGGACCGTATTCTGAAAGAACTATTACTTTTGGGCTTATGTGTTATTCTTAGATAAGCCCGTAAATGTGACCTGGGTGGTTAGATCTGGAAAAAACTTTCCAAAATAACACACCACGCGGACGGCATCATTCAAAGACTGTTGACGATTAATGATTCCGAGGGCTTAAGCGTTCGGAGAGCGGCTTCTTTGATGAGCGACTATGGACACCATTAACACTGAGATGTTTCCTGAAATACTAAAGGATGCCTTCCGTTACAACGTGCAACCCTCGGCGCAGAATGGATACTTAACTTTTAAACTATGATCCTCCAGTTCACCACTTCATAAAATATGCATTTATTTCATGAGCAACGGTAATATAACTTTTTACACAAAAACCGAACACTCCCTAAGCATTTATAAATTTATTTTTATTCTTGCTACAAATTTAAGTCTCAGTCCCAATTAAAAAGGCAGAAGCCAAAATAAAGTTAGTCCATGCGAAAAAAACTGATTTTGTGCAGGATGAACACACTAAAAAACACTTTAGAGAACCCGATTATCTTCATGTCGGAAAGGCTTGATGCTGTTTCAAATTTCAGCAAAGGGACCATCGAATTTCTATACCAAGGCTCTGCAACAACCATTAGCTCAGTTTAACAATTCATCCAAAAGCTACAGGGTATCTAACTAACATCTGATGAAGCGATGGTATCTTTCGATGTGACCTCACTTTTCACCTCAATACCGCAACATCTTGCGGTTCAGACCATCCAAGCCCTGTTAGAAGAGAAGGACAACAAGGCGGACTCGATGCTCAAAATAGAGCACCTTATTGGACTCCTGAAAAACTGTTTGAGCACCTTTTTCGCCTTCAGTGGAATGGTGTATGAACAAGTAAAAGGCACACCAATGGGGTTGCCATTATCTGGCCGTTATCTGTACATCAAGGACTGGAGACACTGGCTTTCGAACATTATCGGCCACGATTGTGGGTTCGGTATGTTAGTGACACGTTTGTCATTATTTATCGAGACAAGATTGAGGATTTTACAATCAATCTGAACGCGATCTTCCCCGACATCCAGTTCACGATGGAGGAAGAAAAAAGGTAACCAGTTGCCGTTCCTCGACGTGCTGGTGTGCAGAAAAGATGGTGGGGAAATCAAAACAACAGTTTACAGGAAGGCGACAAATACCCCTCGCATCCTGAGTCACCTCAGCAACCATCTCGTCTCGCACAAGCGTAGGCGCGTGCGAACGCTCTATCCTCGTGTAAAAACTCACCGCAGCGAACCAGCCGACAAGAAGGCTGAGGTCCGGTATCTCAAGAAACTCTTCAAAATGAATGGCTATCTGGCGCCTTTGTCGAAAAATGCAGGCGACGAGCTAAATGGAGAAAACCAACAGGACAACCAGATCCGACACGCTTGCGAGCAATACCGTATATTGCTGGTGTTTCTGAAGAATTCGCTCGACTGTTGAGCGAATTTGGGATTGGCGTTGCTCACGGACCGGAAGCAAAAATCCGCAGGCAACTTATGCGGCCCAAGGACCCAGTACCCGTTAAGGAAAAGTCCGGTGTCATTCACTGTATTGACTGCCTTTGTGGTCAAGCAAATTATGTTGGTGAACCCGGCAAACGGGTCCTCACGAGGATGCACCAGCATGACCTCGCCGTGCAACGAAACGACATGAATTCCCTGGTGGCCGCCCATGCATCCAAGCCATAGCACTGCTTCGATTTCAAAAACTTGTGAATACTGGGTCGGTCAGATGACCGAACTTCACGCCTGCTGCAGGAAGCCTAGCATTCACGCGTGGTCTCAATTAACAGGCATGTCGAACTTCCTGAGGCCTACCTCGCGTTACGCGAGCAGATTGAGGGCAGAGGTCAATCTCAGCGGAACTGACTTGATTACATTGTGAGCTGTACGTTTTTTCATTCCTTGAGAATGAGCCCATGGGAAGGTTCGAAACATTGGACAAATACTATACTGGTCCCAGAGAAGGACTAAGCTTCTTCTATCCAGTTACCTTGGCCTCGCATAATCTCGACCATTCAGAAATACTAATCTTTTATAGCTGTTATTATTCGCCATCAACTTCCTGTTGTTTACGCAACACTTCCTTAAATATCTTTATATTTAAACTTAGGTCTGTGATTTGTTACAGGGCAATTATCTGAAAATTTGACTTTTTCGTGAAAAGAAATTATGCGAACGTTAGTAACTGATAGTTTATAAACAAACCTAGGCTTTTATTTTGTGAATAGTTGCTTCTTTCTTGTTTTAAAACCTTGTGGGTCTCAGCGTGAGCTGATGTTGCGCAAGGGGATTTTCTTGCCTACCCAATGAGATTTCATGAGATAGGCAATCGCCTTACTGCGCTGCAAAACTGAGCCAACTCTTGTTCGCAGTCGTCCTTTAAAACATAATATCGTCTTCTGCTTCATTTCCGCACCAAGACTCGAAATTTCGTGCACTATTTAATGTAGATAAATTCTTGAGTTGACTGCAAACGGTCTGGAACACGCCTCATGTTATCGTCTGCTGATAATCTCTAAAAGGCACAGTTACCCCATTCACAGTAAAGGAAACCAACGTCAGAAGATCCTAAATCTCACCTATAAGGTACGCTGCCGTTGGCGGTCAGCGGGCTTATATCATCGGCAAACGAAATATTTTGCGTTTCCATACGGTGTACTGAGAAATTTCTTCGGCAGAAGAATCAGTCACGTGGAAAGCGCCGGGCGCAACAACAACTATGCTGACAGTGGACATAATTATCGCGCAATTAGCAAGCCCGGATCTGACACGGACAAGAAGATTGTGGCAATAAATTAGCCATTGCCGCGTCAATTAAGATCTCAACCCGTGGATACAGGAACTTGCAATTATAGTACGCATGCAGATGACCACTACAAACTATAAATACCGTGCAAGCTGTGCGTGTATCACACTTATTATCGCATGTCTCAGATTTTTCTACGATTACCTATGATTAAGGATTCCCAACGGAATCCGAAATCTCAGGACCACAAAACTCTTTTTCCAGTGGTTGCTTCGTCTTCTTCTGAACTGCTTCCTGGAACTCGCACATTCAATTATATTGGCAAACAAAATATTGAGATAACGCCGGTCTCTGAACCCTTGAGTTAATCCTGCTTATGGTCTCGGGTAGAAGCAATGATAGTAGAACTAGTAGTTGTCGTATAAGTAGTGCCATAAATAGTAGAAGTATATATCAATCGGACTTGAGAAAAGGCCAATGGTGTGATTATTACTAGTCTCGTCCGACAAGCCAGAATTTGTTTTAGACCTAAAATCAAGGTCTGAATCTTAGACTCCTTCTCTTGCAGTCATACCACCATCGTTAAGCATTTCTGCAGTCAGCGCAATGAATAATTACCACGCCAAATATTTGTTTTTACTTTTAAAAATTTTCATTTGCTGTTGGTTTTGCTTAAAAATGCGTTAAACTACCATAAAGGGAAAAATAATCACAGTGAAAGGCATTTTCTTTTAACCCCTCAGTTACTGTTGATAAATTCTAGAAAAGTAAAAGTGGTTATTGAAATGCAGTTTTTGGAATGCTGTTTTATTTTATGAACAGTGAGTACTGTGATGAGGCGGCAGTTTGGACCGTAATGCTTGTATTGAACTAGTTTGTATGGCTTCTATGATTTGTTCTATTGCTTTATATATCCGCTTTTTTCTCATGGGTGCTACTAAACATTTAAAAACGCATTGACAGCAAAGCATGGGTAAGATTCTTGCACAAAACAACAAGCTAGGAATTCTTAATTTAACGAGTTCAGTAATCTCGCCATAAAAACTAACTTGGCAATAATCAAGCGGTCTTATCAGCCGTTCTCGACACTATGCAAAAAATTAAATATCAGTTTGCAGGAGATTCTATGAAAAAATGTGAGTACTAGGCTACATCCACATTTTTGCTAAAATAAAGAAGACATTTGCTCGTGAAAACAATCTGAGAATGATGGAATATGAGTCGCTTCCATTGAGACTTAGCCATTTAAATAGCCTTCATCAACGCCCCTTTTATTTTGTCTTTATGGGCATTTAAGTTCTAGAGAATACACTTCGTAGTTTTATTAGTAAAATCCCTCTAACTGAGCAAACGGCGTTAATATGTTCTAGAAAAATCCTGGTAATAACGCAAGTTGCTGGAGCGTATGACGTATTGCCGCAAAACCAAACGAACGCAAGTAGACCTAACTACATTTTGACGTTTTTATTGCGTGAAAAAAATGCATTTCGTGCATTTACTCATAAAGAATTAATAATATTTGTTTTACTTAAGCTTGACCAAGAACAAAGTGATTTACTAATTCGATTTCGTCTCACCTTTTCGTGCTTGCTCCTGAACCTATATATTAGGTTTCTTTCAAAATGCAAGTCTTTTGCTTTTGCTTTTAGCACTTCAGGGTCGAGAGTTAGATATAGTTACCGATTCAGCTGCTTAGCATAGACTGCTTTGCGTTTTTATATTTAATCGAAGGAATTTATTAATGTCTCCTCGTTACTGACTTCGGTGGCATACGCGTATGATTTAGAAAGCCTGAATGGGATAACTGTCTGATTATTTCGAGACTTCACCAGAATAAACGTTTTCCTGGCAATTCACGTTAAGAGTGTAGTGGTCTTATTCGCGGTTGTACTCAAATCACTACAATCATCAGGCTAAATTTCAATAAAGGTATGAGGTAGAATTCTCCAGAAGCAGTAACTTATTGTGTAAAAAACTGTCTCACGTGCGTTCTCAGGTCGCAGTGGCCACTGGCGAAGCCAGGCCTAGAGTTTACTGTGTTCAACCAGGCCTAAGTGAGCGTGGGACAGTGGTGGCACCTGCTTTAGTAGGAGTGTAACGCAGGTTCAATTGTTCTTTTATTGGTGACTTGCAATTGCCGAGGGGATGTCGCCTACGAAGGCCTCCTGCTGCGTTGGCCAAAGAAGTCGCGTGGTAAGTGACTCTTAAGAAAGCGTGCTTATTTAGACGCGCGTGCATGCGCGGGTGTGTGCGTGACTGAATAATCTGAGGTCAACTGTGGGGGCCACCGGTTTTACGAGCGACCCAACGCCTAGCATAGAGGCAGCAAATAGCCGCGTCCACAATAGGCTATCGAACGGCCTATGCGCCAGCTAACACATCTTGCTAGACAATTAATCAATAATTTGAATTTATAGCTATATTCATTCACTGAGCCAACAGCCAATTATGCTGGCAACTATTTCAGGAGAGAATCGTATTGGCTCAAGGGACATCGTTAACACGCATTTTTTTTCCTTTATACGTTGTACCTTAGACACTAAATGACTTGTGTCGTTGCATACTTCTTATCGTGTTCTTCCTTTTGGGACTCGCACAAGGCGTTATTGGGCGGTGATATCTCTGCGTGGGCTTCCGTAACAACAGCCGGAATGCCGAAGGACATGGGACGCTGGCGCAGCGGTTATCGGTTATTCAGAAGCGGCTGCTTGGTCAAACCTTGGGGGATGGGGGCCCAGTGAGAGAAGGCATTGGAATAGTCGTTTGTGACGACGCATAATTTTGGGGCAGCAGGCCTTGGAGAAAGAAGGGGAAACGGGCATTGTGGCCGTTCGCCACAAGAGGCAAAAGAGATGCAAGTTCAGATCCGAACCTCAGGTAGCTGGTTTTGACGGGGTCTTCGAAAATGGATCCAAAAGGTCAGGCGAATCAAGTTTTTATCTGTGATTGTGTCTCCTTTTTCCCAGAAACAATATTTCTGCTTGGTTTACCTTAGCGGCAGTTAAATTGAATCGTCGTCATCGGCGTGAGTTTTTCCCTTTTCTCCTGTGAACTTATGCATGCACTTATTCCTCGATAATTTTCGTCTTGCTTACCAGAATTCAAACCTATAAGTGAGGAACAAAAAATGACAGGCTAATTAACCCTGTCCCCCAGATAGCATCAGAGGTGCTTCGGGTTTTGCATTTTGCAGGGATTAGTATATGTTTATCTGAACTTAGTGCGCAGTTTTCGTTAAACCAAGTGGTTACAGGAATTCACCACTTGATCCCAGTACCTATCGCAAAAAGATTCACTGGCTTGCGAATTTATTTTTACTTCCATTACCTTCTTCCTCATTCGGTTTTATTGGTTAGTTTCACACACAAAACACCATCAGCGGATGGCTGTATTGAGCACATTCAATAAACCTCCTGAATTATATAAAAACGTATAACTGTGTACAATATGCAAACGATATGTTTACATTAGTAAAGTTGAGGTTCCCGGATTTATAATATGAGAAATGGGGTGAGAGCACCGGAAGACATTTTTTTACACGCTGACGTTTCGGATAGGTTGGTCGGCTCTCCAGTAGCAAAGCTGCAGTAACTTGAGCAGAACCAGATTCAGCGTAGCATGGCGGTCCTAGGCTGATTAATTTTTTCTTGGTTGTCTCGGCTCCTTGGAGGAATTACGATGGACAGTCTGGCGGTGTGCATTTTCTATTTATCACCTCGATCAAACAAGGTTGGGGGGCAACTGAACTTCTGCCGGTATTGCGCCGTGTGTCGGTTCTATGTCGAGTAAATTCGTTGTAAATATGTGTTTGTGCTGCGTAATGGCTTATGCATGGCCTTCTTGTCCTGAGCAACAAATGAAACAGCCAGAACAGCCATCCCATTTGTTGCTGTTTTCCTATCTCTGACGATGGCCTGCTGCAGGAGCCCGAAAGCTCAGACCAATAAAATCATGATTCCGGTGTTCGATGAAACTTCTTTTTCTCAAAGTTGTTTGTTCGTTTTGCTCAGCAGTGCTTAAGCAATAGAGCGTTCGCCTTGGGCCGGAGAGACGTTAGTTCTAAACTCGAATGTGGCAGCAATTTGCGTTGCTACACTGAAGTTGGGCGACCACCACTTGATGACGCCCAATGAGGCAGAAAATGCCTTGGTCGTGTGCTCTGTGTTTGTCGGTAAAATACTACTAGCACTAGAAGCTAGCGAGTAACATAACGTTTTTGCCTTGAACGCATACGATTGGTGTCCGAATTAGCTTGCAAACAAGGCATCAACCAGGATGGGTACATCCTGAAGCAGATCGATGTGCAGTTACTGACGACTTATGCAAGACTTTCTGGCTTACAAGAAGGTCAAGATGCTTCTTGATGGAGATAGCATCTGAATACTATGCCACAAGCGTTAGACGTCCCATCAAAGACTGGTTCCCGTCTAAGATGGTAGCTCCCTGAAGCTTGAAAGTATGGCCAATTTCGCCAAAGTGTGTTGCAAGTTGAGCGGTTGCGTCTAGCTACCACACTGCTGAGCAAAGCGAATAACAAACTCTCCTTCCCCGACATGCTTGTGCGCCGGTGTGAAAGGGGACAGCTGCAAATAAGTAGTTAGAGGAGTCACCGACAAGAAGCAAATGCTACACTTAAACGGCAATCACTTTATATTGCACCCAATTCAAGAGTACAGCAGGCAGAAGTTTAAGCGAATCTTTGTGCGGAACCTCCTTAGGGTTAACAAAGGCTACTAAATAACTGTAAATTGCCTTTATTTGCGAATTAATGCACTTAGTTAGCTTATAAATCCAACCTTACGCTGAGCATTAGTAAGTTAATCCTAGCAAATATTATTTTTTCTCAACCAGCCATTTTTTCCTAAAGTTACATCGTTTCAAACAATTCTGACTAACGTGATTGTACAAAACTGTGTGATTAAGCATGCAAACTAGGCCTAAACAGTCAGCTGAGGGAAGTAGATTTGTAATTCAGTATGGCTTCCTTAACACACCTAAGAGTAATGCCCTATGCTCCGAGCGGATACTATTATCCTCACTGGTAATTATAAAACCATCTCTATCCCAACCTCTGAGGTTTGAGACCGAGAGCCTTTCAGGTTTATACCCATAACTCAATAAAATGCCCAGACCTACTGAGCATTATTCGAAGTTTAATGCTAATCTACTTAGGCTACAAAGAGAAAATTCTGGGGCGGAGAACAAGAACATGTAAAGTCTCCTTAAGGAAAGGGATAAATGGTTATTAATTAATGCAGGACAAAAACATAGATACAAACAAGCCATGGGGAACTAATTGTCCTTTTGTTATTATCGAGTATTTATACTTGAGTGCTAGAGGTTGCGTGCTTTGCCGCAATTTTTGAATGCATTCTCCACTAGAAGATATGGCGTAAGTTCGGCTGCAACTTATAATTCCCAAGAATCTCACCATGTGGCCATTCTTAGATTATAATGAGTCCGGTAATCCCGTGAATCTGTGTCTTACGGGGCTAGGGATTTACCTTTAAGGTAAGCGATAGTCAGGCGTAAATTAGTTATTTTGAATTTGTCCCATATAATAGGCATACATTAAGTAAAACGTCAGGTTTGGCCAACTTACGTTTACGATAGCTCATCCTTGAGAATATATTACCTAGTAAATTTAAAGTTGTTGAAGCAAGACCCGCCCAATCTTTTTTTACTTAAAACGATCAATCGGCTTATTAGCTATACAAACCGATTGCTTTTGGTGGTTTTGACGTAGTTGCGAAAGGACATCTGTTCAATCTTTCAAAATTCTGACCTGCAACGTTTCGTTTCAGTAACTTTTTCTACATTCTAATAACAGTTCCAAATCTAGTCATTGTCGAGACACACTCACGTTAGTGACATCATCGAAATTGCTTTGAACAGCAAAGCACCCCTGAGCTAAATTTTATCGTCATCCTTAAGAAACACACTTTTTACCAGCGGAAATTCACTAAACGAAGAACTGTCTAGCACTGGCTCGATTTTTTTATTGTTCTGAGCTTTTGGACTCTTGTTGGAGCCCATCCTCAGAGATAAAAGTGCCTAAGAAAAGCAAGTAACAGTTTAAGGACGCATGAACCGATCAACCATTATACGGGGGGACTCATTAATCACCAGTGTTGGCGTTGCGAATATTCCTAGGGAGAATAATGTATGATGGCGCCAGATGAATAGATCGATTAACTGAATTTTCATCCGAGGCCCAGGCTTCAATCAATTCTCGGCATGTCTTGCTGCCGGCGTGTTGCTTGCTTTTCGTGAACGCCTTTATCTTTGACGATGGACTATGCAAGAGCCCGAATGCTCAGAACAATAAACCAAACTATCCGTTGCCCGACAATCCTTCTTTTTTATTCAGGCGAATAGCTGGAACGCAAACTTTTTCATTCATTCACGAAATTAACTCGACAAGAGCTTGCAGATGCGTTGATTTGGCAAAGTTGTCTGTTTTGCTAAAAATAAACCATCAACATTCTACTCAAATTAAACCAGTAGCCAGAGATTTTTCAGAGGAGTCTGACTATTCCTAGCTATTCTGCCCACTCCTCTTCCATATCATCTGCCATAGTCCAACCCCAATCTTAAAAGACTAGCCATTCCGTTTTGGGCTGATTTTTCGTGGGCTAATAAGTCGGATTATCTACCTCCCAGCTGCTACTTTCGGGCACATTTAAGATCATAACATATGGTTATTTAGTGGACAACCAAATTGCCGGTTCGAAAGCAGGCACTTTGGTAAGGAATCCTTCTAGTTATAAAAGTTCGCTTGCGTTGCATTTCAGAAAGGACACGTAGTCCTGCGTTCTAATTGAAATATCAAGTCTTCATCAGAATTTTTCCTTAATGCTAACCAGATCCATAACCCTCGTCTTTATCATATCCCTTATCTCCCTGGCATTCAGTCCAAGGCAATCTGTGCTACAAAGGAATTTCCTATTACTGTGTCTGTATTCCATACTGCAATGGAATTTGGAAATTCCTTACAATAACCTCTAGTGAGCCTCTTCGTGGGATGCAGGTTTGTTCGTCTTCGGTAACCATATGAAAATGAATTGGCCACCTCACTGCTACTGAGCATGAATGAGGGGGGCTGGAAATCAGGATGAAGATCTGGTACTGTATGAGGATGTAAGAGGATCCGACGAATTTCTTCGTGCTCCCCCCCCCCCCCCCCCCTCTCTTCTCCGGTAGGACCGAGAAAAGGGTACGCCTTTACTCATAATTCAGGCAACATGGCTTTCAATTTCCGAAAGATTGCCTTTTCCTTTGTCCTTATCTTACTACTAATCAAGCCTTAATTATAGTCCTGATTTTAACCTTAACATATATGCTAAACTTGACCTTAACCATAAATGTAGCCTTCACTGTATTTTCTACACGACTGACCGTAAATACCTTTTAAGCAAGTATGGTTTTTATTTCCATGTCCTTTTGAGTGCTCATATAATTATTCCCTCCACCAAAAAATGTATCGAACTTCTAAAAGAATATTTAAACATTTAAAGCAATAGCAATTTGCGCTTAAGTGAAACGAAACGGTGGTTATAGGGTTTTAGGGGGGGGGGTGGGGAAATAGGATAGGCAGTGAAAAAATTTAATCGAAGTTGTTTCTCGCGGCCGCTGGGAGTACCTTGTTCCGTATGTAAATTGGAGGTGTGGGCGGCGCTTCGCGTCGCGGACTTTACTAATCTAACTCGAGAACTGTAAGTTGGACCTCATGTGAGTCCAAGTAGACGTTCTCCTAACCAATATTTCTATTTTTCGGGAATTTCAAGAAATCTGCAATCTGATAATTGGGTTTTTCCGCAAAACTTTAAACGATAATACAGATTAGGTAAATCTACAGATACAAATCAACAAAACTTCTAAATACAATTGAATAAAAATGCATATAGAAGTTATTAAAGTATATTCCACTCTGTTTTCTAATTTTCCACCCATAAAACTTTATAACCACCGTTTTCTAGGACAACATGTTGGACATAGGGATTAATGAGGGGGACTGAATAAACTACTGTTGCCTCTGGGTTTAAGCAGAATCCGAAACATTCATCTTTTAGCTACTGAGTAAACTTTTTGTAAACAGGATTTGTATGGCCATCCAAGTAGAACGCAGAAAGAACAAGGCTCGTCCACTCAAAAGGAGTGACCTTGTGATAAGATTCAGGAAGGGTCATTATCGCCGAGTCTTAATCCTAACATTAGCTCTAATCTAAAAATAAACTGTTACCCTAATCGTAATCCTAGTCCTATCCTATACCTAAATATAAACCTTAGCCTTTCGCATAATCTTGAACCTAATCCCGACTTCGATCCTCGCCCAAACCTCGGGATATGCTACAAAACCACATCTATTGTGAGCGCTTCCTCTACTCGTGTCCCGCTTAGGCGACCATACGAGACATTCTTATCGTGCTTTACACAGGGCAGAAAAGCAAACAAACCAGGTTACTAGATGGCCGCTTCCATCGAGTGCGCTGCAAGCAGATTGCACGAAAATATTCTTGAAAGCTTGCTCGATGGAAGCTATTTGCTGACAACCGAACAGTTGGCACATCCCTTAACCTTTCTAGTCATTCAGCCTCTTCTGTGTCAAAATCTGGTTTAAGGGTTATTGCTTAATTCTTAGGAGCTTGTCAGCGTATTCCAGCACGTAGAGTGTCTCCGTTTGTCTCTCACCCTTCCTTTGTTAATGATTACCAAAAACGTAACAAATATTTCCCTGCGAGCCACGCTGATTACTCAAGATGCGCAGAAGAAGAACTAGAAGAACGCAGATTGTGTGATAATTTAGCAGAAATTGGGATAAACTATGGTCCTCTATTTTTTCTTGTGCTTTTCTAGCCATCGGATAAAGGACTTATTATAAATACTAGATCTGATCATGGAATTATCGATTACTGATTGGATTATGGGTGAATTTCATTCTGTTGAGCCTTCGAACTCAATACCGATTCGTTGCTGATAGTCTCATGTAGACCAGGAAAGAGTTAGACTGTAGTTCCGAGATGCGCGTGGAAGACTGAGATTGCCATTTTTGACTTAGTCACCATCAGATTGACACAACTCACACCAGATTTGGATAAGCTGAACTTCAAGCCCGAACCCCGATTATTAAAGCATTTGCACCTTAATTGAGCCATGAAAGCATTAGCTCATGAGAACAGAAATGTCCATCGCCACCTTCTTTATCTTCCTCGATATCCTTTCTCGGGAAGGGGGAGTACATCTACGTCTAATTTTTGGTCTTTGTGAAATAAACGGCTTTACTCTTTATCAATAAATATTACCATGGCATTTTGATTTTATCTGAAAAATTCTGCCTTCTTTGATTTTGCACCACAAGATATTCTCAGATGCTTCATATCTCTCGCAAAATATCAACAACGGTACCGTGCCTATTGATTTTGAAAGTGGCCTCAAGTTATTTCGCATATATTGTGTTGATGGTTTTAGTCAAACCTTTAGACGGCTATCTGCCTAAGGTAAACTTGCCATTTTGTCGTCTAACAGATAAAAATTGCGAACATTTGTGAAAAACCACTAACTTATATGAAATAATTTCAAACCAGTGTCCACTAAAATAAAAATGAATGACCTCCAAGTAAATTAATGCGCAAAAGACGTAGTACATGTACTATTTCGTTTGGTATAGAAACCAGTTTTCTCAAGGTAGGCGAAGACTTAGGAAAAATAAAACTTCTTGTCACCTGACTAGACTCCATTTTTAGAAGTTAATAATGTTTTGCGTGCAAACAGATGACAAAACACAACGGCCCTACCACACTACAGTTATAAAAGTTGATTTTACATAGCTATTCATTAAGCAACCTCCACCAATAAGTGTTCGATGAAGTCCGGCACCGTTAAATGTTATAGGCACAAATATATTACCCAAAATACTAGGGAAACTTGAATTGACAATTCAGGCTTATTAGCCATCATCGGCCAGCCACAATCAACAAGCAAGTTACCTAACTGATCGCTCAAAGCCTACGTTTCATATTTAAATGTGTACTGTTTGCTCATGTTTGCCGAGATATCGTTGCGCATGTTTGGTATATTCCTTCAACTTTTCTGTTTTTAGCTCTACAGTTGCTCAATTTTAAGAGGAATTCGCCTGATTGAACTGGTATAAAACTTTTCAACTATGGAAAAGCGTAGAAGTTCTGTTTAAATTTATATATTGCCTTAGTTAATCAATTAAGATCATATTCTGCAAGGTAAAAATGGCTTTTCGGAATAAGCTAAACGAATAAGTAAAATGTATATTTTAGGTATCTCGAAAGGGTAATCTCAATCTCCCTCACCACCATTCATGAGCTAGGTCACCAGCTCTCTATATAGCCATTCGATAAACCGGAAAACCTGTAATCTAGGGCAAGGCGACATGATACGCAAAGTCAGTTTGACAAGTCAGGATATAATCCTGTCTGTCAATCAGAGTCCACTTCACATGCAAAATATTCCTTATTGATTTCGGCAGGAGTTTCCTTGGTAATGCTAGGAATAAAACTCCACATTTCCAGGTTTGTCGATAGCGATTCGAGCTCGATTTGAGTACGATTAAAGTAAGGGTAAGGGGTTAGGATGAGGGTTATGGTTAGAGGTTAGGGTTATGGTTAGAGTTAGAGGTTAGGGTAAGGGTTAGGGTTAGGTTCAGGGTGGGATAGTGATATCGTATGCAAAAAGCCCGAAGTTTCTGCTAAATATTAATATTTCGAAAACGTCTATTATAACTGGGTTTGAGGCAAAGGAAAGTTTTCGGAATAAACTCCACATTTCCAGGTTTTTCGACAGCGATTTCAGCTCGATTCGAAATCAATTCGAGGTCGATTGGTTCTTCGCGCCTTTTTTCGATTTACGCGCCCAACGCCATCGACATTTGGCCACCGCATTAAATTATTTCATTAAAATTTTACGACTTTTATACTTATTTTCACAAAATCCTTTTTTGGTAAATCAGTTTTACTAACTCTGAAAGACCTCCTTCTCATGTTTACCGTATGACTAAAACCTGCGGTTTGTTGTATCCAAGATCACTACCAAGGAAACTTCTGCCTGTTTTTCTTCATTACACTTGCAAACTCTTACCAGTTTGCAACGCTTAATATTTCATGGGCCTTGACATGTGACATATATATGCTTTTATTACTTTCTTAGTGGATTACAATAAATGTACCATATAAAGAGCCTTTATGCAACAGTAAATTATGTGGATAGACGGTTAAGTCTTATCATCATTAGAACCATATTTTGGTGCCCTCTGTGTTCGCAAAAAGATATTAATGCTGGAGCTCAGGTTTCGTTACAATTGCTGCGTGCTGATTAATACATTTGCTTGGCCGTCCGTTTTTTTCAACTTCGTTCACACGTATTCTTTGTTTGATTTTTGATTTTTTTCCGAGGAGATCAACGTTTAAAATCGTGACGAAAGTGAATACTTAGTTCACTAACCGGCGGCATCTAACTCGCGCAGCTATGCACCTCACAAGTGGCCTCAACATTCGGGACCATCGTGCAAGGGAAAGTAAACTGTTACTGCTGCGTGGTTCACCTGAATTTGCGCGTCGCTCTCCAGTTTGGCCGACTTTGCGTTCTTCACCTGAGCAGTCCTCATAAGTGCGAATATTATTTGAAATGCAAGAGCATAAATTCCACTGTTGGAGCCTCAGAACCTCACATTCCAAACAGAAGCATAAAAATGTGGTATGTTCACAACCGTGGGTCTCCGTTTTTATCAGTCTTAGTGCAGTCTTGGTCCCATTGTCATTCTAAGTCTCATTTTTCTCAGTCTCAATCAGTCTCGTCAAATGCTCTTCTGAATTCTCTTATGGGAATTTTTGTAACTTTGAAACAGTCTCATAATAGTTCATCAGAGTTTTTTGGTCTTTAAAATAATTCAAATGCATTTAAGCTGTTGCAGAAAGTTGTATTTACATAGTATTCATAGACAAGGGCCTACCCAGAGCCGATTTTATGCCCTTCAGAGTGCAGTTGGTAGAACTTTTTGGCGTAACCATGCTCGTCTTTCTTCATAAAAAGTGCCTGCTTAGAGAGACCGTTTAAATAATTACATTTCGTATGGAGTATCAAGTCCTTAAAAAGACGATTTGTGCAAACATTTATCTGATTCTAAATTTCCACGGTAACTGGTTCGTCAAAACAATCTGCATGCTAAAGAATAAAGATTTCACGTTGAAAACGTTTTCAATGAAATATTTCCACATTAACGAGTATTTACGCTTTATCTTTAATGGCTCACCATAAGGCCCTTTCGTCGCTTTTATACTCGTTACCCTTTCAATTACCCACAGTAGAAATGCATGCGTGCGAAGAGAACACGTGTGGTATTTCAAGTTTAAATTGTAATTAACTACACTGTAGAACAGTCGCTATCATGTTTAAGACTGATGGTTAAACCCCCTAAGGCAGGAGTAGGCAACCTTTTTGGATCAGAGAGCCAAGAAAGGAAGTATTTGAAGGTATATTTCAGTGAGAGCCATATAATTTATTTTACGATTGAGTTTAATTAAATGTGAGTATAATTAGCCTCTGGAATTATTCATGGACGAACCAAAATCACAAAATCTGAAGTTTCTTATTCCAATTTTATCTGAGAAACCCATACGCGATCATCGGAAGAGCCATATATGGCTCGCGAGCCATGGGTTGCCGACCCTAGCCCTAAGGTCTAGCTTTATCTGTTTGTCGCTTCATGGCCCCCTGGCGAGTGCTTCATGATTCTGAAAGCCACAGGCCTTAAACGCTTTAGTTATATGTCACTTTTTCTCTGTGTCATATACTTCTTTTGAAATAAAGACAAATTCCCCTAAGAACAGCTTATTGGACATTAGGTAAGACGGCGATATACCTTCATTTATTCTCCCGTAAACTGAAATTTTCCGTTAAAATCACCAAAAATTCAGAAAAATCTACTATTATATTGGCAAACTTACTGACACTTAATGGTGTCTAAGAATCCATGAGTATATTTTCGTTCATAGTGTGGGAGTTCTTTGGGTTTAGTTGAAAGTATTCTACTTCATGCCTATATGTGGGGGCTCTGAGCACCACGCACCAGAAAATTACAAGTTGCACGCTACTTAATAGATTAAAGTAAGTCGTATTTTCATAGTTTTTTCGCATTTGCAATGGCGTAACCTGCAAATTCGCCTGTTAACCTCTGCTTTTTTCTGTTCCTTCTTCGCAAGCGGTGGACACGGATGTGGTCATGGATGCGGTCATGGATGCGGTCATGGATGCGGGTGCGGGTGCAGCCCCAGCGGACACAGCGGTTGCCATGGCTGCTTCGGTCCGGGTTTTAGTTTTGGTTTTGGCGGCTGCGGTGGCGGTGGCGGTTGCGGTGGCGGTGGCGGATGTGGTGGTGGCTGTGGCTGCGGATGCAGTCCGCCATCTTGTGGCTACGGATGTGGAATTCAGGTGGGCTGCGGTCCCCGTCTGTACAACTGCGGCCGAACAAGTTGCTGCGGTTGCTGTTAACTGGTACGTAAAGCGTGTTGTCTCCTTCATATTTTTGTGGCCTGAGGGGAATGATTCGCACCGCATTGGAGTCTTTTCACATTTTAAGGACTAGTCAGGGAACTTTACTGGGTTTTAGAATAATTTTCTGTCTAGGAAATAGTCATTTACACTAAGCTTATGCTCAGGTTCCGAGAGAGTTGGTTTTAGCTTCTTTGCGTCCACATCCGTTACCCCGCTTAACTATTTTTTTCTTCGACCGGTTTAGCTAAGGTGCAAACGTGACAATAAATAAAATGAGCGGAAGGAATTCTTAAATTTTTCCATTGAAAAACTTTCGATCAATAGTATTTACCCACAGCATAATCCCAGGCGCTAGGAAGCGACTTTATTTGAATGTTAGATACAGTGCCCATTTTACAGAACCCTGCTCGTATAGATGAAGACTGCCTTAGAAACTGAAGTTTACTGAGGTATTTTAACTGCAGTTGACGATAAATTTTTGGAAATAACTCTCCACTGCGCTGTATCATCTCACCTTTTACTAATGTTGGCTGTATCAAAACTGGGGGCATATCCAAAGGAACATCATAACTTCTGCATTTCATAACAACTAACCAAAGCCCAAGCGGCTGTCGTCTGTCTTCAGAAACAGTTTAAACTTTGTACTGAAAAGAACACACCTACAGTGTCCTCAAATAAAGTGAACTGCATTAAATATAACGATTCAGTCTTAATTCTTGGATTTTTCGAAAGTTTTTCATGCTATTATCTATCCTTAAAGAGGCCTTAAGGTTAAAGCACGTGCATCTGCGGACCTTAGATAGAGCAAACAGTATTCGCGCTTATCTCTGGATTGTTTCGCCCCCCTTGACGCATAAAGTATTTGCAATCCAGTCGTGCTACATTTTCTACTGAAGACTGAATATTCTCTAGCTGATGACTGTACAGTATAAAAGGAAATGCATGAACGTGTACCCGTGACTTGTCTTTGTCTGCCTGCGCGCATGTTCATCTGTCGATCCCTGATGAAAGTTAGCTGGACCAATCAGGGCGCACTTTAGTGGCCTCTGCGTTAGAACGTTGCTGATATGCAATCCTTGCGTGTCTGTTGTTGGCTCGAATCTCGCCGAGCTTTCAAAAGAAACTTAGCTGAAATAAAACACTTGTTACGCGTCCTTCGAGCCAGCAGACGTATAAAAAGTGCATTGCGTTTCTTTCGGGTGCTTGCAGTTCTCCATATAGAACAGTAAACGCACTTATTCTTCTTTTTCTATACTTTTAGAAGATATCCTCTTCCCAGCCCGGGCGACCAATTTCGCACTCAATCCTGCAGATGAGCAGGACATTCTGTTCTTTACCTATTTTATCCTCAATAAAAACGAATATGAGACTGCCCATTTTACTTTCATTCCTCACCTGCTCCAAGGGTTATTTAACCTAATGATTCAGGTCGGCGTTTGCTTCGAAAGGCATCCAGGATTTATGTCCGAATTAGTTTGTAGGGCAAGAGTGATTAGTGAGGCCTAAAATATATATTCAACTTATAATGAAAACCTACTTCCTTCTGTTCAGAAGGCATAGTTTCCATTTTCTTCCGCCACGGATTTACTAGGATGTAGGAGTTGGTTCGAGCGCCAGTTTTCGTCCTCCTTCGACTCGCACGTTTCACCGCTCCCCCTAGTCATTGTCTCAGTGACCTTGCCCGTGGTCTGCGGACCCTGTCCGCACTGACGCGCGCTAACCAGTGTTCCATTTGGCGTTAGTAACAAAATTGAAATTCGCCTCATTGACCTCACCCGAGGTCACCTACAACCCCCCATCTTACACGCACTAACCTTCGCCTGAGGTCAACGAAAACGTCCTATCTTACACGCCCTGACCTTAAGTTACCTCGACCGGGGTCGGCAAACACCCCCCCCGCCCCCAATTTACACGCGCTAGCCATCGGTCCAGTGATGGTTAGTAAAACCTTAAAAATGCACCTCTGTGACCTCGCTCTAGGTCAGCGAACACCCCCCTACTTCAAGGAGCTCGCCGTTGGTCCAGTTGGGGTAAGTAATAATGTTACATGTCGAAACTATTTAAGGCCTCATTAATCGTTCTCGTCAGTTGTAGTGAGACAGACTCATGCTCACTTCTCACTTAGTAGCAAGACAACATGGGTATAAGCAGGGACATAGTTGCTCACGAAGCTAAAGAGCCCGTCACACAATTCCTTCTCACCATTCACGATGTGCCAGACTACGGTTGGGATCAATTATTAGGCCCCGTTCACAGGACACGAGAAGAATAACCGCTCGAGATACGGCTGGTCTTGCGCCAAATGCCAGTGAAACTAGGTTAAGAGTTCACTTGAGGGTTAGTTCCGAAAATAGGGCTAACGTTGGGTTCAGCGTTACGTTCGAGGTGAAGCTTGCGGTAGTGTTAACTGGTGGGGTGAGCATTAAGGACAGGGTCAGGGTAATGATTAGGGCTAAGGGTAAGTTTTAAGTAAGGTTCAGTGTCGTGGTTGAGACACGGTAATATTAGGTAGGACCAGTCTGCTGCGGAGAATGTGTGAGGCAACACAGAAGGTGCCCATCGCTAAAACTGAAACCTTTATGATCCCCTCCTCATTGCGGCTCCTCTTGTCTCGGCTCACACAGTATCATCAGCAGGACGGTCCTATCTCCCATCCCAATTGCGACAATTTGTTTATCCTTAAAATGCCTCAAATCACATTCCAACTTCTATATTTTCCAAGAAACGTCGAAGGAATTTTCTTCTACTGTTTAATATGAATCTACCCTTCTCCTCTTTATCTTTCCGCGAAACAGTTTTGGCAAATTAGCTTATGTAGGCCCACTCATATACCCCTAGTCCCAGCATTTTCTCCTGAAAAAACGGCGGTTATAGAGTGTTAGGCGGTGAGAAAATAGGATAGGCAGAGAAGGCAATATTTAGAAGCAAGTGTAAAGGGGAAAAAATGCAGTTGAATTTGCTTCCTGCGGCCGCTGGGAGCAGGTTGTTCCGCATGTAACTTGAAGGTGCGCGCCGCAGACTATACTAATTTAAATTCAGAATGGCAAGGTGGACCTCAGGTAAGTTACAGTAGATGACCTCCTAACCACCATTTAAATTTTTTCGGGCAATGCAAAAAACTTGCAATTTGATCATTGGATTTTTCCGCAATGTTTTAAAGGATAATACAGATTAGGTAAACGTACAGATATAAATCAAAAACACTACTAAATTCAGTAAAATAAAAATGCATTTAGCATGTATTAAAGTAGGTTCCACTGTGTGTCCTAATTTCCTACCCATCAAACCCTATAACCGCCTTTTTTGTAGGAAAACATGCAAGGCGTAGGAATTTATGATTGGGCCTACATAAACTACTGTTGCAACAGTTATTTCCCTACGATTTTCTGGAACGTGTGCAGTTGCCCTAGCAACCAATTGGAACCCAAGAGCTGACGGACAGCGCCTTTGCCCCGCGCGCTAATGCTGCCTGCGGCCAGGTGCCAAGTCTCGGCACCCCCTGTCCGTTCTCGCCCAATGGTCTGAGCCACTTACGAACACACCCAGTTTTGCCTTGCCAGCCTTGCGCCAAGGCATCCAATCACAGGCCGACCTTGCCATCAAACGCGCTCTATCTCTGTCTTCTGGTTGATGCCCGCGAGGACTGTGGTGAGCGGACACTTGGAAATCGGCTCTGGGCGGGACGGGTTGGAGGCCGCACGCTCATGCGCCCTCCGGCCAAACAGCCATGCCGGACGGACTGGCAACTTTCCCCTAACTCTTCTGTAAACAATACACTGTTCCGTCTACTCTCGCCTTTCCATCTTCTTCTCTCCAATCTCCTAAGGAACCAGGGTCTGGAATATTTTAGCTGTTAAGGCCATAAACGTCGTAGCGTTAGCTCCTATAAGTGCGGGCTCGATGAACCCTGATTTTACTTACGTCCTAGGAGTTTTTCTTACTGCCACTTTCGCTCATGAGTATTTTCTAAAGATCTTAGCTATTGTTTTAAAACGATAAATCACCGGCGGATGTGAAATATTCCGACTACTATGCTACTCAGTTCTGTTGCATATCAGGCCGCGCAAACAGAACACCAATCTGCGCATTGCCCCCTCCACATGTTCGAAAATCATTGTGGAATATTGACAAACTCGATAGGTTCCTCCATTTCACAATCCTGACGATAGTTTCCTCGGTCAAGTTTGAATCTTTATACTCAGCCAAAGGTCTTCACGGTCTCTCTTATTTGACTCGATGCAAATAGGGACGATTGCGTCAGCCATCACCTCTACAACACTTTGTGGTCATAGTCTACGCGGCCTACTAATGTTCTCCTTTATGTCGACCCACAATAGACTATTGGTGATCGCAGCGGCTTCCACCGCTTTCTTCATCTTGTTGACAGACTCGGTAATGAGCAAAGGTTAATTATGGTTGCGTCTCCGACAGTCCAGTGATGATCTCGTGACGTCTACGGTCGCCTCCTCGTTACGAATCTTAGTATACTGCTGGTGCCTGCGATCGGCTTCCCCGTCTTGTCTCAGATATTCACATCAGCAGGAGGGTCCTATCTCGTTCGTTTTTTTTTCATGAGCGACAGCTTTTTTCTCCTTAAAATCGCCTTCAAACTTCTATAGTTTCCGGAAGATGACCAGGGATTTTTGTTCACCATCTATTCTTCTTGCTTGTTGTTTCACCTTCTGGCTTGTACCATTTGGCATCGCCAGTAAGCCGATGTAATAATCCCGTAGTAGTCCTTACTTATGTAATTATCTTACTTGTTATACGTAACTAGTCGTATATAGTAGTCATCGAAAATCACACAATATTCCGACATATGCGAAAAATTGATATTCTTTCGCTAAATGGCATTGACTCACGTTGTGATAGTGAGTATCTTGTAGTCTATTCTGAATTCATTTCGTTTATGATAGGATGCTCGCTTTTTAACGAACTTCATTCTGACCACTAGCAGAACGTATATATTTTAAAGACTGGCTAATTAAGTAGTATGTCTTTTTTATCATTTATTTTGATTGCCTTTATAAATTCGAATATATTTTCTGGAAAACGTCAACCAAAAAATTATTTATTGTACTTGTTTGATAGCAAATTATGCCTTCTTTAAATTTTATACTCAAAGAAAGGGTATCTTTCGGGTTAAGAAAAATTACTAATTATGAGTTCTTTTACAAATTTGAGGTGTTTAGTACATAGCTGTACTTTATTCTAATCCAGGATTCACCAACCCTGGTTGTTTCGTCATGGGTTGGTGAATCCTGGATTAGATCGGAGTACAGCTATGTACTAATCTATGTCCCGATTTACAAATGGCAAGATGTCGACCCGGTGGCTCAGTGGAAAGGACGGTCGTCTCTAGTTCATTGGTCCCGGGTTAAAACTCGAGGGTGGCCGCAGATTCTGCGCCTATACTGGAGTCAGGTGTCCGCGACTGACGAAGGGAAATCACCCACAAATACGCGTATCTCGCGGTCCTAACGTTTACCAGTAATACATTGTGAAGTGTTTTTTTATGAAACATTGTATCCGTCAATTTATTTATGCTGCCTTTATTGCATAAAACATGTTCCACATCTATTGCAATATTTTATGACAACTATGTGGCTCCTTCCTCAAGCTGTAGGTGAAAACGTACTTTTTCTTAAGCAGTACGTACACAACGCGGTTTTTAAACCTTGAATTCCAGTTTAATAGACAGTAGGTTTAAAAAATTATTCGGCAATTGAGAAACTTTGTTAAAACCAAAAGATACCCTTTCTTCAAGTATAAAATTTAAAGAAAGCGTAATTTTCTATCAAACAAGTAGAAGGAATATTTTTGTGCATTTTTTCCAGAAAATACAGTCCTGCGAATCCTGTAAACAACTTTCTTGACGAAATTTAACTTGGCAGTTAAGCGTATACCTGGACAGGTCATTTTGATCACCTGAGTGGATTTAATAATAAGAAGGACTTTGGTTTGAAAAACTGCCCTAATATTTATGTTATTGGGGCAAATAGGCTCTCATTTTTGCTAAATCATGAGTATGTTGATATAAAATGTACATATATATATATAAATACATATATACATGTATACATACATGTATAAATATGTACATATACATGTTACCGCGAAGGGGAATGAAAGATGGCTTTCTTGTATGCAAGTTCGGTAGAAATATACTTTTTTCAAACAATAGGTTTCGCTCAAGCGTTATTTAGAAACGGAACAGACAGATGAATAATAAGTATTTAAAAAATGGTCATATGTGTGACCTGCTTTTTTGCCTTGCCACGCTCATCACGGATCGTGGAATTAATCTCCTCAAGCAGAACGCAGTCAAATCATTTTTCGTTTAATCATTTTTCTTCAGGTTAATTAAGGAAATTCTCAAAAGTTTCCAATTTCAGTGTGACATTACCTTAGAACAAGTAAATATACACAGAAATTCGTCAGCTAAATATCGAATCAAAACATTTATGAAGAGGTAACCTATTATGGAAGCTTTTTATTAATCTTAGGAATAACAGTTTGCGTGGTATCTAGCAGACATGTTGTATGCTCGACACTGTGATTTTTTGTTTTGAAGCATTTCCATATTTGACCTAATGGCCATCCGCATACGAAATAATATTCAAAAGCTCGTTTTTTCGGTAAATGCTGTTTACTTATATCTTATTTTAGAGGTTTTGATGTAAAAATCGAACAGAAGCGCAATTAAGCAACTCATCAATGAAGACACCAAAAACAAGCAAATTGAAGCGAGACTTTATTCCACGATATTCAATAACTAGTTATCAACTCATTACCATATCTACACAATATTTTGACTAAAGGCAAGTTCTTTTATATAAAGAAAGCGTTTGCTGTAATTTTTATACTTAACGGAATATTTGAATTTATTGTTCTAATTTATAGCTATCTTTGACGTCTCCACAACCTGTAAATTATCGAGAAAATTGTATTTTTCTTAAAAAACACTTAGTATTTCTTATAATTCTTTTAAGCCTAATGCTGCTGATTATTATTTATAAGTTTTCGTAAATGCGCTCTCGCTGGTATGGTGGAAATAATCAAACATTAACAAACTTAGACAAGTTGCTTGCAGGACTCGCAATTCTGTATATTTGAATTTATAAAGCCGGTTAAAATAAATTATAAAAAGGCATGCTACTTAAGTAGCCAGTTTTTACCATCTATAAGCTTTTCTAGTGGTCAGAACGAAGCTTGTTAAAAAGCCCGCATTCTATCATGAACCAAATGACTTCAGCATAGACTACACGATAATCAGTATAACAACCTGAGTCAATGCCGATTAGCGAAAGAATGTAAATAGCTCGCATGTGTCGGAAAAGTGCATGATTTTCGGCGACTACTGTACGTTTACTCCTTTTAACTCACCGACAGCTGCTCTTTTTTCGTTTGCTATTATGAAAACTAATTTCTCTCTATTTTGCTGCTGTATCGAGGCATTTCTTAGCCATTTTGTTACCATAAGGGCGCCCAAAGGCGTCTGCCTATATTTCCCTTGATAAAAACTGAACTAGGCATTCCACCCGTCAAATTCAGTCTATAGCCAGTTTTTTTACTGGCTCCCACTGAGAAATCCCGTAGGCACTCGCGTGATTGGCATTCGTGGCTGGGATGTGATATTAGCCTCGATTCGCCCGCGAAGGCGGGGTGCAGTCAAACAATTAGGTTATTAGCCACACACGCCCGTAAAGCTGCTTTGCTAGTGTTGGCCTACTCATAGGCTAGTACAATGCTATCGTTTATGGTAGGTCACCAGGTCCCAAATTACAGCACGACAGTGATTGGCTGGGGAGCATTCACCTAACTCGATTCCACACTCAGCGTTCCTACTGCCATCGGAGCCAAAACCGGCTTAGACTATTGATCTTTGCTAACGCACTGGAGAAAATGAATGCGCTATCGGGCCAGTTATTCCACGTACGATAGATAAGGCCACCCCACAACCATGTCTGGTGAGTCATGCCAAATGAGTCTGCTGATTCTGTGTCCCAGACAACAGGTCGCACGCCGGTTGCGCATTGTTTTGAACTCTTATGAGCAGGGGGTTTTCTGGCTCTGCATGGGTGTGCGCAGTCCTGTTATCAGTAAGAGTCAGGTGTGTATAAGGTGTCTGAGGAGGGAAACCGCCGACAACACGACCCCCGTTACAGATCTGAAGTTGAGCCAAGAGAGCTATCCCTCACAGACCTCACCTGCACTCAATTGGGGTCCCACAGAGTTGAAGCAGGGATCACAACCCGTCAATAGTTTCGTACGACAACCTAAATTGTATGAGAACTAGTACGTAAATGTCCATGCAAGTGACTGTGCGCTAAGTCGGAAAGGATTTTTTCAAGCCCAAGCACTTTAGACGAAACATTCTCGTACCCTGGGGGTTTCGACCCCTTACTTGAGGGCATATGTCAATCAAGTGCGCAAACCTGCACCAGAAAACCCTACCATTCAGATATAAAAACCAAATGCGCATGGCGAACAACGCTAGTCTAGCTTGAGTGGCGACACTTATTTTCATCTCCAATATGTACCGAGGTTTTCAGTGAGTTTGCACCTAGACTAGCTGCTATTTCATTGGAAATTACAAAAAAATTAAGCGACACCAGCCAAGTTTACTAAAAAAAGGCCTTGGAAAAAGTATTACAATCACCGAAACCCCTGGACGCAATGAAAAGTTCATGAGTGTATATATATAAATGTATATCAGAAAGGTTGCAAGGTTACTGAAACAGAAGAAGTAAGAAGGAGGGAATTGAGTCAGAAAAACAGCCAATAAACCCACATTCCGAGAGTGACCGTGCCTAGAGTAAACCTACAAAAGAAAAATAACGATCAGAACGTGCAAAAAGGACACAGTTGAAATTTCCATGCATACGCATTCTTAGAAAGCAAGAAAGAAAGTGCTGAGCTTGAAAACGAGTGGTTAATACCAGTTTATTTGCGAGGAACTCAGGCGCCAAGTACTCTTTGCATTTCTAGTTTAGACCCACCAAAAAACTAAATCGGTGAAATGTGCGGCTGAGGCTCGTGCCTGTAGTGGTCGCTGTCTGCCTGACATCTGGCCTTCTTTTCGTGACCCAATCCGTCTAGACTTCAAGGTCGTGGCGGCCGCCAAACTTAGTGGCGCGCGAGACACGGACCACCCACGTCGATGGCTACCCACACGCTGTCCAACCAATCACAGGCCGACCTAGACAATGAATGCTCTCTCTCTTTCTACTGGCCTGACTGCTGTAAAACCAGCAATTGGACTCAACTGGCTCTCCTGGCCGGTTTTATGGTCTCCAAGTCAAATCTCTTTTATTACTTAGAATTGCAAAACCGCACTCCCGAACCTGTACCAACAGCCAGATGATAATCTGGCTTTCGACAGTATCCGCCGTCCTCGTTCAAGATGGTGTATACAAACATCTCAAAGAAAGATGGAAAAAACGACAGCCGATCACTGCGGACTTACGTGAACCGCAACTGCTAATTAGCGCCCACACCAGATGACTATTAATTGTCCACCTCGTACTGACGCATATAAGAGTTGCCAGTTCGCAATTACTACTAATTTTGTCCACTGACGCAAATTGCGGTGGCCAATTAGCACTCACACCAGATGACTAGATAATTGTAGATAATTATGTGTTCGTTACATATCTGTTCAAGTTTGACGACGACCTGGGGGGTCCTGCGTCGAAAATTTACTGAGTAAAGTTACCTCGTGTCCCAAAGAACGTCTTTCCCTGAAAGTACATTTCATGGGATGTCTGCATTCCAGTTTATACGAAACCATAAAGTGGAAAATGGGTAAACTTTAATCTGTACTTTCAACGGCAAGGACAGCAAAGTGCCGGAAAGCTCGAAAGGAGGTAGCACAAACAGTGAAACACTCCAATTTATCACTTGCAAGAGGAATTAGTTTTAACAGACCTTGCAAAAGTTGAAGTATGCAATGGGCACTTACCACGTAAAAATGTACTGTAAATGTTCGTTCCGAATATTTACTCGTGTTTGACCACCAACTGGACCACCCTTGACCGTGGAATCTGAAGAGCATAAAAAATTATTTTAAATTTTCAAATGCGGCTGGTCTTAAAAGGGGGATTCAAAGAAGCTAAGAGCATTGAAACGGGCAAGAGATACGAGAGGTTAAATTAAATTCGTTTTTTTATTGTTGAAGACTACCAGAGTTAACGGCTGGAAATCACTTAAATGTCAGCTTACAAATATCGATAAGGAATAGGTGCAACGAAAGTAAGCCAAATCATCAGATCAAGGATTTATTAAAAAAGAAAAGCAATATGCTGTTGATGGAGCCTTTACTGAACGCAACTAAACTTTTGCCAGAAATAGGCTAAAAACAATCCTAGTTTGGATTCTACTAGAAAAGTTTTTAAGCTGAAACTGAGAGCAGTTTCTAACGCCAGCTGAAGCAATTGGCACCAAACTACTGGGGCAAACTTTGTGAGATCACACATAAAGTTGTCATACGTACTGAAATTATCCAAGTAGCGGATGATGCTGCATTGCAGAAAGCAAAGAAAAATATTCAATAACAAATCTCACCGTAGTTGGCGTCAATAAATATGGGCAAAGTGTGTAAATACTCAGACATCCGAGTTATTTCGCGACCATAATATTGTATGTGAGGGGCTTGAGTCGGTTCGCAGCAGGATAGTGGTTGTGGATCCGGAGCAAGGAATGGCTGAAAAGGTCATGGAGACAACTGTAAGGCGGTGGTGGTGGGCGTCGTCTGTGCCACTGATTTCGGCAGCCTTACTAGTGCAAAAAATAGTCACTTATGAAATGTAATATTTCTCCTCTATTGATCTCTATTTAACAGCCAAGTCTAACTGAAGGCCGCTGCATTGGCCGTAGCGGGCGGCTAGCTGGACAAGCAGGTCCTGGCTTCTCAGGCTTCCTATCGAGTTGGTAGCCGTACTAAAAGGCTGAATATGGCAAACAAGGTTGATAGGTAAAACCCAGTACTTTGACAGCATTCACGAACAAACTACCAAAATCGAAGGGATGGAGTAAGTGTTTAGTTGAAGAGCCATTTGACCTCGACTGACCAGCCGAGTGGAAAACAGGGATAACAATCTGTTAATTCATTCCTGCAACTGTGCATAGAATGCCAGACTCTATCCATTCTGCTTTAATGGAACCTATAAAATTTTCAGACTAAACTGTTGAATAAGTAGAAGCATGACTGGCAAAGTATATGTATTCTTCATGACTGAAATATGTCTGACTATAAAACTCACCTTTTCATTGTATCGTATACATCCGTTGACTTTAACGAAGCCTTCAATCTAAACAAAATAAACATTAGAACAACTGCGGTAGCCGAAGACGCCGACAAAGTAGTACAATAATAAGTTATGCATTTCGAAAAAAACTAGAGAAAAATACACAGCAAAATAGGAAACAGTACATAAAAGCACGAAAGTACCTACTTGACCAGTCTTCCTCGCAAACGGATCACGAGTGCACGTTGGAATCCAGCCACGGTTAATCAAAACAAACGTCCTGAAGGGGATTAAGGGGTAAGAGAAAGGAGAAGAGGAAAATAAATTACCCTGGTCTGTCCTTAAGTTCAAAGGGTGTGACAACGAAAAAGCCGGTTGCGGAAGGCGCGCCGAAATTGCTGAGATTGGAGTCTTTGCGACCGTCTGGTGGGGGCTTTGAGCCCCACGCACTCCCATAGCCCCCATAAGGGATATCATCTGTTATGATAGTCCTCGGTCCGATGAGGACCTCTCGTGAGTGGTCAAAGCGGCCCTCTACGGTAACGGGTTGGAATTCGGGCAAATCAGTGCTGGCCTTGGCACTCAGAAGGGAACGAGGGAGGTAAAGGGGCAGAGGAATTCTAATTTACTCTTTAGGCAGAGGTATCGGAGGTGATGGCAGGAGATTGTCAATTTTTTCAAGTAGCGCCAGCTTCCATTTTCGACGCTGAATTTGCCAGTAGCCAAGGCTGAAGGCGGTGAGGGGACAAATCTGAGGGCAGGATCGGTCATTAAACCAAGAGGTGAGCTTACCAGTAGCAGAAAATGTTTTAAACTTATCTTCTTTTCGCCATCATCGTCGTACTCTGTACCAAAACGGCGTGCGGGGACGGCGATACATCGATTGTAGCAAATTCTCCTTCCAAAAATAGCCGAAAAAGCGGTTTTCCTCAGGTGGAATGCCCTAATAAGGAGAAAAGATACAATTATGATAGAGTGCCCGACACATTCTGCCTACCCCTCCTCAGCAAGATAACTAAGTTCCTTCAGCCTTGATCAGCGGCACATTAAGACATCGCTAGAACGCTGGATAAGCCTTAACGGTTCCGGAATACCGATTACTTGTAAGTAACTAACTTCGTCTTGACAGAAACTAATGTAAGAACATAGTTCCCGATTTATCTGACATTAAAAAGGTTCAGCAAAATCGTGGAGAGCGCACTTAAACAGAGACCAAACTTAGACATTAACTATGTATCAAATCTGCATAGGTCTTCCAAAACCTGTTGATACAACACCGTGCTAAGACTTATGAATGATACTATGGCACTCAAAGCCCTTGTTTGGTTCATTATTAGGTAATTGAAAAACGAGATGAACTGTGAGGGTTGTGATAGGCGGACTGAAGGTTTTTCCTCAAAAATATTAATGAAAGATTGTTGAGTAAGCGTGCATGAACGACTCCGGTCGCAGTAATTTCGAATTGGGTGAAATAGGCGACGCACGCTACTTATTTACCAATAGCGTTTCTGTAACTTCCGGTTGGCATAGAACAGACCTACTGTGCAAAACGATTTGTGGTGGTCTCAAATAAGTAAGTTACCTGATGCGAATATAGGCATTAATTTCACTGAAAGGAAGTAACTTAATTTTTTAAAGCCAGGACGTAACTTTTAGCATACAATCAAGAAAGGTTTTTAAGCTAGGTTCAAAAAACTTATAGGCGATGGTTAAATTAGTCTTTTCAACCGCCTTGGAAGTTTGTATAGAAAGAACAGACGATTTCCACTAATGAGTTGAGTGAAGTAGCCACTTTCAACTATCTGGCCGTCTAAGCACATGTTAACAGTCAGAGTAAAATCGGTCTAATGGAACTGGGGTCCGTAAAGCTGGTTTCAAACTTTAGTAAGAAAAGGAAGCGAATGTCAATCGCGCAACACCCTCCTTAGGGCGTGTGATTGAACAGCGGATGACACAGAATGTATCGCCTACATAACTATTTATGGCGTAAATGATGACTGTTAGCTGACTTATTAAATATCAATCGATGCCTCCCTGCCTGCCTAGAACGATAGCAAGGGGCTTCGACGACCTATGGAATCAGGTCAACCTTCAAATGACCTGCCAATACAAGGTAGAAGGCAGTGTAGAAAGACGCCTGACACTTCTTTTCCCAACCTCTAGCCCTAGTTTTGTATAGTTCAGTATATTTAAGGGTAGCAGGCACTGCTTTTGAAGACCACAGTCAAGACTGCGCATAGAATTATTCCATTAAAACAAATATGTTACTATAAAATGGGAGTAACATATTCCTATGGACAAAACTATTTTTGTAACGGCGATTTCAGCAGCAATCCTGAAGAATCAGAGATAGCATATGTCAAATAATAAATATCAGCGTTATCTGTAGATATGAGCAAGGACTTGGTATGTTCCAACATAGCTTTCTTGTCCGGATAAACGAGGTCGTGCAAGTAAATATATATATATATATTAAGGTTGGCTTGAATGCGTCTGTTATGTCCACCATTATAACGTCCTCGGGAAGTCTGTTCTAGGCACCGACAAATCACTGTGAAAACGGTTGGCGACGAACATTCAGGTGGGATGAGGCTCCTTAGAGTTCGAAAGAAGTCCCGCGCAGATACCAAAAAACATGCTTCAGTGATCGCATTTTCTTCTTCTGAACTGCTTCCTGGAATTCGCCTAACCGCTTTTATCGGTGCTCCGAGATTATAACTCATATATTGCACGGGGGAATTTGTTGGCCTCTTTGAAATTCGGATTCCGACTACATTGCATACAAATCGTAATTCCAGGGTCACAATGTGCAGGCCAAGCAGACAACGCCCTTTACGCATTATGTTCCCAGTCATGCGCGCCATAAATTCTTAGAGCGGATAGTTCTGGCTTAGTATCAAAAAAAACACTACCCATATCTAAAACACACCACGAGGGTCCGAGATTTGAACACATAACAGCAGGTCAATAAGCATGTTCTCTAAACGTGTAACTAACCAGTCTGCGAGAAGCACCATTGCATCCGGCCTACCTGACGACTACACCTGATGACTACGAAGGCATATAGCATGCGCTAGACGGACTACGCTGTTCGTTAGAAAAAACGTTCGATGCATGTTCCACTATTAAAATCAAACATAGACTGTAATAGTCTACCATTAAACTGGCTTTTACGGTAACTCTAACCTACGTGAGACCAAAAATGATACTTCCACTTCGTCTGGCACCATAAGTAGGGCTTCAGCATTATCAACTGCTGCGTCCATACCTGTCTGCAGTCCTATTGAGTTCCTCTTGGTTTAGAAAAGGGTGAGAGTGCGCAAGGAGATGCTGCTCAAATCTCCCATGTTATCGCCTAAGCACAAGTCATAACTGAGACCCTAGGAAGGATATGGCCATCGTACTTGCAACGAACGGACGACAAAGGCATAGTGATAATAAAAAGAGGATGAGCGTTACTTATAGGTCCTTCGGAGAATATTTAGATTTTTCGCGCAAACAGCACATGAAGAGCAAGTTGTCCGATAAAAATGAGGACTATTTTAATGAGTTGTATTGTACCAACAAAGCAAAAATAAGTGTCTTTCTAATACATATAGACGTGATACAATACGACACGTTTTCTAGAGGCCGAATATACCAGAGAAGGACCTAAATGTAGGCCTTATAAAGTCCACAAACACATGAATTTGTCCCAAAGGAGAGGTAGCAGCATATAAAAATAGTTCGCCAAGAAGAAATAAAACAACACATAAAAAGTAAAAGTTTGAAGATGTAAAATATAATTTGAGGAGGGCGGATACGGCAAAATATGAGAAGCATTTTAGTTAGGTCAGGTTATGTCTATGAATTTTTCGACAGTATTTCTTCGATTAACGAGAATTCCTGCGAAATTTAGATAATACCCCTGGTAATCATGATGCTATTTTTACTACCAAGTGTAATTGGTAAGGCTGTGATTGTGCGTGGTTGGAACGGCCTTGATCATGTTGCGAATTGTACTTCTCTATGCCTGACAATCTGAGGCAGTAGGTTTTGAGAGCTGGCCCAAATAATATCCCTAGTGACAGAAAGAGAGCGACCCTTATCGTGTTTCGACGACATGTGTTCAACTCCACTTTGAGTTGACCTATTCGTCACTTCGCGGTGAGCATTGGCATTAAATTAAACTCTTTATATGGTCTAAGGTCTATTCGGGGTGTCGTTCCGCCGATGCGGACTTACCTCTTTGAGAGGTCGGTCGACTTCATTCGAAAGGATTATCATAGAGCACCAGATTTGCGTCGGCGGATATAGCCTAAAATTCAAAGCACCAAAAGACGACGGACAAGACAGCCGATCGACGCAAACGCGTATGCGTACAAATGCTCGTAACGGTGGACTTATCGCGACAAGTTCACATAAACCCAGATGTTGAGGCTTGCCATAATCTTGCAAGCAGTATTTAAGTGAGCGACGACGCCGCTTTTTAATCGTAAAGGATCATTTGATCTAAAGGCTTCAGATTTCTATCAGAGGGGTCTAATCATAAGAAATAAAACCTACTTCAGAATATTTTTTACACGTGAATTTGAAAGAAAGCATCTACTAAATTCTCCTACATAGACTACTATTTCAAGATTCGGTATTCTTCGAAATATTTCACTAATGTAAAGCGATTACAATTTGTCAGAAAAAAGATATAGAACTCACATAAAACCTAACGAGTAAAAACAGACGAAGCGATTTGAAATAACGCTTTCTTTTCAGCACAGACAAATAACTTGGCGTAAGGTGTACGAAATCTGTTCATTTTTGAGGGATTTGATGTCGCTTGTCTGGGAAACTTATGAATAATTCGACTTATTAGATCACAAATGACTGATTATTTGGCAGTGAATTATTCGGCCTCATGGTCCGACGTCTGACGGTTGATTCTGGTTTGTGTCCATTGCCGCCTCTAAGGGGCGCAAGAATGCAGCTGACTGCTTCCGAGGTATTCCTCGCGTATGGAAGAGCTTGCCAAATATTGGGGATTTAGTCTTTTTTCCCGCATTCACTCGTTGACAAAATCACATTGGTAACTATTCGCTTTTAGGACCTGTACATTTCCCTCATTTCCCTTTTTGTCCCCCGTATGTAAATAATGAATTCGGTCGTAGGCTGATAAGACTTTTTGCGTTGGTTGCATCAAAAAATGATACTTCGGTTCGAACCCTGATCTAACTGATCTTTGAGCAGGCTAAGAATCCTTCCGAAGAAAAACTGACAGACGATGAGGTCAACTTTATTGATAACCCTTCGGTAAATGTTTCGAAACTCTTTACACGCACAGTAAAAGCGGCGAGGAAAGCGCAGCGTCCCATATTTCAAGACACTATTGGAAACCCCATAGGTGGCGCTAAGTTGACCGCTGATATCTTCAGTTTGTTCCTGTTCAGAACGTGCAGTGAAATGACGGTCCCTGCACTTCCGACCATCCGGGCTTGGACGGATGCAGTCCTCGAAACCACAAGTTTTATCCTCTGGGATGCGACTGATGTCATTATTCTTTTTCTTCAAAGATATAGTCTAAAGCCAGATGGCGTCCTGGTCAGACTTCTAAAAGCTGAACCGAAGGATAATTTTCCAACTATTCTATGTAAGATTTTTAATCTTGCCCTTGAAAATTAAACCTTTTCTATGTTATGGAAGGAATCGCACATACTCCCTATTCCCAAGCATGGCCGACCGATATTTTTTGATGACTTTCGGCCACTGAATGCACTTCCCGCTGCCTCGAACATGTTGGAGAACTTGATCAAAAAAGCTGATGCGTCATTTAACAGAGAACGAGCTAATTAATATAACTCAGCATGGCTTCCTCAAAAAAGATCCTGTGAGAACTGCCAGATCTCATTCTTTTCTAAATGTGCTGCAATTTACAGATGGTGCTTTTGCCCTTATACAGTTTATTTCGATTTGACTAAGGCTCTTTATCCTGTCGACCATAATCCCCTCCTCCTGAAACTTGTCACTTTCGAAAAAGGTAACAAGATTCAGAATTAAATATCTTCCTATTTGAATACTCGTACGCAACAAATTAAAATTTCCAATGTCATTTCTAACACCACACATGCGAGGAGTGGAGTTGTTAAGGGGAGTGTACTTGACCTGCTCTTATTTTGCCTTTTTTCAACGACGTTCCTGGTTGATATCAGCATCGTAAATGTTTATGTTTGCTGACGATTTAAAGGTTGCCTATAAATATAAACCGGCAGATGGCAACATCGTGCTCGAGCTCGTAAAAAGGGATCTTCAGGTCTTTGCTCAATGGTGCTGCACATGGTGCCTCCCCTTTCTTGGATCAAATGTCCGTAATATTTGTTGGCAACGATCGTCAGGTGGAACTAAGCATAGACGGTCATGAAATAAATTTTCCTGAAGTTATTAAGGATCTGGGCATGTCCTATTCTTATAGTCTCGATATGTCAGAGCACCGAGCCCTGACTGTCTCTAAAGCACATGGAACTACCGGATTTATTCTCAGCAATATTAAGACCATCAAGGTTCGAACTAGTCTTTATACAATGTACGTGAGACATAGTCTCGAATACTTCTGACCCCTATTTAGCCCTCTGTACGCTAGTACAGATAAGAAAAATGAATCGGTGCAGCACTCCTTCCAACAAGTGTTTTCCTTCATAAAGCCATCAGTTATCCTACCCACATGTTAATCTCGATCCCTTGTGGCTTCGCAGATAACAGAAGCGAAAATTTACTGCTCGGACTTTTAAACGGTCGTGCCTTCAATCCCCTTAGTACCCTGAGGCAGCTCGACCACTTTAGATGTCTTTTTATTGCTTCTAATGGCACGCACAGTTAGATACCACCAATTTTTTTTAATAGACGCCATAGATCTCTGAACAAATATACCCAGATTTATTAAAACTCAGTAAAGATATCCTTTTTTAAGAGGGCTATCACTAGTTTTCTACATTCAGGACAAATTTTACGAATTTTGAGTGCTGACTCGGTGGAATCTCTCTTTCACTCTGATGGCGTGCGTTAACTTTGAACCCTACCAGTCCTCATGCTGAGTACAATGGTGCTGAATCTGCAGCCCGTAATTGGCTTATTCTTCAGCTGGCAGCGAACAACCGTTCTCCGACATATATTTCTCTGGTGCATAATCTCAAAACAATAATACGCAAGGGCAACTGAGAAAACTGTGTTCCTGTGTCAGCTCTCTCCCATCCCGAACTTCAGTTACCCATGGAGCTTTAATTTTTTTCTGCCAAACTGGCATCTTGGTTTATAAATAAATAAATTTATTTAATATTTTAAGCCCGAAGGGCCTCGTCATTGCAAACTTAGTGCTGTGGAAAAATAAATACATAGTTGATTAATGCTGCTCTTCGTGAACAACCACGTAGGCAGCGGGAGCGTTCTGTACTTTTTGAAGATAAAATTAATACCCACCAACATATCGTCATTTTAAAATAGTAGCCAACACTCTCTGAAAACGCAAAGTGAACTAAGAAGGAAGCAGTGAAAAAACTTCTACCATTGAAATGGGGGCAGAGTTCAGCGGACCCCTACTTAAAAAGAAAACAAAACGTAGGAGAATAAATCTGCTTCTGCAAAATTAAGGAGGTTGGTTGATAGGATTGATGGTAGTGCAATGAGACAGGACTGTTGATGAGAACGCATGAGGGTTGGAAATGCTTCTTGTCAATTGGAGAACTCATATAGCAGCAGAAGCTGTCGTTCACCATTGTAACACCACCCGACTGGCTTCATGATCGACCATCAAGGAGGTGAGACCGGAGGAGGCCATCACAAACAACAGGGTCGACAAGATGAGGGAACGGCAGAGGTCACGTGCTCATCACCGAAACGCCGGAGACGCGACCTTGTCGACTGCGGAGTCCAGCGAACAGCTGGCGAAAATAACAGAACCACCGTGAGCACGATTAGAGACCATGAAGCCCATCGTCAGGGTTGTAAAACGCGGAAGGGAGAGCGGCAATGATGACTGGACATAGACGAAGACGAATTATCGTTGCGAATATCACTCTATAGAGGAAGAAATAGACATATCGTAAACAATGTAATAAAAATATGACCACCTCGAATACAAGAAGGACTTTTTTTAAAGTCCAAAAGTTGTGTGTTTGGGATTGAGACGCATAACAAGGACTTTATATCTTCCGAAGTTAAGTGTTTATGTAATTTGACTTTAAAAACTTCTAAGTTAGACGACAGCCTAATTTATAGCGGAATATTATTCCAGAGGAAGGCATATTTGGAGACAAAGAAGCGAGAATGTTTCAATGTGGAGCTAAATGGGGTTGCAATAATCCAGTAGGAATTACAAGTGGCATAAAGTCTATCTGCGGGAATAAGAGCATCGACTCATGGGAGGTTAGGGGTAGAGTTAACGCGAAAAAAGAAGCAGATGCCCGCTTCGAGTCTTTTGACCCAAAGAAATGTCATGTTCGCTAACTGACATCTCTCCGTATCAGAAAAAGTGGATCGAGGAAATGCAAATATTTTGCGAGTAAGCATCTTCTGTACATTTTCAATTTTACCACGGTCAGAAGCATTCATTAGACCAAAGAGTGGACAGCAGTATTCTAGGATGGGTAGAACATATATGCAAAAAGTGTTAACTTTATTTCCATCAGGGAGAAATTATGTGATATAAAACCACATATCTGTGCAGCCTGCGCAGATATTCAATCCGCCTGAGGTGGCATATGGTGTCCTTCAAAGTACAGTGCTAGGTCCTCTGCTCATTTTGCTTTGCATAAATGATATCTCATTGAGTGTTAAACACTCCCAATCCTATATTTATGCAGATAATCTTTAGGGTATTTACTCCTTCTCTAACTCTACGGCCACGAGATGCTTAAAACAAATTCATTCTGATCTGCACGCTCTTTCGGCGTGGAGCTCAACATGGCAGATGGAGTTCTCACCCTCGAAGTGCCGATACATGTGCTTTGGGCCTGAAAGGCTGCCACAACCTGTTATTTTTTTAAGGTTACCCAATGACTGAATGTTCCAGTATCAAGGACCTAGGATTCAGCTACACCAATAAATTAGACCTTTCTCCTCAGGCCGATAGAATAACAACCAAAGCCGCACAGATTTGCGGCTTTACTTCTTATAATTTCTATCTTCCTGAAATGAAATTAAGACTTTATCGTATGTTCGTGCTTCCCATCTTAGAATACTGATGCTCCTTTTTCGGTCTCATGAATGAAGTTAGCCGTTCAAAAATTGAACAAATTCAAACAAATTTCACACGAAAACTGCTGTATCCGACAGCTTCTAATACTTGCTACTCAAATAGATGTCAATTAACAAAACTAAGGTTCCTTTGGGTCAGGAAATTGGAAGAAGGCTTAATAATAGCACAAATTTACCCAGGACTTCTGTCATTACCCCCGTCAGCCGTCCCTACAACCTAAGAAACTCGGCATTTATTGTACCCCCTCCTGCATCTTCCTCATGTAAACGCTCTTCGTTGTTTGCTTCCAGATATAGCTTTCTTTGGAATAACTTGCCAATCGAAATTAGCGCGTAACTAGACTGTTTGCTTTCAAACGGAGACTGCACATTTATCTTAACACTGATTCTATTAACTTTCTATTCTCCTCATCTTTTCCGAGCAGCTTTCTCCATGACTCCGAGAAAGGACCATCGGGAATTAAGGAGATCCGCTTGACACTTTTTTCTCTGCCTCGTGTCCCCCGAGAACCTAGATTTTTCCATTAGCCACTGCTGAATCAAACGAAGCCACGCGAAAGTCCTCAGTCTAAAATGCTGCAGTTTCGTTGAATACTCATCTTCATCAGACCACCCACATTTATTTCTGCTCTACTTCTATGTTTATACTACTATCTTCCTGAGCAGTTTTTTCTCTTGCACACTTTTTGAACATGGAGGCCCGTTGAACACTGTCTCCATTTCACTGTCAGAGTTTTTTTTAACTGCCATAAGTTTTCGTTTTTAGTTCAAAATTACCTGCAAAACATTGCTTAATTTTGCCCCAAAAGGACACTTTTTGCTGACATTATTACGAATTTCTACGTCTACTTGCACACATTGTCAAATTATTTTTGAATTTTTATTTTTTCGAAATTAACTTTGTATATATAGTGCCGTACCGGCGCTAAAAAATGTAAAATTCCAAATTCCAAATGCTAGTTTATTTGTGTAGCTTAGATATAAGTCTTTTAGGGTGGATCGTTCTAAAAGTGGAGTTTTTAAAATGACTAGTGGACGAGGAAGCTTGGTGGGACCGTAACAAATGAAACTACACTTGGATGGAGAGAACTCCATCTGTCAGGTAGCACCCCAACGCGAGAGTGTAAGCAGGTCCGCGTTATTTTATCAACGCATATATTGGCTGTGTCCTTAGAAAATGAGTATATGCATTTGAGGTCATCTGCGAAAAATGCGATTGTGTGAATTTTTCAGAACAGTCGACATTTCATTGATACATAGAATGAAGAGTAAAGAACCTAATACAGTGCCTTGAAAAACTCCACTCGTGATCGGCTGAGCAGTGGAGTAGCTATTACCTACTTAGACCTTCTGGCTGTGGTTAGACAAGTAGGAGCCGACGAAGTTGAGGAGAGGGGGACGGATGCCAATGGCTTCCAATTTTACCAGAAGCCGTCTGTGCGGTACCTTTTCAAAGGCTTTGCTCAGGTCAAAGTAGATAACAACCACGGATTGTTGCTTGTTACGGAGGGAAGTGACGTGGTTAAGAAAAGCTAACTGACACGTCTCGCATGATTGCTCCGGTAGAAAACCATGCTGCGAGTCACTTTGAAGCTTGTTTTCTAAGCAGAAATCGAGAATTTGATTAAAAATGATCTTTTCCAGAAATTTGGCTAGTGCCGGGGTTTTATGAACACCACGGTAGTTATTTATGTCCGAACGTGATCCTGACTGGAAGAATAAAGGAAGTCTTCCAAGCGTCAGGAAAGAAACCATTTGAGAGATTGACTAAAAATATATGCCTAAGTAATTTGGGAAAGGTCGACACTCTTTTGATAACTGATTTTGGAATACCATCAATTCCCGAAGAGTGCGAGTTTTTTAGACGAAGTATATGCTTTCGAATTAATTCTATGGAGAAATCAATGTTCCCGAGAGTAATGTCTGAGTATGGTTGAAACGACGGGACCAGTTCGGATTCTGTCGCAAAATGCTTTGCAAAGACAGCATTAACCAGTTCAGCCTTGTCAGACTCATCGAGTACAAATGTTTTATTTTCATTGAGCAATGGGGGTATTTTAATTCCTCGTTTCGCAGAGGACCTACGACGAAACAGTTGTGCAACTGATTTCGCAGAGTTTGACTCGCTCAGGGCGCAAGATTCCCTGTGCTGGTCACGCGCAAGACGAACCTTGGACGCTAATTCAAATATTTCGGCGAAACTTAGATGCACAGGCAGCAAACGACTAGATCAATCTTTCAGTTGCTTCCTCAATTTCCTTAGTCGGGGCAAAAGAAAATGAGGGACGGTCGATTCTGGTGTGTATGGTTTCGCAATTTCAGTGGGCGCAAATTCCAGCATTTTATTCGAAACGACCGACATGAGTTACGCAAGATATGCAGCATCGTTAATGGTGGAGAGACTCTGCCAGTCTAATGAGTCAAGAAAATTGTTGATTAAGCTAATGTCTGCGAGGTCATAAGCATGATAGGTACTACCAGCACTAGCCTTTTCGGTAGAAGGCAGCGGAAGACAACAGTAAATTAATAAGTGATCACTTTGGAAGATGTCCTGCTTAAAGTCAACGAAGAGGGGAGCAATACCGTTTGTAAAAATGAGATCTAGGATATGATTTTGTCTTGTTGGGGAACGAACCAGTTGAGACCAGTTAGAAAAATTTATGGTATCTAGGAAAGGCTGAAATCTAGGTGGACAACATTTTAAAAACTAGTCGATTTCAGGAAAATTAAAATCTCCAGCAATAATTTTAACTTCAAAAGTGGATTCTGAAATAAATTTGAATATCTCACACAGATTTGCATCTTCTTAAGATTAAGCGGTAGGAGGATTATATACACATCCGATAATCGCCTTTTGCCGGGGCGACAGGATAATGGAAGCGAAACATTAATTTCCAGAGAAGGACGTGCTATTTAAATAAAACGGAAAGTGCCGAAATGACGTTCTAATATCGAGAAGACAACCACAACCACGCTTATTTATGCGATCATGACGATAGAGCTCATACTTGGCTATGATAAGGTAGGTGTCAGAAATGATTGGATGGGTCCAAGATTCTGTTATGCATATAACATCGGGCATCATCTCGAAAGCGATAGCTCGAAGTTGAGCCATTTTATTTATAACGGACCTGGCATTAAGCACTATGACATCTTGTCTGTTTCGAGTAGCAGGACTATGGCTATCGTTATTCATAGAAAAGAATTTGAGGGCGGGTAGGCAAACTGTAGGCCGTTATTATTTGGGGAATAATTACTGACAGGTATGGAGCTATTTGTATATGGGTAGCCAATAATGGATGGCTGATAAGGTCTGATATATCTAGGGACCTCACTTTCTGGCATGGGAAAATGAGGAGAGGATAGACAAAAATAAGCTTCTGGGCCATTTAGGAGGAATGGAGGGAGGCTAGAAGGCATGAAGAAGTTTGAGGGTTTGGGTGGATGAGGGTGGGTAAAGGAACTGAGAGGGGGAAACAGTGATATAAAATTAGTGTTGGGGCTGTTTACTCAAAAACTAGTGGTTCTAATCAGTGAATCTCCTGTGCGGTAACTCCGATTAGATATAAAACTATACCAGTTTGGGTTGCTGCCATGCAAATCAAATTTTTCGTGGTTCAGGCGCGACGTGTTCGATAACGCATTATACGGGGAATAATATGACTCGCACGGTCAAGGGATGAGCTAGGTTGTGGTGGGGAAGCGGTCGGCTTTAACGCTTTTGATGGTATCGGCGACATTATTGGTGAGCTTGTTGCAGAGTTTAAGGCAACGGAATCGATCGATCGTTGGACAGAGAATGTATTCAGACTAGTTGTAATCGCAGTAGATGGTGGAGCGGCGGGGCTTGCAGGTCTCGACATCGAGAGAGATGGGCTAACTGGTGCACTGATGTTTATGAGCCTATGACTAGACATTCGGGAGGCATGGATAGCAGGTGCACTGATGGTTACGGGACTATGACTATACATCCGGGGGGGGGGGGGGGGATAACGGGTATACTGACGTTAGCGGTATTACCAGATCTCCGGGGTGGAGGATTAGCGTGTGCATTGACCCTATCGGAACAACGACCAGGCTTATGAACAGTAGGCGGAGAAGTCATTGGTCTACTTGATTGGAGAGCCGCATTTCGTCGCTCCATTGGTGTACGATATCGGCAGAGGAAACTTTTATTCATTTCCAAATAGCGAGAAATGTGACCTCGTTGTGCAAAGATTGAGTCCACTTCGATCGGTGAAAACAATCTAACCAGTATGGGCGGAGTCTGGCTACGCGATTGGAGGCGCTTTGCTTCCACAATTTTCTAATTGAACCCGCCCGAGCATAGAAAATCTCTTGCAATATCAAAAGGGCGACTCAGTGTGGAGGCGTTTTTAAAAGTATAAAGTTATAATTGCGCTTTTGTCTATCAAAAGTTTCCATGGTTATTAGATGGACGAGGGAATTTAGTTTTTGCAGTCTTGGGAATGTACATCGGATAACTGACCTCCAAAGAGGTTCTCTAATATTTACAAAACAGATCCAAACTTCAGCATGAAGTCATTACAGTTCTGTAATGCAGATAAATCAATTTGATTAGCCTTGACAATGGGCTGCATGTTGATATCAAGGCATTGGCTAGTAGGTGTGGTCAGGCACCGCTTGGGTCTGGGGGCAGATATCCTGCGATGAGCTATAATTTTGTTCTCATAATTTGATGGAAATATGATTTAAATGTGAGAAGGTCTAGAAAAACTCAGCCTATTGGATATTACCGCAGTTAGATGTTAAAAGCCCTAAAAATTGTTAAATAAACTGCATTAATTATTACGTTCAGAAAAAACCAGTTTATCTGATTTTCAGACTGTGACTTACGACAAATAATCAGAGTTAACTTAACAAATATTATAGCTACTTGTTAATAAGCACTTTACATTTATTTGTAAAAATGTATTCAATATTGGGCAACGACTCAGCCTTTGAAGGTCTCGAGAATATTCGGATCTTGACGATGTCTATTACTCGGCCGCGATTTCGTTACGAATCTGTTGGTTTGAAGAAGTTGCGTTTCAGTAGAAATTGGTTAGAAAACAAAATCTTCTTAAATTCTGAGTTCAAACGATTTTTCACGTGAAAAAAATAATTCCAGAGACGCAGAAAGAAATTCTACACGTATGGTTTCAGCCAAAATTTCCTAGGCCGAAAATTACGGGGGATGTCGAGGCAAAACTGTCCTAGGAAAAGCGTTGGAAATATCGACTGTGATATTGTAGGTTGCGCCAAATAGAGGTAAATATTACTGTACATATCTCTCACTAGTATCGTACCTTTGAAGTCAGTTTTTTTCCACTTTAAAAAAACTCTATTTCGCCCACAGTTCACCAAGCACAAAGCTAAAACAAAAACAATACTGACTGCAAAGTAGTTGGAGGATTCAGAAGTGTCCGGGGCGATTCTCAGTTTCATCGTATTTCTCTCGTAGGATTCATTCGATAGTCTCGACTTCCAGGTCCTTTGAAATAGAAGTAAAAGGGGTCATGATATAAAAGATACCATGTCGTCGTTAGACAGGAAACCTTCTATAAGAATTGTGTTGACGACCTAAATGTTGTCCCCAAATTAGCGGTCAACAAGTTGAACCGCCAAAACAGTCACTTTGCTATTCCGTGAGTGATGCGATTGGTCAAACAGGATCGGCCTCTCCGTACGCCTTGGAGAGACCACAGAATTGCTCAAATTGTCAAAGGTAGCCGAACGAGCCCGCGAACACAAAGCGATGCACGGCGCAGCATTTCAGAGCACGTTTTGTAGGCTGTCTGGTTAAACTTTATCCAAAAATAGTAAACTGGTGCACAACCTGTCATCAAAGGAGCTGACGGATTAAGAGATGCAGGTGCTAAGGCATGAGGTCACCTTTAATACAACTGCTGCGTCCTACAAATACTGCATCTCTGACGCACTCATAACCTTCCTCTGCGACTGCCTCTGATGATGGATGCGAGCGAGAACCCGAAACGTCAGGCCAATAAACTTCTTGTTCCAGCAATCGCACCTTCTCTAATTATCGTTTCCATTTTGTCGATTTTGACACGCGCTGTCCAATACCGCAGGCAATGGGGCTGATGATCACGTAGGAGACCAGTTCTTCGTAGAAAACTCCACAAGAGTATACTTTTTTAAAGAAGGGTGCAAGAGCGTTATCCTGTAAAACTATGTCGTTAATCCGGTGACAGTGATTGCTTTTGAATTCGAAGGCATCAGCAGCAAGCTTTATGGGTGTTCCGCCGGTAGGGCTATTCTTTTTTGAGAATCACCTGACTGTGTTCCAGGTAGCCTGGCCAACCCAACGACCGAGTCTTGAATGATTTTGAGATTATTTATTAGCCTACCGCATTATTCTAAGGATTTTCGGCCACATCCACCTGTCTAGGTTCTCTGGTAGGCTTATCTGTAAATAGGGGCCTAACATGGTTCACAACAAATAATATACACGTACTTGGAAGTTTTCTACTTGAAAATGGCTTAGCCAGGGTACGTTGTTGGTGTGTGTCGAAGTCCTTATTTAAACTGTGCTTGCGAGAACTCACGAGTCTATACTAGATATCCGGCAACGAACATCTGCATACAGTGGAATCTCGGTTTATAAGTTTTATCTGTTCCAGTACCGACCTCGTTTTGCAAGGATCCACGCCCTGGGAGCAAGACTCGACAACCGAGACACGCACTCACGCTCTAACAACTCGTTAACTGAGCAGACGCTCGATACAAGTTTTCTTCTAGTGCCTCGCTTGCTACCTTAAATGCTCGAAGATGGAGCTGCTGCTTTGTGCCTGGTCTAAACCATGCGTTCTAAGGTCACTCGCCTACTCAAGATTCTTCTCACGATCACCTAGGCGGATCAACACTTTCCAAACCGAGTAACTATAGACACTTTCGTGACTCGGCACATTATGGACAATCGGATTAACTGATATTTTGGCGCAGGTGCCCGATTGCGCAATTTTCTCCAATTAGCACTTCCTTCTGTACGGTACGCCTAAATCAGCTGTGTGTCCTGCCTCCCTGCTCAGATAGGACAGGCGAATAGGTGGCATAGCGCTAAATTTCGGGATCAATACGTATTGTCTTTCGAATTTGGAACGTATATTTGTTAGCGTCAGGAAGGCAATATCTATACAAAATAAGTTTCGTAAAAAAAACAAGGAATAATTTGACATTATTCGCAGATAAACGTACAAATTTGTAATAATGTCACTAGAAATTGTCCTTTTAGGGCAATATTTGGCGATTTGTTGCAGGTAATGGTAGACTGGAAAATAAAGGTAGTTAAAAAACTCCTACAGTGAAAATTGAGGCAGAGTTAAACGTGCCTTTATTTTCAAAAAGCGTGTAGGAGAAAAAAACTGTTTAGGGAGATAGGACAGAGGAGAAGTGTGGGAATAGGAGTGGGAATTCTGACGTAGCCAACGAAACGGCAGCAGTTTAGACTGAGAACGTCCATATGGCTTCGTTTTATTGGGAAGTGGTTTGTGGAAACATCTAGGTTCCTGGGGGACAGGAGGCAGAGAAATATACTTCCAAGAGGATCCCATAAATTACCGACGGTCCTTTCGCGGAGGCATGGAGAAAGCTGCTCGGAAAAGATGAGGAGAATCAAGGTAAATAGAATATCAATGTTACGATAAACGTACAAACTTCGCTTGAAAGCAGACAATCTAGTTAACGTCCTAATTTCAACTGGCAATTTATTTCAAAGAAAGATATGCCTTTTGGAATTTATATTTTCAGTGCCGGTACGGTACTATCTGTACCAAGTTAATTTCGAAAAAATAAAAATTTAAAAAACGAGTTGGACAATATGTGCAAGTAGATGCAGAAATTCGTGATAATGTCAGCAGAAATTGTCCTTTTGAAGCAACATTCAGCAATGTTTTGCAGGTAATTTTGAACGGAAAACGAAAACTTATGGCAGTTAAAATAAACTCTTACAGTGAAAATGGAGACAGTGTTCAATTGGCCTCCATGTTTAAAAAGTGTGTAAGAGAAAAAAACTGATTTGGAAGATAGTAGTAGAGCAGAAATAGGTGTGGGTTGTCTGATGAAGTTGAGTAGTCAACGAAACTGCAGCATTTTAGGCTGAGTACTTCCACGTGGCTTCGTTTGATTAAGTGTTGGTTAATGGAAACATCTAAGTTCTCGGGGGACATGAGGCAGAGAGAATAGTTTCAAGCGGATCTCCTAAATTCCCGATGGTCATTTCTCGGAGTCATGGAGAAAGCTGCTCGGAAAAGATGAGGAGAATAGAAGGTTAATAGAATCAGTGTTAAGATAAACGTGCAGTCTCCGTTTGAAAGCAGACAGTCTAGTTAACGACCTAATTTCGATTGGCAAGTTATTCCAAAGAAAGCTATATCTGGAAGCAAACAACTAAGAGCGTTTACATGAGGAAGATGCAGGAGGGGGTATAATAAATGCCGAGTTTCTTAGGTTTTAGGGACGGCTGACGGGGGTAATGACAGAAGTCCTGGGTAAATTTGTGCTATTATTAAGCTAAAAAAGGAGACAAAAGCCTGCTTCCAATTTCCTGACCTTAGTTTTGTTAATTGACATCTATTTGAGTAGCAAGTATTAGAAGCTGTCGGATACAGCAGTTTTCGTGTGAAATTTTTTTGAATTTGTTCAATTTTTGAACGGCTAACTTCATTCATGAGACCGAAAAAGGGGCATCAGTATTCTAAGATGGGAAGCACGAACATACGATAAAGTCTTAATTTCATTTCAGGAAGATAGAAATTGTAAGAAGTAAAGCCGCAAATCTGTGCGGCTTTGGCTGTTATTCTATCGGCCTGAGGAGAAAGGTCTAATTTATTGGTGTAGCTGAATCCTAGGTCCTTGATACTGAAACATTCAGTCATTGGGTAACCTTAAAAAAATAACAGGTTGTGGCAGCCTTTCAGACCCAAAGCACATGTATCGGCACTTCGAGGGTGAGAACTCCATCTGCCATGTTGAGTTTCATGCAGTAAGAGCGTTCAAATCTGAATGTCATTAACCTAACCTGCATTATCGAGCGTACATTCTTCCCCGTCATCCTGCCGGGACCATATAAAATACTCTTAGTCTGTGTACTTGTTCGCCTAATCTAAAATTGGTCTGACCCTCGCAGCATTTAAAACATATTTATACTCCAATCTACAGTGAGGCGCTCGCGTACAACGCAACAAACCTCAATGTCTGATGTGAGCAAAAGGATCATCTACATCGAAGTACCACCTTCCATGTTAGTTTTTAGATTTAGCATTTCCGAAAATTCCATCGTCGGTGACTGACGTTTGGCTTGTTATGACTCGCTATGCGTAAGCGACCATCGCGCAGAGTCACCGCTGCCCACGGGTGCACATGTACTGGCTGACTACGCCAGTCTGTCTAGCCAATCACCCGTCAAGAGCGATTCACTCAAAGGTCGGTCCAGATGCTGTGGTGATTCCCGCGTTCACCTTACTTCAGACGCGCGCCTGTGGCGTGCGGCTGCTAGCTCGTCTGACAGTCCAGTTTCTGCTACCTACTCTCCATTTTTTCTTTGCAGAACGAACCGCTCCTTTCCCTCTGGCCTCCGATGACTGCCCTTTTTCCTAAGGAGCCGGGTCAAAAGAGCGCAGTTGCTAGGGTCTAACTCACTTAACCCCCTGCAAAAGGCTATCACCGGGATTTGGAGTCATGACCTCGCCCATCGATGAAGGCATAAAACGGGCTGGATGCATGGAGTGTGTTCAAATAAACCTTCTTATATAGCAATTTAAATTTTTTAGCGATGGGTGGCAGATGCAATTTACCGCATATGAAGGCTTTCAGAGTTACTTGCAGGAAATTTTGTTTCCATATATTCAAATCCATATGCTAAGAACGATAGACGTACGACTTTCAAAGGAGGAAAGATTGAGTTTAGAGAAGCTTTTTTATTTACCAAATGTTCATAAATAACATGGTTAAGGCAGTATCTGCATAAAACGATATGCTGCATCATTTAGGGTCTCTTCCTCCAGACCAGATGAAGGACAAAAAATAATCTAGTACGGCAAAAGTGCCTGGGACTTGCAGCATTTCTGGACACAACAAAAGCCTTTTCAACTAGCTACTACTGCGAACGTGAATCCAACGTGCGCAGACACAAACGATGCACATCTGGAGTCTGTCTGCCACGCCAACTTTGTTATCTAGCCGAAGTTCTACCAGTGCATCGCGGTCAGGTCGTGTTTACAGAATCAACATAGGACTGCGTGCACACTGTTCAGTTTCTCGACAGAGAGACAAAATGGTCCGGCATCTGGGTGCTGCGGTTTAAGAACAGGTTATAGGGCTGATGCTCCATCTTGCAGGTCCCATATGTGACTTATCTTCACATATGCAGCTTGCTCTCCGTCGCAGGTGTTAGATGGAATTCGGTGATTTAAGAGGACAGCAAAAAACTGGAAACAGTTCCTATCACACGCTAACTATTTCTATACTGAAAACTGAGGCAGTTTTTGGGAGTGATTTAAAGATATTTCGTGAATCTGAAATCCAAATGCCAGAGCTTGTCTAGTTTTGATGCCCAGCAGGTAAAATTATTTACATCACCCGAAACCCTTTACTGAAGAAAGGGACTAGTAGTCAGGTAATGGATTCTAAATTAATTTTTTTGGGAAATTCTGCTTGAGTAGCAACTTCCTGCATCTTAATTGTTGAATTTCGTACGTTGGAGTAGGTTGTGCAGATAAATCAGTCTAATTAAGAATAACATCCAGATTGACCATTCTCGAGTCTTGCTATGGAAATCATGCGTTTGAATCCCACTGGGACCACTGAGGTCAGTTTCGGTTCACATGTTTACGGACTTACCTAATCTGTCCGTCTGAATAATTGTACTAATATCAGAGAAATAGTGTCATGACGTGCAGAATATCCACTCACAACAAACCTATCTAACTGCGCTTCCATAGGTAAAATAACTGCAGCTTTTGAGTAGTCAAAGCTAGAAGACCATTGTAATTCAAATCCAATTCGATCCTGTAATCGAACCTAGTATTTAGCTAGATCAGTTGATCTTACCTCCTTTATATAGATTACTGTCCAAATGCAAAATAACACTCGGGTCATCTCTCAAAAAGTACTTTTTTAAACTTGAGATCATATTCTAATTCCGCTAAGCAAGAGGCAAGGTACGCAGACATTATTACGAGTGAGGAACAGTCCATTCGTTTCCACTCTTATTACTATTGGAACGAAGAGGGTGGATGAGAGCGACTACTTCGATTATAACAATACTTATCAATACAATTAACCCTTTCCACTAAGTAGTCTCTGGATGACCTAGCTGGACGTCAAGATTTCAATCCCGCGAACAGAATCCAGCGCCTCAGCTCTCTAAGTAAAAAAAATTTACACATCAAATACGTTCACGATTGTTAGTGCGCTTTCTGCTGTCTGCATATAGAATGCTGGAAATATAGATATGTAGAAGAACAATGAACTAAGCATTCGGGTCCCTCCATTTGTGGAACCTTATTGGAGGCCGTTACTAAGCCTTTATGTATGATATAAGCACAAATAAATCGAAATTACACAAATAGCTCACGAGAAAAAATTTAAAGCAGACCTTGAGGGCCTCTTAACTAAAGCTAGCCTTAAAATTTTCACATGAGCCAGTGAGGTATACAGAGCTGTTGCTACGGTCGAATGTTAACTAACTATCCTTGTAGCACCCAAATACTCAGGAAAATTCCGCTCACGGACACACGCAGAAGTCGTACGCCATTCGCGCACAAATGAGTGATCGTAGCCTAAAACAAGCACTGAATAGTGGTAAAATCAAAAATTGTGCCGCCGTGGGTGCTAACTGCCTCATCTGAGACACGGTCAGTGTGCCGCCTTAGTAAGGTGGCTCTCAAGCAGCGGCGATCAAATATGTTCAGTTCTCGTGCATGCACGCGCACGGCCCAACGCTCATAACTGCAGAGTAGGACCGACCAGACGGGTGCACGGTACGCAGGGATGTCTGCGGCAATGGGGTTTGGGGTGTCACCACCGTGTTAGGAGGGGCCCAATGGCTAGCATGGGAGCGGAGCCGCGCCCATTATAGGCTATCGATCGGCCTATGCGCGAGCTAGACAATCAATCGATAATTTGAATTTCTAGCTACATTCACTCAATAAGCCAAATAACCAATGGGACTGGCCACCATTTTAGAAGAAAATCTGAGTGGCTCAATGGACATCGTTACACACATTGGTTTCCCTAAAATTTGTTGCACATAAAACACTAAAAGACTTCTGCCGTCACCCCCTTCTTGTCGTGTTCTCTCTTTGGGGACTCACGCAGGACGTGATTGGGCGGTAACATCTCGGCCTGGGCATTCGTTACAACACTCGGGTCCGTAGGCATTTGCTAAAGCCTTAGAAAAGCCGGCGAGCATTTTTCGCACTGCTACGTCTGCGATCATGCCTGACCTAACTGACGTCCCGTATTCCACTTTTCCACGCGTGACGGTTTGCGGCAGCTAATCTGGAGAGCTCAGCACAGTGTTTTCTTCACCAACAGAGACCAAATACCAAGGACCGCTTCCATGTCTTGACGAATGGTATTGGGTCAGGCCTTGAGTTCAGCGATCGCATCAGTCAAACCTTGTGGCCGTTGTCCCCGCGGCCTTTAGACGTTCTCACTTGGTTCGAACTGCAGCGGACTGTCGACCATCTTGGCAGATATTTCTGTTTCACGACCTTGTCGGCGAACTCTGCAATCAGCGAGCAAGTAGCTGGCTACATCTTCCGCCCTTTGGTGATGATCCGATGAACCCTGCGATGCCCCCTCCCCCCAAGAGCAACAGCTTTTTCTTATAAAAAATCCAAGGAGTTTTTTAACTGTCTGCTCTTTTTCAACTATTTTCTACCTCATTGGTTCATGTCAGTTGGCCTTGCCAGTAAACTGAGATACCATTTTTGACACCCAAACGTGCATGTACAAATAGGGATTTCGGAGGTAATCTACCTACATATCTCTCAAAAATACTGCTACCTGGCGCATCTACAGTTAGCGGAACGAAAATCAGCGAAGGCTAACTGTGATCTCATCGTCTGTCACAAAGATTGTGGTGGCCTAAAGACTAAATTATTCAAGAGAGCGACAAACACGATGCAAGTACTGAATTACAACAGCAACCACCCAATCAACCACAAACACAGTTGTGTAAGGACGCTTTATTGGCGTGTTGAGGCGCACTGCAGTGGACCAGAAGATAAAGTTGCCGAGATACAATAACTTCGACGGGTGTTCAGAGATAATGGTTACCCAAATAACTTTTTCAACCAGCGCTTGCGCAAACGAGATGGCCCACAAAGTCGCACGGACCCCAAAAAATTTGGTTAGCGACCACGTAAGTCAAAAACGTCTCAGAGGCTGTCGGCCGCCTTCTCGCACCACCTGAATTTGGAGTCGCACACAGACTGGAAGCAACCATAAGGCGTCAAATCATGAAACCGAAAGACCTATTGTCACGGCAAGAAATATCTGGAGTCGTCTACAAGAGCTGGTGCAGTTGCGAGCAAAGCAACTGTGTCAGAGAAACTGGCAGATTTCTCAAGACACGAGCTGCCGAACACGCGGCAGCAGTGCGACGAAATGATGCCAATTCTCAGGTTGCGGTTCATCCAACGAGATCCGGCCACGCATTCAAATTTGGTGAGGCCAAACTTCTCGCAAGAGGTGACAATCGAGTAAGCCGAGAATTCAGTCATAGTTCACGGGCCCCCATCCATCAACAAGTGCAACGATTTGCCTGACCCATATTCGGGGCCGAGACTAAATTTGGCCAAAGCAAATCACCACTCGAAGAACAGACAGGCTACAGCATCATCCTATGCCAGTACCAAAGGGACAGGTGGCCATTTTTGACGCAACGAATCATCGCACAATCAAGGCATTTATCGACTTTTCTTGAAGTTTAAATTTGACGGCAAAACCTTGTGCACACACAAACTTTTTCTGCTACTGTTCTGTGATTATGTGTCTGCTGCTCAATCCGCAATGGATTTTGAAACCTCAGGCAAGTAACCATATTGTCCCAGCGATCGAGTCGTCTTCTACTTCTTAATCGCGGACCAGCAGCGAAAGAGCCACCAGGGCATGAAGGGCTGAGTTTCCGACCATCGATTGCTGTATAAAAAGCTGTAAAGCCAGATAATGAAACTGTGGTATAGCGACCATGAGCCACCATTAGGTAAATTCGCTTGCCATTGCTGCCTTGTGGTTAAGCTATCGAGCCAAAGTACAAGAGAAGACAACCTAGAACAAAGAAACCGAGAGGCTATAAGGGACCCGCCTGCATTAAATCCTTCCCCATTTCTCCCCAAGAAATCTCCTGTTATGACCCGCGCCTGGTACTTTTATATGATACGAACGCCGAACCAAAGAGCCCGTAAGAGAGACAGGGAGAAGATCAATCAGCCAGAAAGGAAGAGAGAGCTTAGTAAGACAAGCAGGTTACAGCAAATCAGCGCAAGTCATTGCGTGTAACAGATCCAACAAAGTTGGGGCAACAACCGACTGTGAGCTCGGTCCATTGAACCAACCAACTTTTGGCTACCGGCATGATTGGTTGGAGCTCGGCGGCTGAGATTCAGCTTAAATTTGAAATAATCGATTAATCTGCCTGCCAGTGGTGTTTTTTGCCTGAACGCCGATCGATAGCCTGCTGTGCGCGGCTATGTATCTGTTTGGCTCGCTCAAACACCTCACAAGAGATGTCCTTTATCCAGCAAACAGGATTAATTTGATATACAATGTTGTCCATTCACTAGCTGCGGCGGTGTCAGCCTTGACACTCGTGCATTCAAACTCCTCCCTCTGATTGAATATCAGAAACAAGTCTCTCAGTCGTTGGTGAACTTTCACCGGATCGCCATCGGAACTCATCTGTCCCGCTCTGTCTTGGGCCCCGTCAGAGGCCCTGACAACCGTAACACATGGTAGTAGGCACATAGTATCAGTATCAGTATATTGAGGGATACGTAGGAAAAATTCATTTAAGTGTCCTATTTGTACATCTGTGCAGTGGAAGCGGAAAATTTGTTTCTCAGACTGTTAGCGAGGCCAGTTGTCCTGTGTCATAGGATGAAAATAAGAGCAGACAGTTAAAAAACTCCTCAGGGATTTTTAGGAGAAAAACTGTCACTCTTGTGGGGGATTTAGGAGAAAAAAGGTAACTCCAACGGGGGGCATTGCAAAGGTTCCCAGGATCATCACCGCGTGGAAGCCTTGTCCTGATTCTTCCTTGCTGATTGCAGAGTCCGCCAACGGAACTGGCAAAACAGAGGCATTCATCCAGATCTTCGACAGTCCGCTTTGGGTCGAACCAAGGGTAAATGTTCAGGCCTTCAGGTCTGGCTGATAATGTCGTTAGCGGGGTAATTACGGTACGCAGATAGCCAAGTAGGGTAGACCGCGGAGACCTTCGCATGAGGCTATGCGTGGGAGGGCGTTATAAATAACAAACGTGAATGATATAAAAACTAATACTTCTGAAAAATTGAAAGTAGTATTATCATTGTTGTTATAAATTGTCAGTTCTGACCCATCATGCACTGCTATCTCGATCCAGGTTTCGCTTAAAACCCTCTAGCGATTCCGACATAACGACGTCCTGAGGAAGCGCATTCCACGCTCCGACCACCCTTTTTGAAGTGTTTCCGAGCGTCCAGTCTAGCCCCTGTCACCTTTAATTTGAGAGGATGACCCCTCAGATTTGTGATCGTCGCTAATTCGAAAAATATCCCCTGATATAAAACAGCAGACTTGAAGACGTAATACGCGGAATGCTAGTATCAGGTCCCCCCGAAGCTACCTATAGCGCAATGGGAAGAGGTTGAGATTCGACAGCCGCGGTTCATAAGGCTGCAAACCCTGCGCCATAAGAAGTTTGGTTGCGCGCCATTGTACCTTTTCCAGGATGTTGATGTCTTTCGTGGCCCAGGGTCTCCAAGCTTGGATAGCGGATTCTAGGTGCGGTCATACGAAGGTTCCGAAAACTTCTGTGAAGCACTTTTCATTGAAGGTAGAAAAAGCTCGTCTGACGAGGTATAGGATCGACATCGCGGACTTGGCTACCTGTATGCAATGCAGGGAGGGTTTAAGCGAGGGCGTGATCCAGACTCCCAAGTCTTTCTGGGCATTCACTTCCTTCAATGGTATGTCATTCAGTCGGTAAGCCATGCCGTTTGAAGAACCGGATTTGCCAACTCGAATGGTGGTGCACTTGCTCTCATTGAACGGTAAGAGCCAGTCCGCCGATCATTTTTGAAGTCTATTTAAATTTTCCTGCAAGTGCACTTCGTCAGCCACAGTTCGAATTTCGCTCCAAAGTTTTATATCATCGGCAAACATGGCGATGCCGCAATCCAGTTTGCGGACACAGTCGTTGATGTAGATAACAAACAAGATAGGGCCGAGAATGGAGCCTTGGGGAACACCACTCTCAACCTCAACCTTGGCTGACTGTTTGTCGCTGATGTGGACAGTTTGCGAGCGACCAATTAGGAAGCTTTTAATCCACGTAAGGAGCCTTCCCCTTACTCCTATGCGGCTGAGTTTATAAAGGAGGTGGTGGTGCGGCAGCTATCAAAAGCCTTTTGAAGTCAATATAGACAGCGTGGACTGAGTTTCCACTATCGACTGCCTCAGTCCACCGTTCTAAACAGTAGAGCAAGTTTGCTACGCAGGACCTACCTCTACGAAAACCATGCTGAGCATCCGATAGCAGATGGTTTTGTTCCAGGAACTGCATACATTTTTGCCTGATAATTTTTCCATGATTTTGCAACAGATTGCAGTAAGGCTGACCGGTCGGTAGTTATTCGCTGAGACCCGGCTTCCCCCTTGTATAGCGGCGTAATCCTCACCGATTTCCAATCTACTGGTAGGCATCCGGTTTCGAACGAGGTTTGGAAGAGCATAGAGAGTGGTTTGGCCAACTCATTGGCGAGCTCCTTCAAAATCTTGGCTGGTACGATGTCGGGACCTGGTGGCTTAGATTCTTTTAACCTTAAGAGTTCCGCAAGAACAACAGCCTCGGGGAATTGGACATTCTCAACTATTGTATCCGCTTCGGTGTCGTCGGTGGTGTGATCGTAAGCCGTTTCCTTTGTGAAGACTGACCGGAAAAATATCGAAAAAGGATCAGCCTTTGCTTCATCATCTATCAAATCTCTTCCCTCAGCGGTCCTTAGCAGGGGTATCGGATCCTTTTTTTGGTACTCTGCCTGAGGTAACTGTAAAACAGTTTGGGGTTCACTGTGGCCCGGTTTAGCAAGTCTGCTTCGAAAGGCCGTCTTGTTTTGAGAATAAGACCCTTGACCCGGTTTCTCTGAGTTTTGTAGGCATCGACAGATGCAGGAGTCCTGTCTGCTAGAATTTTTTTCCACAACTTCCGCTTTTTGTTCACTTCTATTTTTAAGGCCTTCGTAAGCCATCGCGGTCTAGTGGTCACCTTTTTCGCGAAATTGGACAGTGGTTGTTGATGAGTCTGTGTAGTGTGTTACGGAACGCTTCCCAGTCCGCAGTTATGTTTCCAGAAAATAGAGGTTCCCACTCGGCACGCGTGAGTTCGGTCTTCAATTGATCGAAATCACCTCGCCAAATATTTCTTCTAGCTGTTGAGAGTCTCTCCAGTATTGAGAATAACGAGTACTTCCATAGCAGAACAACATGGTCGCTTTTTACCTAGTGGTGGGAGACATGACACTTCGTCGATGCTGTCCTGCGATTCCGTGAGAAAGAGGTCCAGACAGTAAGACTGCTGGCCATTGCGCATCCTTGTCGGAAAAGTGACGTGTTGCGTGAGAAATAACTTTAAAGTCACGCTCAGAAGGCAGCTGTCGAAGGTTAGATCGGAGCTATGTGCACAGGCTACACCCCAGTCGATGTGAGGCGCGTTAAATTTCCCCACAATCAGGATGTCCGATCGTGCAGTTATCTTTTCCAGCTCCTATAGCAAGGAGCTATCCACTACGGGCTCTCTTCTCGGTGGTCGGTAGAGTGTCAGTACATCGAGGTTGGGTGCACCTGGTACTTTAATGGACAGCCAGATGGCCTCGGAAGTACACGCCAGTTTATCCGTTTTGTCTAAAACTGTGAGTCCATTTTTAAACGTATGTTGCTCCGCCGCCTTGACGACCTTCTCTGTCTTTTCTGAACAGTTGATAGCCAGGCATGAATACCTCGCCGTCAGCTACCTGTTCAGACAGCCAAGTTTCCGTTTTTAAAAATATATCTGGTGATAATTCAAAGGCATGAATCTTCAGCTCGTCTAACTTTGAAAGCATACTCTGTGCATTTGTGAACATGAAAGTTAACTTGCTCTGTGCTCGAAGATTGGTTAAAGTCAGGCTCTCCCCGCCCCTTACCGGGTCGACTGTGCAGTCATCCGGGGAAGGATCTTACCCGGGGGAGAACAGTGGACGCTGGATTACTTGGTTTTTGTAAATAACCAAATGTTTTTCCTTTTCGTTCTGCCTCTGTAAGTTTTCTGATTGGGCTCAATCCTCCCCCTACTGAGCTGACTGTGTGATTATCCGGAACGGACCTATCCAAGGTGAGAACAATGGACGTTGGATTACTTGGTTGTTGTAAATAACCAAGTTTTGTTCGCCCTTGCTGACCCGCTCCCCCTTTTTGGAAACAAGTTGACGGCGTTTGTTCCGCACTGCAGCTGAGAACTCTTGCTGAAAAAAACTCCCAGGTCGCAGTCTTTTATTTGAAAACGCCTAGATAGAATGAGCATGGCGTCTTGGCTTCTTGTCATGACCACTTTCAAAGGTCTGGGACGTGCCGTTCCAGTTGGGCTCGCTGGCCGTTTGCCAAGGCGGAAGGCCTTTTCGCACTCTAATGGTACATTGGACCCCAGCATTTTGTTCATAGGTGCATGGTAGAGCTGGACATCTGCGGAATGCCGGTCCATGGGAGTGGCTGCGGTTGATTCCATTAATCCCTGTATTATGATGCTGGCTTCTCTCTTAATGCCATTTTTCTTGCCTACGGCACTGTCGCTTACTTGCTCGTTAATAGCTCTTGTGCTGCTATTATGATCATCTTGTGTGCGACCGGAGTCTATGGTTGATGTACTGCCCTCGTTTTCTGCTGTGGGCTTCGGGCTCGGGCCTGCGACACTGTCATCCACTTTCTGGTTAATAGCAGTCCTGGCGGTGGATTCCGGTAGACCTTGTATTACGAAACTTTTGCCCCTATCGGCAACTTTTTGCGTCCCCTTTACGCCATCAGTGACTACCTGGTGCAACGACTTCGTGTTTTCCTTCGTGTCTTTTTTGACGACAGCGAACCAATCGTGTTTTTGTTGTCTACGGCGAGTTTGTTTAAATTCGCCTCAACGGTGGCTGATTGGTAAACTGTGGGGGCATGCCCTGTAAGTGTGGGCTCCCTCGTATCTGTCTCCGCAGCAGTCTGAACTTTAGGGGGCGAACCGATCGTGTTTTTATTGTCTAAGGCGAGATTGTTTAAACTCACCTCAGCGGTGGCTGATTGATAAACTGTGGGGGCCTGCACTGTAAGCATGGGCTCCCTCGTTTGCTTTTCGGCGGCACCCTCCGCTTTGATCGCTTTGTGTGCATCGGACCGCAGTTGTCTCTGTGCAAATACTGTCTCTTTTTCTTCTCCCAGCTTTTTTTCTGATCCCCTTTCGTGCGATTTCAGTAGTTTTGACCTCTGAAGAGGGTGGGACTGGTTGGTCAGGTAGACGCTTACCTCCTCCTGGCCGTTTTGATGATCCTAGTACCTGAACTTTCTTGGGACGGTAGATTAGGGCTTGTTTGTGTTTGCTTGGACCGATTGACTGGTGCCTGGTAGCGACTTCCGTCAAGGCGGATTCTAGCTGCTGATTTCCACTGGTTTCATCTAGCGGCTTTAATGTGCCATGCTTGAGAAACCATGTGATAACATCCCCTAGTAAATCTAACGTGACTCCAAATTTGATATTTTCGGGCAATGTTTGCATGCCATCGGGCAATGCGTGTCATCCGTGTCACTGTTCATACCTTTATGTGACTTCTGCGAGGTGGTCATGGTGGCCGTAGGGTTTATACCCTTGTCTCTTACGTCGTGCTGTTTGTCACACGGGACAGTTTGGTCGTGGAGTTCGGTGGCTAAATTTATCGTGTCAACCCTGTCAATGCACTTAACTGTCTGTGACTCGCATAGCTGGGTTGCAGTGGCCAAGCGGCTAAGACGTTCGCCTCCTGAATTGCAGGTCTGGGGATCGACGCCGACTCCGGAAAGGAATTTTTCTT
>JAYGXS010000003.1:14160759-14207347 GCA_036362985.1 Ligula intestinalis
CCTATGTAAACAACTGGAGCATGTGGTGAACCTAACCCTGCCGTGGTAGCACCGGCTCCTTGTTTACCCACCCCCTTCGCATGCTGAATCATTTATTAGGCAGGATTCGCATTAGATCGTTTTTTCCTTTTGGGGAAAGACAAAAATTCGTGTGTGCGTGTGAAGAAATGCTGCGTATTTAGTTGCAATAACTAGACTTATCGTCTTTAAAGTACTATTTACGGCGTTCCCGTATTGCCTAATAATCGTACAGCCCAATGTCATTATCAGTTGACTAGCAGTTTAGAACAATTGACTGAAGAGTGGGGAGATAGAGAAGACGGTGAAGACGACACTGGGGAATCCAGCATTATGATACACCAGCGAACCCATAATCATAAATCTGAAACGCTAACAGTCGTGGCCTGACAGGCTACCAGCTGGCAGGACAATTCGGTCATCGCCGACGTATTCGATAGTTACTGCAGGACTGAAAGTCCAATTGCACAGCCTCATTCTTCTAATGTAGTCTTTTCGGCGTTTTCACGCATGTGAGATTCGAACCGCTCCTAGGGAAGCTTGAGACTAGCAGTAGTGAACACTAGGTGGTGTGTAGCACGCGTGAACGCGCCGTTTGGCTATGTCGTCCTCTGCGACCGGAACTCACTTGTGAGCCCTTACCGCTGGTCCGTAAGCCCAAGCTCCTTGGCGTCCGTTTAGATTCACTCTTCACGTTCGCGGAACATGCGAGGGAGGTCGCAAGCAATGTGAGCCGATGCACCCAAGTCCTAAAGGCTCTCGCAGGCACATCCTAAGGCTGCTCCAAAGAGACGCTAGCGGCCAGTCAAAGCGCTGGCCAAGCCCCAACTGGTCTCTCACAATCAGCTTCTCCAGCCTCCGCCATCTTCAGTCAGCACAAAACGCTGCCCTCTGCACGATCACGGACTGCCATAACATGTCGCCTATCGATCACCTTCATGCAAAGGCTTCTGTCCTGCCAGTCGCCCCTCACAACAGACTCTTAGGCCAGCAGTTCTGACGGACCTGTTCACAACCTGGCCATCCGAATCACCATCGCTGCCACGCTACTGAGCCTAGCCGGAACGTTCGGCCGTCTATTCGAGTTCTCCACAAGACATCTATCGCCTCGTCTCTTTCGGATCTACTCGTTGATGGCTTTGCCATCAAGACGGGCTTCCAGCGTCTTCACCAAAGAGCCGCTGTGGACGCATCATTCAGCTACCACCCTCCTGGTCCTTTTGGGTATCTTTCCACCTCCGATTGCGGCCACGGAACGACAGCTCCCGAGGGTCACTCGCTGTACCCTGGCGCAGCTACGCAGTGGCTACTGCATGCTTCTTCGCCAGTTCAAACACCAACTCGATCCGTCCACACGCGATAGCTGTCCCGACTGCAGCGTCTCGCCGCATGACTGTCAGCATAGCTTCGCCTGCAGTTCCCGGCTAGGAAGCCAATTCACCCCCATGGACCTTTGGCTCGAGCCGGCTGAGATCGCGGCTTTTCTCTGTCTCCCAATTGCACCCAGTTTGGATTCCGGCGAAGACCCCTGACCCAACAAGGGCTACCAACCTACCCATCCGTTTTCGTTCGACTCGACATTGGATTGCCATTGCAACAGGGTCAACGGAGAAATAGAGAGAACGCGGTAGATGTGTAGCGCCCTTCACTACCACCGGCACCAAGACAGCAAGCCATCGCGTGATTGTGCTCTTCTATCTGCCTCCGGGACAGCAAATCAAAGGTGGCACAGCCTGCTATTGGCCAAACAGTTGAACAAGCGACCAGTGACTCACTTTTGCACAACTTCTAGGCAGCCACGCCTACACCACACTAGCAGGCAGACGTGCGTGCAGGGTCCGGGCCTGCCACGCGTCGGGGCTTCAGGCCACCACTGAGTTTCCGTATAGGGTTAAAAAAATTCCTACTGATCCTAACCCTTCTCTTCCTGTATGAAACTGGGCGTGCTAATTGTAATAATCTGAGCACAACCACGGCTTAGACTCTTACAGATACAGTAAAAGTCTGCCTCACCACAAATATATATATATATATATATGAAGGAAATAATCGCGGAAATTATTAGGTGCATGACATGGAAGTAGGTGGATGGGACATGACTTTTAAGGGTCAGACCCTAGAGTTCAATGAACATTTTCGTCGAAGACAATCAACTGCCGCAGAATGACCACAGACATGTCCATTCTACAAACGAGTAGCACTACAAGTAGCATGAATTCTATATGACAATGATGCTATACTATACTTCTGACCCTTAAAAGTCATTCCCCATCCACCTACTTCCATGTCATGCACCTAATAATTTCTGCGATTATTTCCTTGATTATTATCTGGAGGTCATATACTAGAAACCACATAGAGAACGTTGGGGGCCTACTGAAGAGCCGAACCCCTCGTTGCTGTATCATGCAGTAGCAGAAACATCGGCGAAACACGTGTCTGGGCTTTTAGCTAGTATCTATGCGGACGAATGGTATAACATCACTGTCATATACATATATATATATCACGGCATCTGGGGAGGGGGGCGGAACTCATTGGAAAGCGGTGGGCGTCGTCAATAATGATAGCTGATATTTTATAATAGCACTCATGGCTTTAACATCCACCATGAAATGACTGAGTAGGTTTTGTTATTTACGCGCATAGTCTAGTTACCACCATCTTTTTTCAGAGGGTCCTTTTTATTAACTTCTAAACATAGCAGTGACACAAAATCGTCCACAGGATTCGTTATCCAGAGGCCCGATAAATTGTAGATAAAAAACATATTCCGACTGGTACAAACATCCTTAAGATCAAAGAATTCCGGCTGCTATTAATAGATAAAACCAAGGATAGCAAGTGGGCAACGCAGCGAAATTACGACCTATAAACGCATCAGTTTCCAGATGGACGGGCAATAAAAAGGGCTCATTCGATTCTGCCGAGACAGATACAAGAGGCAATGCAAAGGGGCAGAACAGAAACCAACATACTCTCGTGAGCAGTCTTGTAGTGCTTGGACATGTCCTGTTGACTGGAGAACCTTTTTTCGCAGCTCGGGCAGGGGAAAGGTCGAAGACCTAGGAAGTTCGGGGAAAGCAAAAAAAAATGCTATGGTAGTCCAAAGAGCAACCTGTTGAATATGACAGATGTAAAATAGGCTTAAGTGCCCTACGGAAAAGGACCAAACCATTTCACGAAACTGTCCAATAGCCGGAGTTTGGATATTATTCTCAACAAAGCTTAACTTACATGGGGGAGTTAAGGACACTTCCATGCGCATTTACTCTTTTACTTGCTCCCGAGGAGCAGGTTATATTGGTCGCACAAGTCGGTGCCTATCCAAACGAATAAAGGAACACCTCCCGACATGGCCGAGAAAAGAAGAAGTCAGGAACATAAACAGCTCTATCCTGGCGTACATGGTTGATTCCGGACATCGGGTGGACCCCAAATAATCTTTCCAAGGGATCAACAAGTTTTCACCAAATTATCCAAAGTCCCTGGACATGCGCATGCTAAAAACAGCAGGAACGACCGCTATCAGGTTGATGAAGCCAGCGTTGATTGCACAAAATAATTTTCTAAAAGCTCCGCAGCTGGCGTGGCCCACAGTCACCTAGCGGCATGCACTCATCCGCATTTTGTTTTCCTCCACCCCCCCCCTCCCCAAGACTGACTTCAGCAAGCCCCTTCCCCCCACGTAACCAGCCTTCTCGACTCCTTTCCCTCGATTCCCACGGCTCACTTGTAAGAAAAGACGAAAACTATTGACCGCTTGTTTAACTTTTACCCCGTTCCCATATAAATGTACTGGCCTGACGAGAATTTATCGAGAATACACGTACGCTCGCCAAACCAGACTTCTGAAAAAGGAGATCATTCAAAATTATTGTCTTCCACGAGAGCAGCAAACCTGAAATGTAGCCGTATGAAAAGGAAACTTGCTAATTCCAGGTTATATCAGCAACTGATTGGACCTCCAACGGATTACAGCTCAAAATATACACATCACATTGCAGTGTTTGATCAAGCTGAATCTAAGTTGCGACAAATCTACATGCTTGATGAACACTGTATGGTAATGCGTTGACTGCAATTATTTCTTTTCCAGCATCTCTATTTATCTCGGACACTTGGCCTTGAATCGCCAAACAGTTCGGCCCACGTCCACTCCAACCGGTGCAAACACTTGATGTTAACCGACCACACTCGCTAAAAGCGAGACATTGAACCCTGTCGGTTTTACGGTCGTGCCAACCCATCGGCCGTCGGCAACGTACAAACCAGGTGTGTGCCATCTGCACACAAACGCGTTGGCTTGTGCTTGTTCGTGAGTGCGGTTGGCCGAGGAAGGAATGACACGACCGCCGTCTTAGTCACGCCCGTGATCGTCGATCTCTTCATAATTCTTATCAGAAGAGAAAATGTGGCGGATAACTCGCTCTATGTGCCCTCTTTATAGGCTCTCGAGGTCGTTCGACACGCAGCCTCGTAGACGCATATTTGTGAAAAAGATACATTTAATGGAGGCAGCGTACACCTACAAGTGAGACACTGAACACGGGACAGTCAATACAAGAATAACTCGCATGATCCCTGCCACAGGATCTGTGGTTACTCACTCCGAGCAGACGATCATCGTGCGAAGGCTTACTGCTGCTCACTAGTGCACATTTACTGGCTGCCTACGGTCAACCCAATCTGTCTGACCAATCACCTGTCAAGGCAGACTCACGCAAAGACCGCTCTAGACACTGTGATGATTCCCACGGTCACCGCACTTCAGACGGGCCCCTGTGGCGTGCGGCTGCTCGTTCGTCTCACAATCAATTTCTGACTACCTATTCTCCATTCCTGTTTACAGAATAAAATGTTCCTACCACTCTGGCCTTCCATGACTTCGATTCTCCTAACGAATCAGGCCTGAAGATCCCAGTTGCAAGTATTTAACTACCTTCAACCTTTGCAACAGATCTGCAACCAGACATCACGTGTTCTGTGCACGGATGCAGACAATGTAAAACTCTGCTCTAGTACCTACCGTTACAGCGCACTCCAACACACATTCAGCGCTAATTAGAGTAGCAAACAAAGGGAGATCAAGTGGTCTGTCGGTAAGTTTAAGCGTGCCGCTATTATGACCCCATAGTGGTTCGTGATGTGGGCTCGTTGCACTGCGCTGTCTGCGTAAGCCCTTAACTGTTATTGCGCATGATCATAACATGAGTAGGGCGGAAGTTCATGTCACACCGCTCACTGCTGTCAATCTAATCCCCTGTTTGGAAGCCAGTTTGTGTGAGATAAACAGACTGATAGTAATGTAGCAATAGATAAATTAACCCTCTTTTTTGTAGGAAGGCTTGTGGGAGTCCGAGCCTCCTGCGTCACTGTGCTGACTCATGCTATCCTCGTTCGCCAAGCCTTGTACGCTGCGCGCTCTTGTCCTTTCTCACGTTCGCTGTCTATTTGCCGAGCGTATGCTCGAAGCTTATCGATACTCGCGCTTCATTTGATTGGCTGCAGACGACTAAGCATTCATCCCGCAGTCAAGTCCTCAGAAAAACCATAACTTCACGGACACACCTGGCGTGCAGACATAGCTGGCAACTGGCGCGTGACGCAGCCTTTCTATGCCTCATTTTTCCGCTGTAAAACTGTTTTAGTTTATTCCGTCTTCCCCGACTTGTGATTTGAGGAATCTTTTGTTGTCAACGCAACCACCACTTACGACAATCGGCGACCCCGACGTGATCCCAACACGCAACCTTCTGGCTGATGTACTTTAAACAATCATCATCAACCGAAGGCCATGACAAAAGCTGGTAACTCATGAATTAACTGTCGGGGTGAAGGCACGATCATTTACCTGAGCTCTGCGATCCCCTTACTAAAGCTTGGTCTGTATGTTGCAGTAAGAAGGTCGCATGGCACCAATTGACGGACGGTTAAGCGTTGTCGGACACTGCGCCAATACCGATCACTGGATGCCCGATCTTTTCGGGTTATTAATACATAACACGTAGAATGAGGAGAAGTAGATCCGGCTAATATCAGAACAGCAATAAGAACAAGTAATCACGGCACCCACTATCGTGGATCCGGTCGTACGCGAATTCGTAACCACTATGTGTAAATAAAGGTGTCCAGAGAGAGCGAGAGAGAGAGAGAGAGAGAGGTGGCTGGCAGCGCGACCTTAGGCTGCATCAGACGGCGACGAATCGTTACATGGGGTCAATAGGCACCGTCTACACTGGCGAGTTGTAACAGCCATGAAACCGCCTCAGACACCCCTATAATGTACGGAATGCTGCCACTTCTATTTCCTCTGTACGCTGTTGTGCAGTTAACGCCCGGAAGCTGGTGGGCAGACCAATCTCTCCGAAACGTCACCAATTTAATAACCATATTTCGGTGGGCACTTCATCTTTCTCCAATCATCGTCACCACCGCCGCACCTACCACTGTGAGCACAAAGGACGATTGCAAACAGTCGCACCCTTGGGCCTCACCTTCTGACTGTACACAAGCTTGCTCAGACATCTGCATATCTGGTATGAGGCGCAGGAAAAATCGCTATCCCGAAGCACGCGCAATGGTTGGCCACGCCCCTCCCCCCAACCCCATCCTACCACATTTGTTACCTTCAGTCAAAAACTTCCATATTCGGACACAAACACACACATGACAACAAAGGCTCCGCCCAGCGGTCAGACAAAAAACATGTCCGCTGAGTTTGGCTAGCGTTGACAACAAAGGACAAACTATCAAGGGTGCGTGACCGACCAACCGACTGAAGTAAAGGACAACTGCGATATGACGCATCAAATTCATGCTACATCTCACAGGCACACGATCTCATTTCGCTGTGAGGCAAACGGGCGTTCAGATAATCACAAAATCCGATCATCCACCGCTCGCCCGTCCAAGTCACACGAGTGAACGAGCTCATGAACCAATAGCAACGCGGCACAAACGCGGGGTGGGGGAGGGGGGCGTGGAAGCGAGCACACACACAAACACACGCACGCAGGTGCGCGCGTAGCAGCGGCAGCTGTTTCGCAGCTGCTACCGATCCCCAGTCTGTCCACTCTGCAAATGGAAGGAGGCAGCAGCAACAGCAGCAGAAAGATAATGATGATGAGGATGACTGAGCAACAGCTGTGCGTACATGCTGCCGCAGCCTTCTAAACCCGGTCGCTCACTCGGTCCCTGGCTCGCCCTGGCTAGGCTGGGTTTGTAACCAGGTGCGTTGGGCTTCCATATATGTGCGCAGCGTATCTTTCCTGCAGTTTTGTCGCTAGGATGAGTGAGTCATCCAGCCTGTAGAACGGGGTTCTAGCAGGACCACATAGTGTCCCAGCCACCTACCCACCCACGCACTCTGGCGATCGATCGATCACTCAGTGGTGAGCGGGCGAGCGAGGGAGGGAGTGAGAGCGACGGCAACCGAGGTTTGAGCGATCTGACTCATTTTCACCTTCGGGGGGGGGGGAACCGCCAAGACGAGCATGGGAGTGAAGCAGGTGCACGCTCATTCCATCAACGGACGGGCATCCCAGCAAGCCCAATGCAAGTGGCGTTCAAGGATGCACTCCTGATCGCAGAGTAGAATGCAGGCCTTCAGTCTGGACACGACGTTCTCCCTGAGAGCCATGACCTTGCATGTTGATTGCATGTGCGCGAGGATAAAGGTTGGATAGATAGCCACTGCTAGTACGATACGACATAACATCCTATATTTATATCAGTAGACCGCACAAATCGGCTTTTTAAGTTTATTTATGTCCGGTCCCAGAGCACGCACGTGAAGAAAACTGGCAAGTGGTGCTCTGACAAAGCATGTGTCAATGAGCGAAAAATAGTGCAGCCCAAGTCTGAGTAACAACAAAGCAGGCTTTCCGTTCCACGGCGAACTTTTCATATGTTGCGGCAGCCAAATAACATCGACTACCACGCATAAATTAACGTGCGTTTTAGCCAAACTTCAGTGACTAAACAATGGCCGATGACAAAATAAGTGGCCATCGTGTTTACGTTTCTACTTGCTCGCATTTTGCAGTCCTAACCACGGTGCTGTCTGTCAACTGTTAGTAACCGGGACTGTCGCCAACGGAAAACAAATAAAAGATGAACAGCGGAACAAAGCAAGCACCTTCCTCAAAACACACAATAGAAAGTGTGGTCCAGAATCGTGAAAATATAACTCATGATCACCCGAACGAGTTACTTATTGCTCTGAACTGTCTAAATCATGCAAGGGTCCAGCAGGAAAAAGAAAAACGGCTGTACTTATAGAAGATGGAAGCCAATCAAGGATCAATGACGCAAGACAGGAGGGGATTGTGCAAGGCTCTTTATGCCGGCGCTAAATCGATGCATCGATTGAACGAGTTCCCATCCACGACCAAACTCCAATCAAGTTTCGACAACGAATTATCGCAAGTAGCTGCTCACACCTACAGAGCAGGTCATCAGTTCAACTTCGCAAGATAATCGTTAACGCCGGAAACAAGAAGAGGGGCTATATTTCGAACTAAGTAAACTGCTTTACATAATAACTGTAACTTGGCGCGAGCTGATCAAACGTCTATGAACAGTAAGAAGAGAAGAAATTGAACTTAGTCCTAATAATGTTGATGACTGTGTTGGATCCCTCCCAGCCCACAGATATAAACGCTGCACAAATAACTTTAACGCAGCAGGGATCCAGTAAGTAAGTAGGCAACGAACAAATTGACAGCCTTACCCGGTAGATCAATTAAGGCCTTCACAGATTAACAACAACAAAAAGTGTCCGTCATCATGAATACCTTTATGTTTCGCGTCAATGTGCCGCCGCAGATTCTGTTTGCTCGCCAGTCCAAAATTGCAAATCTCGCAAACATGAAGCCGTAGTTCTGGAAGGGGGAAAAAATAAACAAGAATCTCGTAACAAGTGGGGGGGGAGGCAGCAACTGTTTTGAGGGCCACCATCCACTAGAAGCCAACAACAGTGACTCCAAATCACAAATTGAGTGATTTCTAAAATGCACTAGCATCTCGAGTCGTGCCCAAAATGCTCTCTGTGTTATTTTTTGACGTTTGATGGGAAAAGAAAACAGGCAAAACCTGCATTCCATTCGTTCCCTCCGGAAGTGCTAATAACAAGGGCCCCAGGCAACTATTGGGGCAGGACGCTGAACTGGAAAAAGGGAGTCGGCAGCAGAAACACACCACAGGCTGGTTCGTTACCCTGGTGGACGGATAGTTTGTGGCGTCGGAGATTCTGCTTGTAGGCGAATTTTTCGTGACATGTGGGGCATTCGAAGGGCGTCAATCCTGCAGAGAAAAAAACAGTAGCAGTTTGAACAGATGTCGGTGATTAAGACGAGAGAAAAACAGTTGTCCTCGATATTACCATCCCTTCACCCCCCCCCTCTCTGCCGAAACACGATGTTTGCACATTGGCGAAGCATAGCGACGATTGGAAATCTACAACGATAATCAACTGGGAGCGGCGAAAATCGAGAGAGCATGTTTAGGTAGGCGGTAAAACAGAATGCTACATGGGAATGCTGTTGTGCCCGCCCCCGTACACAAATAGTCTGAAATAATTTTCGAAAAGTAATTTGGATAGTAAGCTTAATCCGATATAACCGCAGAGTACGGCAGAATAGAGAAGAGTGTGCTGTTTAGCGACTTGTTTTAGAATGGGAGTTAGTGGATTTGAATAACACTGTGAACAATTCGACGTCCTCGGTGGGAAGCGAGCCTACGACAGCAAGGGCAGAATTCAAGTATAACTAAACGCTTAACGCTTTCTGTTAATGTCTCTGATTAAGAATCCGCGACAGATTTCGAAACATCAGGCGAATAAAAGTTCTGTTCCAGCGATCGAATCTTTCTCTTTTTAACACTTTACCTAAGCTACAAGACCCACCTAGAGCCGTGAGTTGAGGACAAAACGACATCCTGACACAACTACTGTTCGACCGACAGGTGTGATAGACCTGGCATACCTGGCAAGTGCTATTGATAAGTCAGTCAGTAAGTATATTTAAGGAAAAAATAGGCTTGCGCCTTTGAACTCCCTATTTGCCACATCGAAATCTCAAGAATTATAAACCATGTTAACAAGTTTTCAGTCAGGAAAATATAGACCGTCACATGGTGCAGTAGTGGTCAGATGATATACAAAAAGGAGGCATGCAGTTAAGAGGCAGTTCTCCTACCAAGTAGGCATAATGTCGAGGAGCATAAAAAAATCTACGACTAAACTGCAACCCAAATCTTTAAAGTCCAGCAGACTTGCGCGTGGAGTAGTGATAATAACTTTCGCGGCCTCTACCAACTGTCTCATTCTCAGTCCAGTGTCGACTGGAGGCGGAATCGGGCGCAGATGCGATTGCATCTACGTGTGCAAGGACATCCCTTCCTCCTACGTGCAGCAGTTGGTATGGAAGCACAATCCGAATGCCCCCCTGTCGTGCCCTAATCTAGCTCCCGTGTGGGTCCAGCACCTCAACCACGCAGTCCGTTTAGGGGGCAATATTAATGAATTATAATGTGATGTGGGATACATGACTGTGTAAAATTATATGTTCCTGTCAGGCGATTGCTGACAGCAACAGTGAAACAATCCTGATTTTCGAGCTGAAATTTAAATCTAAGAATTAAGAAGACCACGCGATGACTCAATTCCTACAGTAGTGCTCTATTCGCTTAAGGTGACAATTTCGTCTATCCTAAACTGTTTAATGTAGTTTAGTGGGCTGGGAAGTGGCCTTACTTACACCGAGGGAGGAAGCTGAGGATGAAGGCCATCACATTGCTGGTTATCGGCTACCGGAAGGGAGTTATTGGCCACCTCCGAATTTCGGAGGCAATGACGTTGGAGAATGCGGCTAATAAAATATTTCACGAAAAAACCCCTCCACAAAGGAGACAGAAATTAGGCCATCATTAACATTGTTGCTTTGAAAAACTTTATATATTCCACAGTGTATGCTCGTTGAGGGGGGGGGGGGGGGGGGGAGTTGAAGGCGCTGGGCACAAAAAGCCTGACGGCAAGCACCGATGCCGAGGAGGAGGAAGCTAAATGAGCGACAGATTACACAGTCACGCCAGATGGTGCTCGGCCATCTGTCAACTGCAGATGCCGGAAAAGACTCCGAAAAAAGGAGGAACTATAAGAGGGTTTGGGGGAGGAGGAGAATGCGTCCCGGAATTATTTAGCGGTGCAGGGGAAGGGAGAGAACTTAATGCATGATCATCTTCACAAGGAGTTAATTACCACAATGCTAACGAAAAAAGCAATGACCATTTGAAATTGCGGCTACTCCACTGAAGAGTTCAAGATGTAGGCAGATAGTATTGTTGGCAAAGATAAGGGAATTTGGAATGACCATTGCTGGCTTATAAGCTGTCGTTAACCGGTCATACCTAACCGCCAAGTGGTGCACCACCTGAGGTTCGAACCGGCGCCCTTTTTGATTAGAAGTCTAACGCTCTAACCATTGAGTCACGGGCTCGTTGTCTTGCCGGTTTAGATAGGAAAATTAACTTTCACCGAACGCTAACGGAACTCACTTGTCCCATTCAGTCGTGGGTCTCATTTATTGGGCCCTGACAGTTGCCGCACAGCGGCTAGCAGTTTAGGCAGAGAGTATTGTTTCATATTACCTAGCTGCTGCCAGGGCCTGATAAATGAGGTGCGAGGCAATGGTGGACAAGGTTGTCCCATTAGTAGCGATCGGTGAACATTCATCAAGTTTACGATTTATTCAACATGAAGTCAGCTCTACGGTACGCGCCAGAATTCATGCAAAATGCCGGCGCATGCGAAAGATTGATACTCTTTCGCTAATCGGCATTGACTCAGGTTGTGATACAGTAGTCGCCGGCTATTAAGCCCACGGTTAATAAGCCCAGCCGCTTATTAAGCCCAATTTGGTTTGGGCCCGAGGTAGGCTTGATAACTGGCGATTACTGCACTGTATTAAGAAATGGTGTATTTCAGTTTTTAAAAAAACTTCTAAATTGCCAAATAATTTGGAAACCTACTGACTGATACACTTGAATTTAAGGTTTAAAAACTGCGCACTGCGTACATCCTGCTTAATGAAAAGTACGTTTTCGCCTACAGTTTGAGGAAGTATTCACACAGTTCTCATAAAATGTTGCAATATATGTGGAGCATGCCTTATATATTATAGGCAGCATTAATAAATTGACGGATACGATGTTCCATGAATGAACACCTCACAATCATAAAAAGCTCATTATTAGAAATTTTTCTAAAACCGAAGGATACCCTTTCTCTAAGTATACAATTTAGAGAAGGCGTAATATGCTACCAAACGAGTTCAATAAATAATTTTTTTCGTTTACGTTTTCCATAAAATATAGTTTTATTTACAAAGGCAGTTCAAATCAATGATAAAAAAGGCATACTATTTAAGTAGTTACTTTTTACAGTAAATCCGTTTTGTTAGTATTCAGAAAGAAGCTCGTTAAAAAGTCCCCATTCTATCACGACTGAAATAACTTCAGAGTAGGCTTCAAGATAATCAGTATGACAACCTAAGTCAATGCCGATTAGCGAAAGAGTATCAATCTTTCGCATATGTCGGCATGCTGCACGAATTCTAGCGCGTACTGTATATCCTATTGGGGTGAACTGGAAAGATAGAGGATAAATACCACTAGAATATAGGAGTTATATGGGATATGGTTCTGCGCTTAACCTTACGAAGGTTATGGTAAGCACACAAGAGTACGTAACTACCAGAAATTTGGCGCGAGGTCATCAGTAGTAGGGGGACGGGGTCTAAATTTCTGTGTGCCACCCAAAGGTGCAGCTACCTGGGCACTTTACGATCTACCTCGATTAGAACCCACAGGCCGGTTGGCCTGAAGGCGCGGCATCACTGTCACTCCATCGACACATTTTTTACCCTGCCGAAAGGAACTCACCCACAGTTTGGTCCAATGTCTCTTTGTTAATGGCCCTTACTGAATAAAAATCTCCCAAGAATCATTTTCTCCCATCAGTGAAAATGTCAATGACTTCAAGAACTCCGGTCGGTGCTTCCAAATGAAAAAAGTGCTATAACTGTGAGCAGTTTCGTAGTCATGTATTCTGGACGACCGCAGTCGATTCGAATGATCTACAACGCAGTATAGCCAGCACATTTTCGAAAAGTAAACCATACGGTAGCCATACAGTGATCACCAACGAAACCCTTAGGGGATATGCCGAGAACCAATTGGAAAGCACTCGCACAAAGATGGATGAACTAGAGTTTCACGTGTGCACTGCAAGTACTCGTCTGCGCTCTCTTTGTCTCCCTTGGCTGGCTCCGCCAGACCCTTCTCGCGTAACCATCCTTTTCTTATCGACCCCTTCCCCCCGATTCCCACGACTCGCTTGTAAGAAAAGATGAACATTATTGATCGCTTGTTTAACATATACTCCGTTCTCACATAAGTGTAATGGCCCGATGAGAATTTATTGAAAGCCTACGTAGGCTCGCCAACTACTCTCCTGAATCCTCTGATGGACATTTTTGCAACAGTCAAAGGATCCCGCGGTGTTAGAGGCACTTAATGGATACCTACAGTTGAACAACAAAAATAAACCGGCTTAGCATGTCTTGGGCAGTATGACGTGCATGTGTAGTTTGCTATGGACCAATAACGTCCGCACCTCAGGATATCGTTGGACGCATTTAAAAAATTCCGATAGAAAGGACGTGGCATCCAGTAGCAGAACAAGTGATATCGCAAAGGCGTGACAGACAGAACCAATGTGCGTACCAGCGGAACAAGTGCCCTGCGATACTGCGCGACGCTGACAGACACACTTGTACCCCAGAAAACGGACATCTCGCAAAGCAGCCGAAGCTCATGCGATTAACCGGACAACCAGGCCACAAACTCACAGTCAAAAGGACTTCCTCATCAAAGGAGAGCCTGGTTGTTAGGACGAGCCTAGCGGACAGTTAGCTTACAAGCGCGAGTGCGCTCACGGCAGGATAGCGATTGGCCTACACATGGCGAACGCATACTGGCGGTCAATCAATCAATAATTCAAAACTCAAGGTGCAGCCAGCTGTGGAGTCACAAGCCAATCATGTCGCTACCCACGTCAGGGCAGAATCTGATTGGCCCGATGGACATAGTTTTACGCGCGTTTTTTGCCCTAAATATGCTGTACCAATTGCACGCTAAGACTTCTGCTTTTGTCCTCTTTTTGTCGTGTTCTTTCTTGGGGGACTCACACAAGACGTAATCAGGCGGTGACATATAGGCCTTGGCTACCGCTAGAATAATTGGCGACGCAGGGGAAGGGAGAAGTACACGCAACATAACTGGAGAAAGGTAGCAGAAGAATAAGAGGAGGGGGGGGCAAAGTATACTTACGGTGGTGGACTCCGTCGACATGTCGCCTGAGAAAGAGGACATTGGAGAACGCCTTTGGACAGTACGGGCAGAAGAAAGGACGAAGGTCTGGCGGCAGAAAAGAAAATGAATAATAACGTGAGACAGGGAGAGAGAGAGGGAACCCCCCGCAATTGCATTTGTCAGTTTCTGCGTTAATTAAATCATCGGACACACAACATCAAAGTCAGAGAAGATGGTGTCCATTTACTTACGGTATGATTTTAGGATTAAGGCACAAAAGATAACAAATAGAATGAGGAAATCACGTGAACAATACAGATGTCACCGCCTGAAAACAAGTTACTAGAAATAAAGGATGATTCGGATAGCTAATAAAGGCAAAATTTGAGTTCCAGGGGAAACGGGGACAAAGAATTTTGAAAGGAATTTTTTATAGTTCAAACTCTCGGACTGACACAAAAGTTCCCCATCGGACGCAATAACAGAGAAGGTTAGTGGAGGCAAAAATTGACGCAGAGTTTATAGGATACAGTGGCTTATCGACTACATATATATCAAAACCAGCAGCCCCACATTTAACGCAGAGGATAGAATTTAGTGTGATGGTAGGTTGCTCACCCGCAACCAAGACAGTAATGGACTCGATGATTTTACCAGAGTTATTTGGCATGATAATGATTCGATGATTTGGCGCGCTGATACTGCTACTGAAAGCAGTGTTCCTCTCCATGCCCCCAATGACTAAGTCCGGCTAGAACAGGCATGATCGCAGCTGTAACAAGTGTACGACTAGGTACCGTGCCCAGGCAAAGTCAGAGGCATTGTGCTTGTTGATGATGGAGCACCATGATTCAGCATGACGCAGCTCATGTGGTCGTCACATTTCGCTTCATTAGTTTCTCTCCCAATCAAACCCGAATGATTTTCACAGACGGTTTACAGCTTCTTGACGCGCACGGGAACGTAACATTTTGGGTTGGTTGGATCTGATTTCCTGTTCCGTTTTAGCATGGATTACTTGAACAAATTGATATCGATGACTTGTATGACTGCCCAAACAGGACATGGGAACAGGAACCGCCCACAATAAATGTGGTCTTGCGCGAAAATTTCCAGCGAAATTGAGTAAAGGGTTAAAGTTGTGTGGAGGCCCGCAGGTTTCAGTCAATTACCGGCTTGTCTTGCTTCCGCCGTTGTGAGCAGTTATCGTAAAGGTTGCGAGGTTAAATTTTTGATCAATTTCGTAAATATGGACAGTCACGTTTGTGATAACCCCCTATCACTGTCAGCTTATGTTATTGTGTGTGTGCGCGCGCTGGCTATGAGGTGGGGTGACGGATTATCAGAAGCGCCACTGTCCACACCTATGACACGGGTCACAAGTTTAACCAAACAACAACAACGACAAGCGCTCACACAACACTCTAGCAGGAAAGTTTGTCAGCCTCAATAATAACAATCAACAGATCTTGTGTTTGGACATTGTTAACAGTTTGACCGACGACGTCTGTCATGAGCTCCGTGAGGTGGCTGCAGCGACGAGGACTTGTATGAGGATTTAGTTCATAGTGATGATAGGCTTACGCTCCATCTGCCACATCATCTAAATGAACGAATTAAAGTCACCCCAATGCCCCCCCCCCTATCAAGCCTAATTGCTGAAATGGTCCTTCAACAGATTGAACACCTGGTCTTCGCCAAGTATGAATCGAAGTTTTGGGCTCGATACGTCAATGACACTTTCGTCGTTCTCAAAACATCCCACATGAAACATTTCAAAGAGTTACTAAACTCGGCTGACTCGAATATCCAATCCGCGATGGAAGCGAAAAGAAATAACCAACTTCCCTTCCTCGATGTCCTGGTGCGCCGTTGTCCCAATGGACTATTGCAAGCAACAGTATTCAGAAAAGCCACCAGCACGAAACAAATACTCCACTTCGACAGCAATCACCCTCTGTCTCACAAACGTAGTTGCGTTCGTACTCTTTTCCAAAGAGTTGAAACACATTGCAGCACAGAAGCTGACAAAAGAGTGGAACGACAATGCTTACGTAAACTCATTCAAGCTAATAGATACCCGATTTCTTTTATCAATCAAAGCAAGCGCCGAGTGAACAGACGACGGGCAACAAGTCTGCAACCCGGATTCTGGAGGGCCATTCCCTACATAGAAGGAGTTTCCGAAGCAGTCTCTCGACTGTTACAACCTACTGGAATAGATATAGCCCATCGACCGCAGGCGACAATACGCCGCCGAGTGATGCAACCTAAAGACAGACTGCCCTCTACTGAAACCTCTGCAGTTGTCTATAAAATACGTTGCAAAGATGGAGACCGTAATAATGTCGGAGAAACAGGGCGCAAATTATGGACCCGCTTAAAGGAAAACAAAGCGGCGGCTCGGAGACTAGACCCTAACTCGCCGCCTGCCACATATATCGGAGAGACCAGCCATGACTCCGATATTCAAGGAACGACCAGTTTAGGCCGAGGAACCTCAAAATATGAAATATTGACGCTCCAGGCATGGTAATCAGACGCCAATTCTGTCAACAGGCATCCGGACATCCCTGCGGCCTACAAATTCCTGCGCTATTACGTAAGTAAAGGACAGGGCACGGTCAAACCGAAGTCAGGATTTGCAGACGAAGGCGGCCCTGTGACAAAACCAACATAAGTGGGAGCAGGATTACCAGCATCCTCTACCGTGCGGACAGAACAGACGACCAACTGCCGTCACGCCAAGCCAAAATCCCCATGCAAGGCTAGAAAGCGAACGGAGAAAATCGATCAGCCCAGGGCCAACACGCACAGCCGCAATTTTGAACCGCTGATCGATAACAGTCAGTATTTGCTTTGAAAAAGGACAGCAGGCTCAGCTGTCTGAAACGTCAGCAAATCTTCAGATTTATTCCGGTGAGCAGAAGATGATTTATAAGTGCTATATCACCTCTAGCAGCAGTATCCTACCCCAACCTTAGTAGAATGTGACACAGCTTTTGATGAACAGAGGCTAGAAGGCGTAAATCAAGGCAAGCCATGATGTGCTCCGGGCATCAAACTTGTGTTTACTCGGGGAAGCTTAAACCAAGATTCACACTCCTCATTGAGGTCAAGGGATTATGAGCGTCAGCGTCATTTTTAATCCGCTTCACCTCTGACTTATACTACCGTCAGAAATAGCACATTTCTATTAACACTTAGCTAAATTGCTAGTTAGTTGCAGTAGAAACAGTAGTAACTATATCAGTTTCGGCATCCTTGAACCTGTCTTGACACCTACTAAAGGTGAGTGAGGGTTGGCAGCGTAGTAGTACCCGCGAAAAGTCTACTGTCACTTAAGGCTACATTAGGTGGTGTTTCTGGCTTGCATTGGAGAAAGCGGCTAACACCGTGTACATTCTGGTTTTCTTGACTCACGGTGAAGGTGAAGAGTGCGGTCGGCGCTAACTAAGTCTGCTATCCCTTTAAAGCTACGTCCTATGACCAGCCACTATCACTGCACCAACTTGGACTTAATCGAAATTGATGGCCGAACAAGCACATACTCTACTCACACACATGTGCTCCGTTTCAAGACCGTAGGCAGGAGAAGGCACTGGTTGTTGGCGCGGTGGGTTCTCGCACGCAAGCGTACCACCACAAGCTCAATAGTTAGGGTAATCAGATATTATTTCCGGCAAAACATAAGGTAGATTAGAATGGCCATTTCTGGCTTATTAGCCGTCGTCATCAGCCAGTCATACACAGACCCAAGTGGCGTTCCAGCCGAGCCTCGAACTCGCAACCCTTTTTGATCAGAGTCAAACGCCCCAAACATTGAGCCACAACCTCATTGTCTAACCGGTTCGGTTTAGGCCAGGGTAAATTTATACTCATTGTTGAATGCTCAGTTGACCACTAAGGGAACTCATCTGTCCCGCTCTGCCTTGGGCCTCGACAGAGGCCCTGACAGCCGTAACAACTGGATGTGGGTAGATATAATTGCCGGCTAAGACAAGGCAGACTGGAATGGTCATTTCTGGTTTATAAGCCATCACCTGGGGTAATGTCATGCCCAATAAAACATCAATTGACCATTGAATTAGCGCATAGGTCGACTTGTCCAACATAGGAACTAACCCTATTACTGTCTTCGGCTATGAACTCGCGATTATTATGCTGAAAAAATATAAAGGAAATTGCAAAGCTCGGACAAATAAATGTTAAGTTATTCGGAGAAAAGAAGCCAGACTAAATAAGAACAATTGCGGAGCCGGGTATGAAGTTTTTTGCTCGGAATCGAGGAGTACGCAGTGGCTCAGGCGTGGGCGTAATCGCGAGACACAGACCCCACTTTTGTCTCCCACACCAACTGCATTCCAAACATTTGGAGAGGGGGGGGGCGCCAGTCGGGTGAATGACACGGCAAAAAGGTTCCTCTTTAAGCGTGATATACACATATATGCTCGATGCGAACCACGCATTGCTCATCCGAATCACAAAAGTATGAATGTCATATCAGGGAGTCGTCGCAGACTCCTTGTCAATATAGTTAGGCAAACATTACTGGCTGCGCTTACAGACAGAAAAAAAAACACGAACCAGACAAGGATAGATCAAAATGAATCAACGTCTCCTGCTCTTCTCTCAGCCAATCATGTGCTAGTCAAAGTAACGGCTAAAACCTAGCGGAAATGAGATCCGACCCGGTAAAAGAACTCACGCAATGTACGCCCTTCTACGCGCTGAACGGGTGTCATTTGCATCGGCATACAGAGCCTCCCCTCCTCATCCAAACTGACGTTACTGATGTTTGACTACTTCACTCCCGTTCGCTATAATTGCTGTTTGTTTTGTTGCCGTCTTTTTCTCTGACGCCGGACCCCACTCAGAGCGCGAAATCTAAGATTAATAAAGAAGCAGGTCCGGTAATCGAACAGCGTTCTTCTTCTTCATGGAATGGAATACACAAATTAATCACAGTGGGTCTATGACGTCGACCAACGAGTACGTGTGCGAGGAACTTCGATCGGAGACGAATGTGCCGAAAGGCTACCTGTAAAAGGTGCCTCGTTTGGGAGGAAATGCGATGCTCTTCATTATATGGACATAAGAAGGTATGAACGCGCAGTATACTTGTTGCAATGCATAAAAAGGTTATCTGGAGAAAGATAATTCACGGTGGTACATGTAGACATGCTCTGTCAAAGATTCTTGCAGGAACACAGTGTGCCAGCTGCAAATTTAGGGAATTGCGGACGTCTGACAATTTGCGTGGCCATCGCCGATCGCGCTACTCCTTCCGTCGTGTCTTGTGCCTCTATCTGATGTCCCACCAGCAATCGCACAACAGCTACCGTGGGGAAAAAACAGAACAACAACTGCCGTCATGCCAAGGTGAGCAGAAGATGAACTCTTGTAGACGGAATAACCTTAACGACAAAAACGACGGTAACTAGGATGGCCACTACCGGCTTATTAGTACTCAACTGTCCGCAATACCCAACCCCAGACCTCAGAAGCCCTGAGGCTAAATCTAGCGTTGTTTTGACCAGAAGCCCAACGCCCTAAAGATTAACTCACTGGTTCGTTGTCCGTTCTGTTAGGATCGCGTATATTAATAAAGATGCTGGGGCGCTCACGGGTCGCGGGTTCAGACTTCAGGTATTAAAACACCTGGGGGTGGGTATGGGTGGCTGTTGATGACGAAGAAGCCCGAAATGGGCGTTAGTCTCCCTCGTCTTTGTCCCTGTGCTTAGTGGGGAGTTCGCTGATATGGTGAAGGCTGTCTTGAGTTCCTACAGGAACACAGCGTCAACCACAATAATTTCGGACGCCTGATGACTTACATGACTATCAAATCCGTTAAGCGACCCCGTAAGGCGGTCAACAACATCAGCAGTAAGAAGTTCAGTGGTGGTTTTGGTTGGACGCTCACTGATCGCGTCACAACACACAATCCTGCTGTCGTGTGTGTTGCTGCTCATTCTCCAGTCCCGCCAGTAACCACACAGCGACTAGAAGCATGATAGACAGAATAACACTACGGACAAAGACACGGAAACTAGAATGGCCTCTTCGGACTTGTTAGCCGTCATCAGCCAGCCACACCCAACCAACCCTGAGGACGAAACTTGATTGTATTTTTTTCGAAATCAGACCTTCCTCCGCATGTTTCGCATTCGAAGTATATCACAGTATCGGACAGCAAAAATTTCAAAAAAGTCAGAGAATAGTCACAGAAACTTTGGGTATTTTAATGTCTGCGACACTGGTGCTTTATAAATTCAATTATCTTGAGGAGAGCAGAAGGTACGGGTGACTTAAACGAACCTACAAAACAGGAGACGCGGACATAAACCGCCCAGAATAGCCCTGTGTTTGTGATACATTTTGCATAAATTTGTTATAAGACTAAGGTGAGTTTGTGTAGGTGTTAGGGTCAGGCTTATGTTAAGGGCTAAGGCTTGGATTCGTGTTAACTGTTTAGGTTTAGGGTAAGGCTAGGATTAAAAGACAGGAATATTCATCCTTCCTTATATTTATCGCGAGGCCACCTATTTTGAATGGGCGAGGGCGTTCTTATTCCCATTTAGGCGGCTATTCTTACCGAACACAAAAGCATAAATGGTAACAAACGTTCCCACCCGGATGACTCAATAGGCGCAAAATACGCGACTCCGTCACAGAACACCCACGTTTCGGGTTACACTTGTACTTGATACGCGACGCTGATCATGCCGGCCTCAATACTATCACAGATGGTACTTCTGCATGCGTAAAGATTAGCGACAGTGGACCTGAAAAGCTCCACCTATTTTTTTCCTTCAGCGACGGAGACTGAAAACGGAAGCTCCAAGAACGGTTTCCATCTCTTATCGAACGATGTCGCCTCAAGTCTTGAGTTGTCTTTCTGATTGAAGGCTCTAGGTGAGCTGCGGCACCGGACCAAGGGCGGCATAGCAAAGTTCGTGAGGCGGCTGGAGAATAACTGAGTCTTTTCGGTATTTATGGGCAAGCCGACCGACATAGCGATCTCATTCACGCGCGACACTACAGACTTTAGACCACCAAAAGTCGAGACTAGCAGCGCCGTATCGTCGGCGTAGTCAATGCTTGTATTAGTAGTCGAGATCAGTCAGACGGCGTCCGGGTGCAAGCTTAACAACGTCCCCTTCATATAAAACCTTCCCGAGAATCTAGTCAACGACGTTTTTAAACTAAATGGGCGATAGGACGCAGCATTGTTGAACCCCAGCCTGGGTATCGAACGGCTGGGAGATTGTTGTGGACCAGAACTCGCGCGATGGTGAGTGTTAGTAGGCCTTAAGCATGGCGATGAGTTTGGTTGGTATTCCACCTAGTCCCATCATTCGTCCCGGATTTGGTATTCCAAGGTGTGTGTAGACTCCTACAACATAGGTGACGCAAAGGGTTGAACATCTAGGATTTGTTATCTGCTGAACATTTTCAAACCTTCTCAGCCAGCTAGCCCCATCGACATCCAACTGTGAAATGTAGGAGCAGAGTGCGGCAATGCAGCTAGAGTTCACAATCTCCAGCCAAATCTCGGAACGCTTATAAAAACGGGAAACGTCACATTAAGATGTAAGAAGCCTATATTTTGACATCAATACACCGAAGACGAAGTGTCAATCGCTCTACCGCAGAAAAAAGCACTGAGAGCAACAGCGTTCCCAAGGACCAAACAAGTAAAACGTCCACAATTTGCTACTTGAGAATGGCACTCAACACCCAGAAAGATCGACAAGAGGTATTGGATGGAGGGGATCGTGGGGGAAGGGGACAGCAGCACGTCAAAGGAGACAATTCAAAATAAGGGGGCGAGGAGTTAGGGTTAGCGACACAACATAAGATTTTGCCAGCAAATTTGAAAGCGCAAATAATTATACGCAAAAAGACCAACAGGAAAAGAATGCTTACGCAGATGCACCGACTTGACGTGAAACATCAGATAGGACTTTGAGTTGAATTCTCGATCACAGCGCACACACCGATAGCGCAGAGGACCTGCAAAGAGGGAGCACAGGAAAGAGAGGGTGACGACTAAGAGCGGAGACACCAATCATGCAGGCAACGGAAAGCACAGATTGGGTGGAGGCATTATGAACCTGGGCTGGCAAAAAGCACACAGGCATATATGTGTAGTCGAGCAGGTGTGTGTGTGTGTGTATGGGAGGAAGTACATGGGGGAGGGGGAGGGATTGCTTGCATTGAGGGCAAGCACAGATTAGACATTCGTTGGTGTAATCGTACATAGGCGGGAGGGGGGGTCAGAAAACAGAGGAAACAAGTGACAGCAGCAAAAGGTGAGAGGATTTAGGAGACTGCAAGACCAAGTGAAGAAGTCCTCGTAAAAAAATCACTTATCAAAACCACAATCTTTTTTGAAGGGGGTGCATAATCAAAATTGACTGAGAGGTTTGGCAGATTTGCTTCATTTGAGTTGACCCAATTTTGAAATAACTCGAGGTGCTCGGCAGGATTTTAACCCTTTACCAGAAGCCAACACTCTAACCGCTAAGCTACAAACGCCCCGCCTCGCGCCATGAATTTAATCACACTCCTAATAACTAACTCGGCCTAGTAGTCATTCCGGAGGATTCTAGATGATTGCTTAGGAAATCCTGTTTGGGCAGTCGGCTTGCTGTTCCGTATTGGTGTATTCCATATGAGCAGTAAAGTTGGGCGGGTAATATCGACCCAAGTGTGGTTAAATTCACGGCGCTAGGCGGGTCGTTTGTAGCTTAGCGGTTAGAACGTTGGCTTCCGGTAAAGGCCTTCTCTGATACGCGGGTTCGAATCCCGCCAAACACCTCGAGTTTTTTCACAATTGCGTCAACGCAGAATTGACTTGAATACACTTGACAATAAATGTCTGCTGAAGTTCATTACCAACAAAAGAATTTGTCTTATTCAGCCGACTGGGCTACAAGAGGATCGATAGACAGTTGGCCCGAGGCTACAGTCGGAAGCATAGGGTTGCTGAGTCGCTTTTCCAGGAGTCACACACAGGTGTATCGCTTTTACGGCAGTTTTGAAGGAGGGTGAGAGAAAAATTAGAATTCCCGTCAGCAAGGCTAAAACCTGCATGAAATCAGCACTCTACCTACCTGAACTGCAAAACCTCCTGCTGGCATGGGTTTGAATCTTATCGAGGCTGCCGAAAACACTTATCTGGTCCGTCCAAAAATAAAGTGAATAGGTCCAAGTGGGACTTATGCTAATATAAATATGACCTCTATGACAAGTCATCCACACTGAGGTGATTATAGACACCTCAAAAGGAGCTTTCGTTTAAATGCACGCATACGAGCTACATGCTGGACGGACTCTTATACCGATTCGAATGATCGACAAATACAGGTGAGACCAAGACGCCCACTCTTCTAGGCCAGTGCATGCTCCTTCCTTTAGCCGGCCGCACCTTCGAGCGGACACAAACTAATTCCCAGTCGCAGGTGAGATCGTCAGATCGATCGACCGTAAACCGCCACTTTAAATCCGAGCCGCGCTAGCAACCAGCATTTGCCAAGGTAAATCGTTTGCATATTTACTTTGGAAAATGAGCACACTGGTCTGATTGGCGCTTCAGAGCAAGGCGACTGCGGTGGGGAGACTACGCGCCGTGGTCGTAATGCGATCAGCGTCCGAGGCGAACGGGAGTGGCAGTTGCTTGCGACCCAATTATACTTCAATCCAGCCGGCGAACAGGGCAGGGTAATGCAGACACACACAAGCAGCGATGGAAAGTCGGCTTAATGCCGTCACTAGCCCCATCCGTTTGACCTCACTGCTGGACCATTAACGTGTGGGGGGGGGAGAGGCGCTTGTTTGGGCTCGGTGAAGTGTGGTTACCGGGGCTAGGGCTAGCTGCTACACAAGTTACAAAGCCTGAAACAACAGCTGTTACAGCCCGTATTATCTTAGCTAACCAACCGATTATAGTTATTATTTTGCCACTCGTGGGCCTGGAAATTGGTCCGCTATTCGCTGCCCCCCTGTCACTGACGAAAGAGACCATAATTCCTTGACATACCAATTATGCTAGTTGCCCGGTCTAGATTCCGTGGAAATTAATGCGTGAACTTATCTGAAGAAAATCCTTTGGACCAAACCTTTTCGGGCTTGGTTCGAAAGCTGACAATGTTATCCGAGCTGAAATTTATCAATTACTCTGAAATAATCGCGTAATATTCACAAGTTGTCAACAGGCAGTCAGAAGCGCACAAAATACTCAATCATTTATCATGCTGATAGCACAGGTACTAGTTTTTTCCTGAAGAGTCTTGGGAATTGTGCGTACAGGTTGGTCTCCAAAAGCCATTCGGATTGTTTGTTCACGGTTGTTGGTTGGTTGGTAGCCCATGTTGGATCAGGGGTTCCCGCTGGTGTCCAAACTGGGTGCAGTTGGGAGACGGAGAAAGGCCGCGACCTCGGCCGGCTTGAGCCAAAGGTTCTCGGGGGTGAGTAGGGTGCCTGGCCGGGAACCGCAGGCGAAGAGGTGACGGCAGTCATGCGGGGAGACGCAGCAGTCGGGGATAGACGGGTCCAGCCGGTGTTGGTACTGGCGAAGGAGCATGCAGTAGCCACTGCGAAGCTGCGCCAGGGTACAGCGAGTCACCCGTGGAAAATGACGTTCCGAGGTGGCAATCGGAGGTGGATAGCCACCCAGAAGGACCGGGGGATGGTAGCTGGATATAGCGTCCACAACGGCTCTCTGGTGAAGGTGCTGGTAGCCTGCCCTGATGGCAGAGCCATCAACGGGTAGATCCGAGAGAGACGAGGAGACAGCTGCCTTGTGGAGACCTCGGATAGACGTCAGAACGTTACGGCTAGGCTCGGGAGCGTTGCAACGATGGTGGTTCAGATGGCCAGGTTGTGAACAGGTCCACCAAAACTGCTGGCCGAGGAGTTTGTTGTGTGCGGCGACCGGCAGGACAGAAGCCTCGACATGAAGATGATCGACGGGCGACATTTTATAGCAGCCCCTGATCGTACAAATAGCACCCTTCTGTGCTGACTGAAAGCGGCGGAGGCTGGAGGAGCTGATTGTGGGAGAACAGATTGCTGCCGCATAGGTGAGATGCGGCTTGGCAATTGCATTGAATGTGGTCATCAGCAACTCTTTCGAGCATCCCTAGGAAATGCCCGCGAGAGCCTTGAGGACCTTAGTGCACCGGCTCACTTTGCTTGCGACATTCCTCGCATGGTCTGCGAACGTGAAGAGCGGATTTAAACGGACGCCGAGGAGCTTTGGCTTACGGACCAGCAGTAAAGCCTCACCGTTGACGATGATATCCGGGTGACGATTTAACTCCTTCGGATCCAGCGTGAAAACAGTGACGGACGACTTGGCTGCCGAGATCGACATTCCGCGCTGAGTGAGGAAGTCCACAATATTAGGCATGAATTCACGGTTATCTCCTCTAGTGCTTTGGCCCAAAAGCCTAACCACAAGGCATCGGTGGCAAGCGAACTTATTTAATTGCGGTTCACGCTCGTCATGTCACAATGCCATGGTCAGACTTTGCGACACTTTATAGGCTTTTGGCTTGCCAGACCTTAGACGGCCGCACTCTAGTAGCACTGCCGGCTAGATCAGTCATGATCGCGGCCGCAACAGGTACAGGTACTAGGCGAAGATGCAGATACAGGTGTTCCGCCCATTATCTGCCACTGCATAACCCAGCTGCGGCGAGGGTTCGGATTCATTAGTAGCTCCACCGGCGTTCCTCAGTATATTGTGTGATACAGGAAGGCCAATTTTCTTGCCGTCTAGGTTGGTTTACGATCCCCACAAATGAGCCCAATACCTCGCAGCTAGGTCATATAGCTGCACAATATGGGCAAAGCACGGATGTCAGAACTGTTCTGTCAGTATGGTAAATTAGATAATCACAATGGCTTCGGCTAATTCCAGTCCGAATACGAATGAGCGGGAATAGGGAAACGAGTCATAGGGGGTTTAAATTATCGGAATTCATTTCATTTCAGATAAATGCACATTAAATTCGAAATATCGGCATGAAAGGCAAGGAAAACTAGGTGGGTAATAAGGTATTGATTTCAAAAACAAGGGAGCGGGAAAGTACCGATAACGCAGAAAGTCCTAAATTGGGGCAAATGTACTGAGGCTAAAAGGTACTAGTTGTCCCCGGAGTGGTGTGAAAATTGGGAGTGATAAGCGCCAGGCCTTGGGTTTGTATAATTCACGTGAGGTTAATTAGGGAGTAACCGTAGTTGTGAGCGGAACAAGCTAACTCTTTTAACCTGAAATAATCTATCCGTAACTCACCTCTTCATACAAACCCCTAAAGTAATCAAAAAAGCCGGCTGTCCAACACAGCTGATTGATCGATAGTGTCCAGGAGACTTCATTAACACAAATACGGCCCGTGTTTTCAGCATATGCAAATTATTCGTGTGCAAGACCATGTCAGAAAGACGTGTAGCAACAAGTCGCATCGCTGGACATTACATTGCGTAGGATCCGCAGAGCTGACTATTGGAAAGATGCCGACGGGAATTTCCGCCATAACACAGTTTCGAGCGATCAAATCGGCCTGTATGAATCACGGCACCCATCCTGAATGATTCATTCGGCTCTATTACACAGATTCACAAGAGGAGATATTGATATCCGTTGAAGTCGGCAGGCAGCAAACGCCCGAACAAGGCAAAATCTTTTCTACACGTCAGTTCCAAAGACTACAGGGCCAGACAAATGTTCAAGAGAGAGATAGGGGGTTAATGTAACATATAAGAAGAACCTGCTCTCAGGTCAGTGCAGTGGACGGCCGAACAACCTCAGTCGGTGAGTATGGAGAATGGATTCGACGGATTATATGTCCAACTAATCGCATAGGGGTTTATTTGGGGATGTGATCCAACGGTCAAGATTGCGTAATCCAGCACAAACACCACACAGAGCAAATACTTTCAAACTAGCGATAGCTTCTGAGCGTGCGAGTCAGGCCACACGTCCACATAGGAGACGCCTGATGGATGGTTTCTACTCACGGACCCTGGTTGTTAGACTAATCTCACGTCGAGTACGTAGACTTCGATGAGGTCGGACGAAGGCCAGGCGCTTCTGTTTGGTCTAACCACTGTAGCCGAAGCTGGCCATAGGTCATTAACCATTTACCCTGCCTAGGCAGACAAATTCGGCCGCAAAACTTTATGCAATCATCCTAGTTTTCGAGGGGTTAATTATCAAGCCACTTTCTCTGTTACCAAATCTATCTTCAATATCATACGATGACTTTCCGCAAAGGAGACCGTCATAACTGAAATGCCATCAGTGCAGTCTCAATTCTTAATACGCCGACATTGATCTATTGCTGCATTAGCATGATCTGCCACTTTCGATTGAAAAAAAAAACTACTTTATCAGTTAACAGAACAGGGATGGCGAGAGAACGCAGTGTCTACAAGCCCTGGCGACGACATCAAACGCTACTCTCCTCGCTTTGGACTTTTTCCGTGTCTGTAGGCTCGAATGAAGAGATGTAACTTCAAATTCATGTTAATATGCAACAGGAGCGATTACCAAGAGATGGGCAGAGTCAAAAACAAAGATCAAATTCACGACAGGTGAAGGCCTAACGAACATAGCCCCATCCTCGGTAGATGAATTCATTGATTCCCTCTTTCGCAAAAATACAGCGCGGTACAGATGGAAACGATTCGGGAAGACGGTGTAGACTTTACTTTACACGGAGCACAGCACCTGTAAATTGCCGTCGCAAAACGGTCCTCATCAGATGATTTTTTGTTATCGACTCAAGGATGTCCTAAGGGAACGGTGGGCTGCTGCCCTCGTTATATTTTAGGCCTCTGGGCCTCTTCCGATTCCGAATCGGACCAAAAATACTCCTTGCCTCTCGGTCAACTCCGATTGATCATACGGACAGACCGCGGGATGATGTATCGGCAAAACTTGGCACCACACTCTCGTAGCAGTGTCAGCTGACATTCGCTCCAAGGCCCGAACTGTGTTTTAACCCCCCCCTCCACCCCTTCAGCCTGTTAGATTGTGCAGTAGGAGACGCAGTTTCTTGAAGTTTGCACAGCCCTCGCACTCGGGGGAGGCGGCAGTCTGGTGGTGGCCTTACTAGTGCACGCCCTGCGGCGACGCATACTGTGGCCAAACAGCTGGTATGCAGGCTGGAGAGTGTACGACAGATTGCGTCAACTGCCTTCTACAGACTAGCAGTCGTTATCCGGGTCGGTGCCGCAAAGCCAAGTGGAAGCCAGTCGAAGTAACATAACTACTGAGAAGAGCAACAGCGTACATTTTCACAGATAGCGCATTTGTGGTAGCGAGTAGTGTGTGAATGTATGCATCATAGCCTTTGTTGGATCAAAAGTCCCCCGCGCAATCAAAACTGTTTATAGTTGGAAGACGGAGAAAAGCCGCGACCTCGACCGGCTTGAGCCAAAGGTCCGCGGGGGTGAGTTGGATGCTTTGCGAGGAACTGCAGGCAAAAAGATGCTGACAATCATGCAGAGAGACAACGCAATCGGGACCCTCGAGAGTTGTTTTTCTGAGGCCGCAATCAGAGGTGGATAGCCGCCTAAACGGACCGCGTGCTGGTAGCTGAGTGTTGCGTCGACAACGGCTTTCTGGTGAAGACACTGGAAACCCTTCATGGTGGTAACGAGTAGTCGGAGCTGCAGGCGGCTGTGGGCGACGATACCACGAATCGTACGACAGTAGTCAGGAACTAGCCACGCGCGCACACTCTAGTCAGTGCAATTTCGAGTGCGGTTAATCCTTGACTAGCAGGGAACGTGAGGTAAAACTTCTTATCACCAGGCGGTTCTTTGCAGACGAGCTGACAGACAGTTCGCTCAGGGTATGGAAGAAGGCTCACGTCACCACTTCTAGCCATTCGCGCAACAATTTCAGTGTGAATTTGTTAAGGCTTCTCCCCTTACGGACGCATCGCAGTAGGTCTCACGACCATCTGATGCCAGTCGCAGGAGATCCCCCACGGCATGCAATCAACATTTTGCGCTTGGGTGCGACTTACAGAACATGAGATGGAGGAAGCACGAATGTAATCCTCTGTTATACCAGCTAAGGGCACACAAGCGAATCTCTGGTCTGCTCGCGCACACAGTAAGTGCGATAGCATGCCAACCAGGGTGGTCGCGGTGACATTGCTACAATTTGCATTGCCGAGGCAAGAATAGTCCTCCTATTTGAGCATGCGGTGGACATTTTCCCTCTTCCTTCTAAGGGCAGGAGCCTGCACACTCAACATCCAACCAACTAGGAGAGATCTGTAGACTTCAGCTTCCGAAGACGATGTGCCATGAGTCGACGGCAGTGACTAAGAAACATGCAGAAGATTGAGAATTGAGGGTTCAGTGTAAGTCATTTTTTCGTTCCCCTACCCCCAACTGCCACTGGATGGGGATGCGACCCGCAGATAAGCAGAGTCCACAAGAATTTAATTAGCGACTATTTATGTTCTCATAGGGCCGTCGTCGAACTCCGTAGCATTTAATAAAATTGTTGGTGCGCCAAATGCCAACTCTACACAGCCTGTCAGCACTGCTATTGCTAGGTCAAAATGACTGCTTATTTCGTAATCAACTTTTGTTTAATGCCCTTCTCTAGCATTCCATCTAATGGAACATAATGCACTCATTCGTAGCGCCCTCCCCCTTTGAGGCCCAGGCAATTTTCAGAGACAAATCGGGGACTTAAAGGGCAGGACAAGTAGACTAGAGTGAAAGCAGGTAGGTCGTGCGAGAAAGAGGATGAATAGAAGAGAAGGAATTGAGTGGATAAGGGAGGGGAGGGGGTGAAACGGAGAGCACCAAAGTACAAAGCGATCATCAGATAAAAGCACCACCCTGCCTAGCCAGTGTGTACTGAAGCTAGCAGTAGTGACTTTAACATATATGTGAATATGCACGGGGGTCTCGCTTGCATCTACCAGCAGAAAAAAGAACGCCTGAGATAAATGGCACTGCTGGAGATGCGGAACTGAATAACAACGCGGCAGTGCAACGGTTGCAGACAAGTAAACTGCTTCTGGTAGTATAGGCAGATAATATTGCCGGCAAAGACTAGAGAGACTGAAATGGCCATTTCTGACTTATTAGTCGTCGTCAGCCAGTCATATCCGGACCCAAAAAGGTGTCCCGCCTGAGCTTCAAACTCGCGACCTTTTGATAAGTGTCAAACGCCCCAAACATTGAACCACGAGCTCATCGTCTTACCTGTTTAGGTCAAGGAATATTGACACTCGTTGATGAACGTTCACCTGACTGCTAACGGAACTGATCTGTTCCGCTCTGCCTTGGGCCTTCGTTGTCGGCAATACTATCTACCTATATCGCCAGCTGCTAAAGTTGTCAGGGCCTCTGTCGAATCCCAAGGCAGAGCGGGACAGATGACTTCCGTTTGCAGTCAGGTGAACGTTCATCAACGAGTTTAAACTGTGCTTTTGTCACAATAATTTGGTTTGCTAGAAGGGGACTGAAGAGGCAGGAGGCTGGGAAGTTGGAAAGGTTGAATGCCGAAAGGAGCCAGGGAAGGGGGGAGCGCTTACTGGAGCAAGACTTCGTAAACTCTCACCACCAATAACGGGGTGACAGTCTCAGAGAGGTCACAGGAACAGACAACTAGGTACGATTAAAAGAATTATAGCAAGCGGGCATGTCACCGGCGTTTCACGCAACAACTTGGGGGAGCATGGAGGACGATAAGAGGATAGACATAAAGCTACAGCGCCTTCCCACAACAAACAAACACACGGTCGAAAGGGACGAAAGACCTGCAGGGGGGGAACGTGTGGCATCTTTGCCAATAATGGCGAGGGCAGTGCCAGCATCAGCGGCAGAAAGCATGCAGCACATGCGAGGGAGAGGAAACGCAAGTACGAAAAGAGGAGAGCGGGGGGGAGAAGGAGAGGGGAGAAAAGCCGGCCAAAAAGCATCTGGGGTGGAAGGGATGAATTACTTTCGTGGAATCGCGTCACGTGGGCCATCAGACCGGTCTCCGTGGTGAAGCTCCGGTCGCACTGGCTGCAACCGTACGGTCGAAGGGCTACAACGCACACATACACAGACACCCAAGAAGACTGGATTAAACTCAAGGAGAAAGGGACTTACAACTAGATAGGGGAGAAGAGAATATAAGTTTAGAGAAGACGCAAATTAAGAAGAACCTAGAGACAGTGAGTTGCAGACAAAGTCACCGATCTTTTCATTAAGTGACGTCAAAAAATCGATTCACTAAGGAAGGAGAACTATCATGCACGTAAACCAAGGGAACCCCAGTATGGAAATTTATGAGGAGAGAAGTCAACTGCAGTTAAGGCCGTGATCAAACCTCAACGGACTGAAACGCCAGATCGCATTACTCAGAACTGTTCAATCTTGCCTATCGGATATACCCTTTGATGGCTCTGCTATCTTAACAGGCTTCCAGCGTCTTCACCGGATAGCCGTTTTCAAAGAAAAAATAAGCTACCATCCCACGGTCTTTTTGGGCGGATATCTGCCTCCGATTGCCGCTTCGGAACAAAAACTCCCCAGGGTCACTCGCTGTACCTTGGCTCAACTACGCAGTGGCTACTCAATGCTGCTTTACCAGTACGAACACCGGCTCGACCCGTCCACATCCGACAGCTGTCTCGATTGCGGTGTTTCTCTGCATGACTGTCAGCATCTTTTTGCCTGCAGGTCCTGGCCAAACAACCAACTCACCCCCGCGGACCTTTGGCTCAAGCCGGTCGAGGTCTCGGCTTTTCGCCGTCTTTCACCTACAACTAATTTGGATTCCAGCGGGGTTACCTGAACCAACAAAGGTTACAACACACGACACACAGACACACTGAGAACTGTTTCCTGGACAGTTTTCTGTTTTTTAATAGAGGGCGGGAGGGGGGAGAGCAAATGAAACACTTTTGTAAAGGAAGCGCTATAAGGCAAGTAAGCAGATATATTCTCGGGATGGGTATTATGTCAAATCGGATCACTCGCCTAAACCTGGAGACAGAAATAGGGGAAATTGGTTCTTCGCCGTGAATACAAGTGTATGGGATAACAGGAGACAGTATGTAAGCGTAAAACAGATACTTTGTCAGAAGGTTGACAGTTCCAGAACGCTAGAGGTCGTGTGGACTGCTCAAATGGATGCGAACTCTATCATGCCTGTGTCAGTTGCGTTAATAATACGCCTACACGGTGGTTTCTGCCACTGCCGTTCGTTCAAAACAATATCGAGCAGATGGCTCGATCTCGGAGAGCAAACTCCCACGCTATCAACACGGAATGACGACAGCCATATCCCCTAGTGCTGTCGTGATATATCCGGAGTAGCAATAGAACAATGACTTCCGCAGATTTAATGTTACTCAGAGCATTGTGAAGATGCGGTTCAAAAACGGTATGCAGTGGACGCATTCCAAGAAGTGGAGATAGGAAAGCTGGTGAAAATGATGATCCAAGCAAAGAATTAAGGCGACGGCGAAAACCAGCCCCATGATGTTTTTAGGATTGACGTAGAGGGTTTTGAAGGCTCGTAGGTCTCTGAGACACGTTTATAGATCGCAAACGGCTTCATCAAGGGTTTACTACAACCGAAGCGGAGGCGGTGGTTTATACACCAAACTTAGCGATCTTTTTGCTTGCGATCGCACCGGAGGGTCGACTGTTACACACAACTCTAACGGAAATTGCAAGTGCTACTGAGGTTACAACAACGCGACGATAGATCAAAAATACAGGACAAATTGAGACATCAATAGATTAAGGCTAAGACCTGAAGAGCCAAACAGAACAAACCCCCACGACTTGGCATGCACTGCCATATATCCAGGACGTGTCGGAAGCGACCGAGCGCATTGCCGCAGGACTAGGCGCTGGAATAACCTATCGCCCAAAGGCTACAATGCGCAGCTGGGTCATGAGAATCAAGGATAGATTATATCCCAGTGAGCAGTCAGACGTAGTGTATCGCATACCACGTCTAAACTGTCCCGTAAATTACACGAAACAGACTGGACGCATGCTTGATTAGCGCATACACGAATATAAGTTGGCTGTTCGACGGGGTAACGCATTATCGCAAGTAGCCGCCCACACCTACGAGATGGGACACGAGTTCAACTCCACAGGTGCGAAGATAATTGCCCACGCAAGCAGCAATACGGACCGAGAACTGATTGAAGCCTGGGCGTCGGATGAAAACTCAGTTAACCAATGCATCGAGCTGGCGCCCGAATATGTTGCCCTGCGCAGGTATCTCCAGGCTCACAACACTGGTGGTCCTATCCCTCCTTCCCTTCTCCAATCCCCGCCCCGATGAAGTTTAATTGGCCCCCCCTCCCCCTACAAATGTTGCTTGCTTTCGTTGATGGTTTTATCTCTGACGATAGACTCCCGCAAGAGTTCCAAAGTTCAGACTAATAAAACTTAGATTCCGGTGATCGAAACAGCTTGTTCTTCTCAATCTTTAAGGCTAAGATACATAACCGAAATCTGCAACACTGTCTCCCGAAGCGTTGCAACTCGTCGAGTTCTGTCGAACCTTAGAACAGGCCTGTGGACCAAACACAGTACCTTCATTGCCACGCAGGTTCGCGTGTACCACGCATTCGTTCGGTCTGTCCTTCTTTACACCTGTGAATGCTAGGTTAGGCGCGTGGAAGGTGAAAGAAAACTGGAGGTATTTGACCACCGCTGCACGAAGACCCTCCTTCGAGTGACGTACACCGTGTTCGTCGCAGATGAGACAGTCCGCACTCGCTGTAACAACATCGCCTGAATATCCCAGGCTATCCAAGAAAGTAAAATGAGGTGGATTGAACACGTTCTTTTTCGTCAACCTCACGAGTTCAGTCCTCGATCCGACTTTGGTACCCAATTTGAGAGGATACATAAGAGTTTAGCTCAAAACGTATCTCGAATCAGTCCGTCAGGTCATGTAAGTGGATTTTGGACCTTCGGTATCCGGCCTCCGCCGAAGAGAAAGGATTGAACTGTCCAGCTCTGTTGCCACGCGTGGAGAAGTACTATCCGGGACAAAATCGAGGCCCGTTAGATCAGTCATGATCACAGCCGTAATAAGTACAAGTAAGAAAGCTGCAAGCGGAAACACACATGCGTGCATATACACTGCACAAGTGATCTCAGTGGAGGTTTGTTTAGTGGCAGACCACTTTTGAACCGAAGTTACATCAGTGAATTTCCGAAATTTCACATCTGATATGGTTGTTAAAGCAGGAAATGGCTTTCACCGAACTCTGTTTGACTTCCCAAACGAAAGTGGCTTCGACTATAGCGATTCACAAAAACGGGGCTTCTATCGAGTGGAAAAGCTGCTACTAGACTACCCTCAAGTTCTACACAATCGCCTGTCTGCAAAAAGAGTCTCGACTACAGGCTACTTCATTTGATGGGACCTTCAACACAGGAAACGTAAAAAAATGTTTTAACTATTGCAGGAGGAACAACTAATCGTCGCAGAAAAACCGGAATATATTAACAATACCTTCGGCAGTTGGAGTAAATAAGGGTAAATTCCTGGGTTTAAAATACATAGGCTGGTTTGGTTTATTATTTCATAGCCGTGGGAAGTGATTATCTGTATGTAAGCTTCAACATTCATAAGGCGGCATGTAAATAGTTGTTGTATTGGGGGTTTTGTTATTCACATTCTTTATGTTCCTCCTTTTCTCCTTAACCCCATACCCCATCAGATCCCCCAACCCCACCCCGCAAGAGCGACAGTTTTTCTCCTTAAAAATTCGAAGGAGTTTTTTCACTGTCAGCTTAAAAAACGATGTACCATCTCATGGTTCAGGCCAATTGGCCTCACCAACAAACTGAGATATCAGTTTTTGCTACCACGACACACACGTACAAATAGGGCACTCAGAGGCAATCTACCTATATATCCCTTAAAAATACTGAAAGTGATACTGTTTACTGAGGGTAGCCTTTGCGTACTTTCTTAAAAGCACTCGCAAGTTCGTTCACGTGCATACATAGAGACGCAGAAGAATTAAGTTGGCGGAAATTTTAATTTTGATGAATATTTTCTCGCAGAGATTTTGCTGCTTATCCGCAATGAGTTCTCCCCACCCCTCCCCCCGCAAAACCTCCATTACTATCAGTCCCGTTTTACACGATCTTGGGGGTTAGTACTAAGGGGGGATTTCATAACCTCGACATTTCGAACGCCGATTTCAACGATGTCCATCACGTGCTTCAGTAGGCTGAAGCAACGCAGTGACTCCCGCAGGATTATAGTGAAAGTAGATTCGCGGAGAATCTACCCCACACTCATACCACTCCTACACCGGATCCGATGTCAAGAAAAAAGTCAAGAAGATCGGAGATGGGGGAGAGCGCAAACGGCTGGCTCAACGAACACTTAACACACGTACCAAGAGCACGCCTCGCTAGGTAGGCTCCCGATTGGGAGCACCATAAAGGCCACATTAAGAAGGAGCCATTCAGCTTGACTCTCAGCCGGCAATTAGCCACTCCACACAGCAAGATACACACTGGGCTGACTGTAGTGTCCAAATTACACCATCAGTTGGCAACCTTTCAAGCCACGGCTTTTAGCGCACCGCGATAGTTTCAAGCGCATCAGATTGATAATAGTGAGGAAGGGAATGCGCTGAGGATCGACCTCACTCTCCCTCACCGCCAGTAACAGGCCACTGCCTAGTTGCTCGGTCGCTTGAGGTGGGATTTAGTAACCTACCGTTGCCTAAATAAGCAAGCGCACACACTGCGCAGATCATCCCTGTGGTTAGATTCACAAATAGTCAGATAGATGTCAGGGACAGCTTTGGGGAAATGAATGCAATTGTCAGAGCCTACAGCGGCATTGTTGTCGGGGTGAAGAGGACTGAGGTCTGGCACACAAACTTAATTGTAAAGGGTCACAAGGTCCGATGACCGACAGGATGACATGACGGCAGTGAAAAACCCCACTAAATTAGGTTTCTTATCAACACACTGCCTCGTGGTTCGATTCTTCAGCCAAAGTGTTAGGGGAGACAATGTCGAACCGAACAATTTGAACGACTGTTGGAAAGCTGCCTGTGCTCAATCTAAAAATAATGTCCGACCACAGTATCAGGACCAATGCTACAGCGTGCAGCAAGGTAGTCTTGACGATAAAGAAACGTTTCCACAACATAATTGTCTACCGACAGCATTGCCCGCAAAGACAAGGGAGACTGGATTAGCCGTTTCTGGCTCATTAACCGTCTCCAGCCGGTCGTATCCAACCCCAGGTAGTTCACTATCCCAGACTGGAGACCGCAACCTTTGCGATCGGAGTCTAACGCTCTAACCATCGAGACACGGGCTCGCTGTCTTGCCAGCTTAGATCAGGAAATGTTGACACTCGGTGATGAACGTTCCCCAATCGCTAACGAAAATCACTCGCGCAGCTCTGCTTTGGACGAGTGAGTTCCGTTAACGATCGGGGAACGTTCATCAACGAGTGTCAATAATCGCTTACAGTGGAAGCAAGACTGGGTCGAGAATTAATGGAAACTTGGTCCACTGATGAGAACTCAGTCGATCGATGTATTGATTTTGCGCCGTCGAAAGGAGCCTTGAGCAATTACCCCCCCCCTCGATAAATGTAGACTTTTTCTGTCACTGCTACTACCTCCGACAGTGGGCTCCTGCACGGGTTCGAAAGTTCAGAATAATAAAAACACTGATGCGGTGCTCTAACAGTCTTCCCATGTGCTCATTCAGAAAACTACGGTGACTGCAGCGTCCAAAATGGTACAGAGTAGATAATGGAGAGTAAGTCGGGTAACTCTTCGCCTCTGTAATACAGTATGCAAGGACTATTAGTAAGTGTGAATCAGCTGTTATCCGGGTATTCCCTGTGTTTGTTGATCAGTCTCCGAATAGCGGGCCACCAGACGGTTTGCTCGGGAACCTGCGCGCCTATTCTTGCATTACTAAATGTCCGGATGGACCTTATAAAGACTAATCGAGGGGCAGACACTGGCGGGCGATTTTTGATTCGAGGCTGTTAAGAATAAATGTGTAAGGGCATACGTGCAGCTATAGCTATAGCGCTCACCGACCGGAAGCAACAGTCCGCAGGCAACTCATGCAGCCTAAGGACCCAATACCCGTCAACCAGAAATCGGGTGTTATTTACCGAATCGACTGTCTTTGCGGTCAAGCCAATTATGTTGGCCAAACCGGCAAACGGGTGGCCACGAGACTGCACGAGTATGAACTCGCTGTGCCAAGGAAGGACAAGCTATCCTTGACCGCCGCCCCCGTATTCTCGGCAGGGCACGACTTCGAACACTTGCAAATCACTTGCCAGTCAGACGACCGAGTCTCACGCCTACTGCAAGAAGCATGGCACTCGCACGCGGACTCTATTAATAGGCATATCGATTTCCCAGATGCCTGTCTCGCGTTGCGCGAGCAACGGCAAGGCTCAAGGTCACTCGCGGCGGAGCGAACAATGGGAACTCAAGGTCACTCTCGGTTGAGCTGTCTTAATCACCCAGTGAACTGTACGTTTTCATCCAGTGAGAGTCCGAAACATCGGGCAAATAAAACACTGGTCCCAGAGAACGTTCTTCCACCTGGGCCTCGCATATTTTCGACCATTGAATACATAAGTGTGTTTCGAGTGGCAGGCGGTGGTCAAAGGAGGGTGTTGGACTGAAGAACACCCGAATAAGCTCGAAACAGCTGCTAACCCTGTTTTCTCCCGTCTATGCTGGCTTACGTCTGATTATTATGACGGTCAAGTTTGGATAACAGATTCTAACACTACTAGGAGTGAAAGCGGTTTGCGTGTTGATGCATTAAAATCTTCCCTCGTAATAGAAAATACCAGCGGAGTTTTCGGAGGATAAGGGTTCGCTATAGTTGCTAGTAAAACATTTGTATAAAATGTTTATCATTTCCTCTTAAAAAGCGTGTTAAAGGGGTGGGGGCAGGGGATTATGGAGGGGGACGAGGAAGAACACGAAGACGTCCTGCGGAAAGTGAACTAAAAGCGTTTGTTCATAAACAGACGGATATCAGCAGCCGACCTCTTCCGAAACTTGAGCAAAACCAGTGGAAGAAACGGGAAAAGTTAAATAGGACCGGCAGGAATCCCCGAAGAGCAAATAGCTGCACTGGATAGCCTAATTATTAACAAATTAGACATACACAGTTATTACAAAATAACAAAGGGACAGAACTAACGGGCAGATGACGTGGATCACACATCAAAACTTCGAAAACTTCGCAGCCAAAAGACGGAACTAATAACAGGATAATACAAGCAAAGAAAGTTTAGCTATTTTCAGGCTACGGCAAGGCTTCTTCTGGAGGATACAAGAGACCGGAGCCACAAAAAACAAAAGTTGTGTGGACGTCAAATGGTTTGCTAAATGGGAGAGTAATGTTGGGTGACGCAGTTGAAATAAAAAGCCTTCCAACCAACCTTTGTGCTCCGTCTCTCGGTGTTGTTTTAGTTCTCCACGCGAGAAGCACTCCTGGTTGCAGTGGGCACATCGAAATCGGCATTCGCCTACATAAAGTAAGAAAAGGGGAGTCTTATAGTGCAAATAATCAACATCACCACAATCATCATCGCCACAACTACTGCCCCTATCGTGATAATTGGGTCTTTCTTACTTACCGGACTTGAAGGCTCGCCCGGATGTCTTACAAATCAGCAGAGATGAAGTTCAGGACGCGCCTAAGTGCATATTCCCATCTGTTATGGACGTTTCGAAAATAGGATGTAGGTCAACTATTGATAAAATTATAGGAATATGTTACTAGCCACTGGTCTTAGTAAGTATGGTTACTAGAATTAGCACTCTTAGCAGTGGCATATTACTTCTAGCAGCAGTATCCTAAGCGCTGTTTTGGCCTGCAGTGGAGAAAGCGGCCTACGCTCGATGCCTTTCGGTCATCTTGACTTTTTCTTGTCACCGATTCAAACGGGTGAGGGTTTAGAGTAAGGTAGACCGTTGTGTGTCTACTTTAACTGAATCTCGTCTCTGTCGCCAGTAACCGTCTCTGCTCTCGGGCATATGGTGGACATCATCGAAATCGATGGTCAAATTATCATCGTGATAATTAATGGGCAAACTAGGAGTTCCCCTCCGAGTTTTTGTGCAGAGGTTCAGTACAGCAAGACCGAGTAAAGACTTGAGGAGAATGAGTGCAGCAGCAGATGACCGACTGTGGGTATAACCAAGCAGTGAGTCTTTAAAAATTCAGTCGGTCTACTAATGGTACTGGTTGCTCTTGCGGAATGCGGCACAGCACGGTTTATCATCTTTCCCTGATCCATACTGGGCTACGCTGCCTTCTTTAAAACCCAGTAGTCAGAGGTGACTCTGATTTGAAATCAAGGCTGGGGCTCATGCCCTCTTGATCTCAGCGAGGAGTGTGAAATCTGGGTTTATGATGTTTCGAATAAATACATGTTTGAGACCCTGAGCACATCAGGGCTTGCCTTGATTTATGTCCTCTCAACTCTGTTTACCAGACTGTTTATTTTTTCTACTACGCTTAGACCACAAGGACTAGGATACTGCTGCCATAAGTACGTGCTCATGCTAAAATGCTAATTCTAGTAATAATACTTACTGTGGGCAGTAAATAGCATATTTTATAATACTACCTGTCTGTGCTTTTACGTGGTAGGCACAGGTGCAGACCCAGGCATCAACCATCCGTGGTCTTTATGACCCTTCCACTCCGTGGTATCTAATTCAGGCACGGCGGCTCGGGCCACCTACGATGGGTGTGAAACACCCGCACCCGATCCCGCCTATGGTCTCCTTGACTCGGTCTTAACACCGGACACGGGCGGGGGGAGGAAGAGAGCGTGCGGTAGATGCAACGCAGGTCTGCTATCACTTAAAATTAATGCATGCGCGTAAGTCACCGTGCCCGCACGATCAGGCTGCGGAGCACACGGTGATTATCGTCAGAATTGACGTTTAAACTGTCACTTCGAGGTCTGATAGCTAAGGCTGCACACTAAGCTCATTACCTTCGAAGGATCCACCTATCCACGATCAACGCACCAAGGCTCACCGCTGCCTACGCCCGTCTGTCTAGCCAATCAGCTGTCAAGGCGGACTCAGGCAAAGGCCGATCCAGACGCTGTGGCGATTCCCGCGGTCCCCTCATCTCAGACGCACGCTTGTGGCGTGTGGCTGCTCGCTCGTCTGACAGTCAATTTTCTAATACCTATTCTTTGTACAGAATAAACTGTTTCTTTCACTCTGGCCTCCCATGACTTCTCTTCTCGCAAGGAACCGGGCCTTAAGATCGCAGTTGCTAGCGTCTAACTAACTTAACCTCCTGCGATAGATCGAATAAAATGGAACCACTACCACGCCCATAGATTTCACCGGCAAGATCTCCACGACCAACAGCCAAAGTAACTTTATACAGGGACAACAAGCAATTGCCAAGCTTAAGAAGACACTGAGAACTAAATAATTTGAAAGAAAAAGGACGTAGTCGGGGATTACCTTCGTGCATAAGGGCTCGATGTTTGCGCATTCCACTCTTGTTGGAAAAGGTCCGCTGGCAAACGTCGCAAACATACGGTTTCAGACCTGCAGAGGAAGAGGAAATTGTAAAATGGTACCTCGCCTTCGGGCATTCGCGCATCGGAGAGGGAAAAATGCTCACAAAAGAAAGGCAGAGAAAGGAGAATTTACAGAGCAAACTAGTGGAAGAGAAAATGTGCGATGAAACAGTTCGACCGTTGCTCTCGACGAGATCCACCACGAACTTCAGCAAGCTGAAGGCAGACGCGTGACTACATAGTACTATAGTGAAAGTAGACTCGTCGGATCTACCCTACTCTCTAACTACTCCCACACCTGAACCCGATGCCTGAGAGCGCCATAAAGGCCACACTAAGAAGCAGCCATTGAGCCTGACTCCTAGGCCGCAGTAAGCCACTCTACTCGACAAGACACACTGGGCTGACTACAGTGTGCAAATTATCTCGTCAGCTGGCAACCCTCCAAGCCACGGCTTTTAGCGCAACGCGATAGCTTCAAGCGCATCGGATTGTTTTGAGTGAGAAAATAAATGCGCTGAGGGCCGATCTCACTCTCCCTCACCACCAGAAACAGGCCACAACTTAGCTGATCGGTTGCCTGAGGTAGGATGGGCGCAGTGCTAAAATAGAGAGCTCAGCGCGCAATGTAATAAGGCCTGGAGACATTATCAGTTGATAGTCCGACAACGTCGTGGGGGGACTGAAGTTGCTGCATTCGAAAGGGCCCGAACAGGGCAGCCCACCAAAGGAACCAGTACGAAGTTTTAAAGAATAAAGTAGAGAGAGAATGGGGAGGGACTGCAGTATAAAACTCTGGACCAGGCAGTTTTAAGGCGTGGGTTATCTAGCAACTGTAATTACACACTGCAGTTTGGATGATCGTAATTGGGTGTACAAGGGTTAACTTCGACGTGAACACGGTTCCCCAAGGACAGTACATGGTAGGCAGCCCCTTTCCGTACAGAAATTTGCAATTTTCGGAACAAGTTAACTCAAGGGTAGAACGTAGAGCCAATGAGTAACAAGGTTTGCACTATGGTTGGCTAACGAAGGCAAATAAAACAGAAGTGGCCATTCAAGGTTCGTAAAAAGTGCATTGTGAATGGTACTTCCGATCAACACATGAAGACAGGTTAAGCAAAAGTACTACTGGAAATTGCATCTAGCCCGGAATCGAAATAAACATTGTTTGCATCTACATCGACTGCAACCTCTGAGTTCTAAAGAAAACCCGAAAGGCCTGCTTATAACCTCCAATTCGAGCAGACGGATTAGAATCACTCCCATGTTACTCAATATTCCCAAGCTCAGCCGGCGTGATGCGAATTCGTTGCGCAATGATGACGTCACTCTGCGATAAACTAACTCACATTGAACACTGGGTAGTAAAGTTTGGAGTTGGCGGTATAACCAGCTGGTGATGGTCGATAAGCCAGAAATGACGTTCTAGTTCCATTGTCTTTGTTGGAAAGATTTCTCTCTCCCCCCTCACCTCCTACAGTGGCACTAAACATAATATTTTTTCGTATGAATTTGAAAATAGGCATCCCAAGAAAGATAATTATCTTTATTGTACATTTTGGACGCTGGCACACCATGTCGTTTTCGGACGTGAGGGAAATGTGGATTTGGATTCCATGTATACCAAGCTCAAAAAAGCCTGGAAAAAGCGCAAACCACCAAAACATGCTATTGAGCATGGATGACGCAGCATTATCGACTTTTTGGCACTTTTAAAAATTCACACTGCCCTTCACACATGTCCGTCACGTCCGAAGACGACCTGGTGTGCCGGGGTCGAAACTGTACGATAAAGTTTGTTCCTGTTTCCTAAGGAATCTTTTGTATCAAAAATAATAATTTTTATATATGCACAAAACCGAAACTATCGACTGAATTTGACTTAGTCTCAGAGAAAGGAGGCAAAATTGATGTTCGAAGCAAAAGTTTATCATAGAACATGGCGTACCTTCGTGCACAGTTCTGACATGAGAGATCAGGTGAACTTTCTGAGTGAATGAGGCCTCACAGGTGTCACATTTGAAAGCACGCACGCCTATGATAAAAACGGGGGGATTTTATTACGGCTTCAGAAAACAAAAGGTTGAACATATACAATTTACAGAACAATATAAGCCTAAACCAGAGGCTTCGTAGTATTCACCATAATTTCAGCTATCAGATGAATACCTAGTCCAGACTGACAAAGAAGCGGAAAATCAGGAGTAAATAGACATGATGAACGAGAGGCGATAGCATTTAAAAGCATATTAGTGGCTCGGCTAATGAATGAACCTGCTTGGAGAATGAAATCTAGAGTAGGAGTATCATTTGGTGCAGAAAGATGAAACAGATGGAACCCTTACCCACTACATTCTAGGGAATTGCAACTCTTCGACCGCGAAGGAGTTGTGCGCAAACTCTTGTTGCTTGCAATTTTCCTAAAGAGCCAAAGAGGTTTTTGGTATTCAACAACAGCACACTGCGCCAAACACGCCATGTTCTGTGTTGAACCTCTTTAAGGAGTGGTGATGTAAGCCCCTTCAATTGTCCATGGTTTTTAATTAATGACAGCGCGGGGTCGAATAAAGGAACTGTTGAGGTCAAAGCAACTAAACAGGCGCATACATAAACTACAACCAGTTTTTCCTATGCCTCCTGCTAGCCCCTCATTCATCGGAAATGATTAAGCTATGCTTTTGCTTGTACCGGTAGAATCAGCCTTAAAATATTTAGACAAAAACAATCAAAGGTAAAGCCCATAATAATACACACTTACCGTTATGGATTTGGCTGATATGTTTCTGTAGAGTATGTTTTTGCATAAATCCCCGTTCACAAATTTCACAATAGAATGGGCGTATGCCTAGCGAGAGAAAGGGAAAAAAGACGAAATCAGACGCGGGATTGTACTGAAGACAGTTGGCCAGAAGTCTAAAAAGTACGCGCCCATGGGTGCACACGTAACCTAGAATAATAATGAGTCCTTTAAACAGGCATTTTTTAAAAACAATATAGCGATAAAACAGAAGACTTGTGTAAGTAAAGAATAGGTGAACCTGAACGACTTCCGCAGCTATAACCCCGACCAAACAGTTAATTATCCATATCACTGTCCAAACAGTCTTAGTAATCGCTCAAAAATAAAACTGCTGACAATAATAAGTAGTCCTGTACTGATTCTCTCGAAATTTCAAAATAAATCTTAGATAAAAATCACATTTCGAACGATATCCCACAACTCAAACATCACGTGGTTATATGTGTACTCTGTGGGCTGCATTTTCCGAGTATTTAATGCAGAAGTAGAGCCTTATTATACAGGCTAGGGAATAGTTGAATCTGGAACTTTGAGAAAGAAAGAAACTTTTATATATAAAACACATTGAAAGGAAATACACGCGACGCAAGTATTTCCAGCAAAATTATTTTCAAGACCTTAATAATTGCTTATAAATCTTACAAAACACTGTAACGCTAAAAATAAGAGCAGGCGCAAAGTCCCAGAGCAGCTACAGTGAAAACACTACGTGCCGAATGATTGAAAAAGAGTATAGATATAGACAAACTAATTTCGAATAAAAGAAAAATCCGCATTACAATGAATAAAATAAAAGAAACTTGAGCGGCTTTCTTGGGAAGTTATAGAAATATAAAAGTGAGCAACGCGACCCAGCGACAAAGTGGGAGACTTCTAGGCAATTTAAAGGTGGGTGACAATAAGGTCTACTAAATCAGGACCTGTTGAAGTGTGCAAAATGTTAAGGAAAATATTCGCTGTGTTCAACCGTAAAATTCCTTCAAATATTGCTAACTTCCACGCAACCTTTTAGTATAGACAAACAGCATACTGAAAGATGGTATGGTGATTCAAAAAAATTATAAGTGTACTCGTCAACATTGAATAAATATTTAATAGTAGAAAATGTAATAAATACCAACCGGAATGCACAAACAAAATGTGTGAACGGAGGTAAGAAGCCGAATGAAAACTTCTTGAGCAGTCGGGACATTGATGGGCGCCTGTCCCAGCGCCTCCTACAAATGCATTCAATTTAACTGATCAAAAAAGCAAACAAAGAAATGCCCTATGCTCAAAAAGAACTAAATCGACTTGAGAGTTCATGAAGAAAAAGCATGGCTTAGGAGTAGGCCAGCATGCAACCTACATTACCTTCCCGTAATAATTAACAATATCAGATTTATATATCAGATTAATCTTTAGTTCAGAAGAGGAACAAAGAGTGAACGTCATAATTTCATTAGATACTACAAGCCAGTACGATAGTAAAGTTTTCCACGGCTTACATCCTCCTGGAAGCTTACCTTTAGAAGGAGCCGCTTCTTTCTCGGGAGGAATCTCATTCATGATCTGAAATATGATAAAAGAAATTTAAATTGACCCCTTCGCTCAAATGAATTGTTCGATATCAGAACGTAAGTGCAAAATTATTATAATTGTGTGTAAACGAAAGTCTGCTGAATTTGCAAAAAATCCTGACAATTGAATTTTCCCAAAACTAAGGTACATTCAAGCAACAAACTTTTATGGGGAGATTGGGTAACCCAACAGATATTCCGAAAATTATAGGCAATTTAATTTAAGCTAATCAGATGACCAAGTATGATGAAAGATGCAAAGACTACTGGAAAGGAATACTTTGATAAATAAAACACGATGAATATACACTGTAAAAACACGACAGAATATTAACGACACAGACAAGAGCGACTGGGTACCCTTAAGCTGGTTAAACTGTGTGGTTATGATCAAATTACTCCGGTGCGGGAAAACATTGTGGACCTTTCGGAAGGCAAAGCATCGAAAATCTATGGGGTGCAGATATCTGCATATCCATTGATGAATGTATATTCTAACATACGTTAATTCATTAGCTTCGTTGTCTGCTTCATGCACTGACTGATGGCGATGTTAACAACGATTTTACGGATAGTAAATGCGCACATAATGGACACGGGGAATATTCGCCGTCTTTGTATATCAAAGATTGTAAAAATAAGAAAATTCAAACGATAATTTTAAGCAAGGAAGTAAACCGGCTAAAGTACAAAAAATAATAAATTGAGATGAACCAAGAACGCGCTGAAAAGCGTACCTCATCTTCCATAATGAAGGACCAACTGGCCTTCTAAATAAGTGGCAACAAATGAACAGCGAAATCTTTCGTTTAATGCGGGCTAATACAGCAATATTAAAATTAAACAGGTGATGTTTGTTGTGAAAATGCAAGTTAGACCTATTCAGTCACCTGAATATTGCTCTGCACTCATTGGCAAAACCGGCATTTGGTCTCATAAACATATGTGAGGCACTCTCTTTTCCCCATAAAAAATTTATATTCGTCGGGCATAAAACTATCCTTTTATAAACATCTGAAATGAAATGTGACATTAAAAAATAGTAAAAAGAACGAACAATGTCTATGGATAAATTACACCCACCTTCACAATTCCCTTTATTTTACTGATGGCAGGCTGGTTGCTGAAAATAAACGCGGAAAATAATTTCTTCATTTGATCGGTGATGACTACCCGGTGTCATTAAGCGCTGAAAAGTTCGTATAGGTACAATTACGGGTTTTAATAAAAGGGCCTTCAATA
>JAYGXS010000003.1:14223250-14245895 GCA_036362985.1 Ligula intestinalis
TTATCGAAAAGCAGTAAAAAAGGCATTTACAGTCCGAATATATGGGTTTTGCCTTCGAGGTTGAACGGCTGGCAGTTGGCTGCTTTCGGGTCGGTGCTGGAGCGGGGCGCCTATCGGAAAGATCAGATGAACCATCATCATCCTCCTCTTCATCTTCTGAGTCCTGACGAGTTGCTCGAGAATGAGACAGCCTGGATGCAGGCACCCGACGCGGAGGAGGAGCCGGAGACTCGGGCTCCTCTTCTTCCTCCTCAAAATCGCTGCGTTGAGTCGCACGAGGACTGCCCTCGCTCTCTTCGTCTTCACTCGCGCTCGGTGACTTGGCAGGTGCAGCTTGTCTTCTTGGTTGCTCACCTATATACACAAGAAGGTGAAAACAGTAGAAGTTAGCAGGAAGCAGAAAACGCACAGCGTCACTTCATTCTTACTCCAGCTGCGCAGTCGGCCTAGGGCTAACTGATGATTCTGGCTTTACGAGTGGGCTAGCATCAGCTGGCGAAAGGTCAACCATAAAATAAACTGTGGGAGGAAGACAGTTTTATGTTGGTGAGAGCTGCTGGGACAGGTAGTCCTTACACGACTGTGTCTGCGGTCATGCTTATACCCCTCGATGCTCTTCCTGCCGCCATCATTACTGACTTACCACTTGTCAGCCGGTTGATTTACATTCACACGCCAGTCAAACATCTCCACCAGCGTTTGCTTCCTGCGCATCCTCACTCCACAACAGGTGGCCGTTTCAACATGTTCTTACAGTCTTCTGAGCTTTGTGTTGGGTAGCTGTCTGCATATGACGATCCTACAAACTTAGTTTCAGTTTTCTGATCGAAATTCACATTAGAGACGTTAAAATTACTTCGTATAAACTGGAAGGCAGGCATCCCAAGAAGTGAAATTTCAAGGAAAGGTGTTCTTCCCTGAGTGTAAAAAGAGTCCGGTGACTGTATACTAAGAATCTGATAGAGCTCCTTCGGCAATGGCATATTCTCAATGTGTGGCCGAGTAAACTGGGGAGTCAGAGAATTTGATGAGGAGTGTGACTATGGCGGCAAACCATTGACTCCGACAGGTCGGCCTGTCCATAAATTAGTGAATATAGGCGTTCGGATAATAGCCCATACGCACCCGGACACCTTTTCATACCCTATAGGACGGTGGTCCCTTTAAATGATAGCAATACGGCCCAACCAACGGTAAGTTACTAAAGTCAATAACCTGGCGCATTGACGGTTGGCAGAAAGATCCCCCTTTATGGCAGGCTGTAGAGGTCAATTTTTAAAAACTTCGATCTCAGGTGGTGGCCTTTCTTAATTCATACGAAAAATTCCAATCGTAAGAGACTTTAGTAGACTATGCGATATTAACGGGAACTCAGGCATCCCAACGACGGCACAGTTGACAGCAATTCGGAGGGAATAATCAAACCTAACCAGCTAGTTCTACATCTTTTAAGTAAACACATTCAACAAAGGGGAAGCTGCACCCTTAATTACCTTCAGATGAGGCGATGGAAGATTCTGCAGGGCTGTCCTCGGGCGAACCACGTTCCCTGCGGGCCTCACTTCTTTGACGTCCATCTGCTGCCTCCTCATCCTCCTCGTGCTCTTCCTCGCTGCTTTTATACGCTGCAGTTGCCTCCTTTGTTCTCGCTTCAACCCCCTCTTCTTCCTCTTCCTCCTCTTCGCCCTCTGTTTCACTGTCATGTTCAAGCATCTGTAGACGTACAGCTTGGGCATTCAATTCGTCGTCAGTGAAATCGCGATGCTGTACAATAAGTCGAGTTTTGGTCTGGCTGTGCGGCTGCATACGTTCGCCTCCGAAACCTGGAAGCTGTTGCTGCACCTTGCGCCGTTTGCTTAGTCGAACTCTGGTCTCTAGTTCGTTATAGAAGACACCTAAAGTGAAAGATTGGTAAAGGTAACATTCCCGCTTACTAACACATAGTAAGTAGCGCATTTATTGTAAAAACAAATTATACACAAAAGACAGCCCTGCCGACAATTATGGTGGTACGAAAAAGGCGCCAACTGTGAAAGAGGTTGGAAAAGCGAATAAGAATAGATAGGGCCAGCTAACGGAGTCAAGCGAACACACAATGAAAGGTCGAGTTTCGCAAAGGAAATCTCGAAAAAAAAAGATTTTCAGCCCCGCAGGTTTCACCTTATGCCGCTTTCCAGCAATCTGCCCTTGAATGACGACAGTAGATTGCATATCTGATGCAAGGTTGGAGATTGGAGGATTTAAGGCACACTTGAGGTTGTTCAGTTAGTCCATTGGGTTGAAGTGGGTCGCAAAATGTTGTTTACTAGAATTTTAATTACGTTCAGATCAGAATACTGGGAGAAAATATAGGCGAAAATGGGCGAAATCCAGCGTTTGTTGATATCCGAGGAATTTCCTATGCTATTAAACGCTGCGAAAAAGAACTTCTTGCGTGTTCATGTTGCACTATAAAAGAACATTCATGCCACTCTTCTTTGTATTTGTTATTGTAGATCTTAGTCTGGAAGTAACCAAATATTCTGAAAACTGTTCCGTTTTAGATAAAACAAGTAGCTCTTTCATTTATAACAGAACAGATAACCCTAATCGTTAGGAAAATCAATCACTGGCCAAAATTTCACATTCTGACCTTGACTTTATCATAAAAAAAATTAAAGTACGCAGACATCACAGGCCAAAATATATAAGTAAAGCTTTTTTTCAAGAGTTAACTTTTTTAGAATTTTTCGAAATCAATCTTGAGCAAATTCATTCGCGACTTTTGCAGTAGACTTTCATTTTTTTTGGCAATGAGTTCACATGATTGGGTGGTTCTAAAACTATGACACACAAAGACAGCTGCACGAGAAAAAATGTTTAAAAGCTAGTTATTTATGTAAAAGCTTTCAAGATTTATCTTATTTTGAAGGTTTTGGTAAGCACATAGAATATAATCATTATTTATGGTCAATTGACTAAAGCCAGTGAAAATTGTAAAGTCTACATTAGAATTTCATGGAGGATCTGAACCTCTTCGTAATAGAAATATCGAAATAATTACAAAAAATATGGCGGAAAGCAATAACTCTTGGTATACAAAAAATGGTACGTTTACAATATTTCCCGACAATTCTATTTAAATTTACCAGTCAATGACCGGCATATCTGCAAGTGAGCTTAAGCAATATATTATTCCTGTGATCTCCCAATGGGGCATATCAAACGAAAACGCGGTTGCCTTAGTCCAACATAAGTCAATCGATGCATAAACGAAAGAAACAACTAGCAGTTCTCGTGAAAACGTGTTAGAATACATACTCGAAATTTAGGCTCTTCGGTAACAGCCATACACTATATTACACGCAATATGGCAGCATATTTAATCGAAAACTTGACAAAACGATTATTTTCTAACGTAATTTTACTTGTGCTCCTTTATTTACTCAGTGGTTTTGCATGAACGGATTTCCTCTACATGTAAAAATTAAGTTTACCTAGTACGCAAGATTTCCACTTTTTCGGAATTTTCCACTTTGTTAAAAAAGCTGGTGCTTCTATAAAACGTTATATTCCTTCATAAATCATAATATGCGCTATTGTGAATAACAATCATAACTTTATCGCTTTAAGACTTTGGGGGGCACAGCTTGGGCTGCGTTTGAGTAAGAAGGAGTTACTTTTGAAAATCGTAGGATTGTATGAGATAGTCCATCTACTGTACTAGCAGTTGGCCTGCTTCCAATGGAGAGGGCTTCGGTATAGATGGCGAATAGAGATTAAATAGTCAGAAAAGGACATTAAAACCTCCTCTATCTTTGGTGGTAGTGTCTCTCAGTAAATAAAATATAACTAGAAGTAGGATGTCCAGCAGCAAGGCCAAAGAGCAAGATTGTCATTTAATGGAGTCAGATCCGGCAGTCAAGTAAATTGATTATAAGGGGCGCAAACTTAGAAGGGGAGGGGGGGAGAAGTGAGCAACTGTATGCTATATTATGGTAAATATTTGAGTTACATTTCCAACAGAAGTGCTAGGCTCTCAGTTGATAAGTGTGTAAATCATCGAAAGAAAATTTAAACTTTGATCCCTGGGCTTCCTTATTTCGAATCCTTTTTTTTCAGTCTCATCCAGTTAAAGTACAGTGGGCGCATTATGTCAAAAAATGCGTTTCCGATGAGGAAAGATGACTTAAGCAGGGTTGCAGTTGTAATTATCAAACAGCCTAATGCTAAGATATTTCAGTCATTTCAGTATGCTGTCTTTTACACTAGCGTCCTTCAGACCGACCCTTAGAACTAAATTCTGCAAAAAAATGATTACTTAAGTAGTATTACTTTGTGTATCTTTGATGCCCACAGTAAACAAACGGCCTCCATAAAACAATTTATTTCTTGCATCCATTCGGTAAAAAATTACATCTTCTAATTTCATGTCTTAATAAAGTTTCCGATTTCTTTTTTTAAAGACTCTGAAGTTTCCATTCACAAAGCATCGGATCTTTACATTTATTAATGCGGTTTGTAGGGCATAGTGTATGGTGCACATTTACTGCAAGGTTTCCCAAGCCCCCTATTACCTGTTCTTAATAGCAGAGATAAATGCACGATCTATCTACAACAAAAAATATGCACCTTGCAGTTTGGACAGAGCAGATAGGGCTCACAATTATTCAGAAATTTTAACAGTTTAGTAAGATTGAAGGACACTATTTCTTCGGGCACAAACTTTGAACGTAACTTGCTATCGAATGAGAACAAGAAAGAGTATTGAAGTGCATGATTTTTAAAATATGTTTGATTTTATAGGGGCATTGAAAATCAATGACAAAAGTTTATATTATTTAAGTAGCCATTTTTCACAGGGCAGTTTTTGAATGTGGTCGCAAAGAAGCTTCTTCAAAAGCCAACATCCTGATGTAACTGAAATATTTTAGGAGTATGTCGTACAATAGTTAACATTATGGTTAACTCTACTTAAGTAATTTTTTTCTAAACAAAACATGTTTCGGAACTTCAGCTAAAATTTCATTAGGTAGCACAGAAACGGTAATTCAATTCAGCAGAGATCCGTAGGGAGGCCCTTTGAGGGTTCATGTGGATAATAACTACTTACTTGCAAATTTTCAGTAGGTCGAATTTCGACGTATTGAACCACTTCCCTTAATATGTTAACCAATAGTTATTCTAATATTCTTATTGGTCAATAGGCATCGTTTGCCGACCAATATGATTTTTTTAGTCACGATTATTCTTTTCTGATGCTTTGCAAGTGTAAATTTATTGCAGTAAAACTTACAAGCAGTTTAAATTGATTTTCTACTGTTCACTTTTCATGCAGTAAACCTTTATCCGCGATTTCCGTTAGAATCTTCGGCAGGGTGCTTACACAATTTGGCGGGCCTACGATGAATCTTTCCTACCCTCAGCCGAACTCTTCAAGAGGCAAAATAAGAAACCCGTTGAGACAGCAAAAAAGCTATTCGTAATCACGCTATCGCGCAGCCCCTGAGCATGTTTGGGCTGTATGAATATCGTATTGGGAAAGTGAGGAACACAAGATTCCCTGGCACAGGGGTCTGACCGTTATTCCAAAAGTTAGCTGTCCAGGGCGTTTACACGCGACTAGTGATGTAATCACCCCAAAGTGAGGGTTAAATGAGAGGAAGGCTGGATTTTGAACTTGATGAGTGAAAAAGTAATTGATATGGTAAATTAGTGCTGCCAGAACGCTAGCAGTTGAGGTTCATTACACCGAATGTTCAACAAGAGGCCATTGAGAGTGAGTGCTCATCGATATCTTTACGGATGGATATGAATCCAAAAACGAAACTGGGGACTAGGGAACAGAACTGTAGAATATCTTTTTGGCAAAGCTGTCTTGTGAAGGCCCCTAAAAATAAACTCCCCTCGCCCAAGCGACTTACGGAATTAAGTGGTTTCAAGGTTAAATACTGCATGAAGGAATGTGAATGCATGTTAAATTGAATGGAAAGTGAACAACGGAAAGTAAGTTAATTGTTTTAGTGGGCTAAATATAATTAAATCGACCAACAAAAACTACTGTTGCTTAGGTCAATGATGCCCATTGACTAATAAGATTGATAGACAATTCATTATGGCGGAAATTCGACCTTAGACTGGCAGAATTTATGTTAGGCGGCCCCACAAGACAGCTTTACCATATATTTTTATAGGAGCACTCACAGCGTGGACATATAAGTACGAAATAAAGCCTGAATTTGGATTGACGGGGCAATGACATTTATTTGACGCTTCCGCCCCCGGGGAAGTAGTGTGATAGGAGAAAAAGGACGTACCATCATTTCGAAACACGAAAAAGTAATTTTCTTCATAATTTGCCATAGTTTTGTTTTTGACGTTCCAGTTGTACTCTCGAGCCAATTCGTACTCGTAGGAGGCACCTTCTGTGAAGGCCGTCTGGTTCTGGGCATCTTGTCGACGCAGCTGCCGGGTCTCGTCGGTGGGCAAAAAGTAGGCCACGAAATGGTCACCCGTCTTATCCACCATACCTCTGTGGGGGTTGTCGAGAAATTCGAGTTTTAAATAACGCAAAGTAGTAAATGACAGTCTGTTTACATAAAGTTATATGACCAAAGAAAACAGGGTACAAAACGATAAATTGCAATGTACGAAGGACTTTCAGTCTTTTGTAAGCGTTAGGAATGCAAGCTCATTGTGTCCTCACTACCAATGCATATCAACGATTCATCGTTGTACTATGCATTTGCTGAGGCTGTTATCAGTCCTAATCTAGCCGGCCTCGATTTTGTCACGGATTCTATTTTTCCACGCGTGAAGGTTCACGGCAGTGGATCTGTACGGCTCAATCTCTTCTCTTTTCCAGCGACGGCGACAAAATACGTAAGGTCCAAGAATTACTGCCGTGTCTGTGTCGAGCAAGGTTCTGTATGGCTCCTTAACGTCAAATGCAAAAACTATATCGTTGGAATTTCGCGTAGGACTACAGCGAACATCGATCAACTCCCCTGGCAGCACTAGGACGAGTTCCACGCCTAAGTTGTTCTGGTTGGACGGCCAGTGTCCACCTTAAGACAATCAGAATTGCCTCTTTGACCAGCAGACCACCGACAGTTTGACGAGGTCCACCGTGTGTTCTACAGCAGGATGCTGCGTGGACAGTGAGTTGCACTGGATAAAAGTGAGAGTAGACCCGCGCTTGGTCTGCCTTACCCTATGTTACGCTCCCACCATATTGACCCGGTGTCAAGACAGAGTCAAGTAGACTAGAGATGGGAGAAGGCGCAGGTGGTTGGCGCGGCTGGAGCCGGCCAGCAGACATCGACATCTGCTGAGCATTTGATGTCGCAGTTACGAAACGAAGATCTGCACGTGTTGATTCCAACTGATATATATATATATATATATATATTGCTGATTGAAGCGAAAATGCGTGTCCCCGGACATAAATGAGACGAAGAGGCGATCTCGGGAATAATGGGTATAATATCCTGACGTTTCGAAAGCGTACAGGCTTGCATCGTCGGAGGTTGGTGTTTGTACACGCCTCACAGTCTTTTATAGGTGTTAAAACTGACGTCTCGTTCGCTCTCCGTCTATTGGCGCTAGATCCCCTGCGGGGGCGGGGCTGGAGCTCCGTCATCGTCCTGCTGACCAGGGTTTCTCGCCGTCACCTCGTCGGAGGGGGAGGGCAGTGTTCGCATGCCAGCGGTCATTGCTCGCGTCTGCATCGATCGCGTCGGTGCCGCATGTCCTGCTGGCTTCCCCCGTTGGCACTTTTCCGTGTTCATCCTGCCGGCGGAATATCGATCTCCGCCATCAGTGTTTACGCAGAGACCGTTGTCATGTGCAACTGCGTTCAAGCCCGACAGGAGGTCTTGTTGGTTCACGTTGCCCGTGGCGTCGCTGATGCAAGCCTGTACGCTTTCGAAACGTCAGGATATTATACCCATTATTCCCGAGATCGCCTCTTCGTCTCATATATATATACTTCCATGCCATGCACCTAATAATTTGAGAGATTATTTACTTGATATATATATATATATGATCATAAAGCATAGGTGCGAGATAGTTCAGTCACGTCAGGATGTCGGCTTTAGAACGAACGTTTTTCGACCGTCTGTTAAGACTACAATCTTTCAAACAAAAAGGGCTAATTAAGTAGCACTGACCTTCGCACTGACCTTCAGTGACCTCCTTATAAATTACAATATATTTTAGAGAAAACACGCACGAAAATATTCTTTCTTATATCGTCTCCCAAAGAAGAGGAAGAAGAAGAAGGGGCGGGTTCGTGGACCAAATTGTATTTGGACTGACGTTTCAAAAGCACACTCGCTTCCATCGTCAGAGTATCGTGCTTACTCTTCCGCGGGCCTTGAGTGAAATCGCCTCGCCACCGATCTTGTGAAGTAACCGTGTTCCCTCCACGTGCGTTCGCCGCTGGTTGGCTCCGACTTGTTTGCTGCCGACCAATGGCGGGTCCGCGTCTCCTTTCTGCCCTGCGCCGCTATCGTGGTTGCTGCGGCGCCGTCCTCCTCTCCGCCATCTGTTCGATCGATTGGCCGTTGATATTTGGTGGCAGCTCTGCCGGCCTCAAGTTCGGGTGCGTGGGAAAGCACGCCGTGCTGGTCACATAATTTGCTGTCGCGGCCGCCGCCGCCATCGCCGCCGCCTTCCTCTCCCGTGGGTGTTAGCTGTTGGCCCTGCGTGGCTTGGTCTTCGGCCCTCCTCTTGTTAGGCCGTGGATCGATCGGCCGTTGGCGTTCGCTTGCAGCGCTGTCAGCTCCACGGGCGGCTCTGTTGCGCCAGTCACGCGACTCCTGATCGCTGCCGCTTCCATCCTCCGTGGGTGTTGGTTGCCGGCCCTGTGTAACTTCTTTCGGTCTGTTCTGAGCGGGTTTGAGCCTTGTTCGGAGCCCTTGATAGACGTGGAGGGAACACGGTTACTTCACAAGATCGGTGGCGAGGCGATTTCACTCAAGGCCCGCGGAAGAGTAAGCGCGACACTCTGACGATGGAAGCGAGTGTGCTTTTGAAACGTCAGTCCAAATACAATTTGGTCCACGAACCCGCCCCTTCTTCTTCCTCTTCTTTGGGAGACGATACACTCGATAACATATCTGGACCCCGAGTCTTTAGGCATATATATATATTTGGTATAAAAAGGACGTCTTCCTCAAATTGCATGCTAAAAGAAATTATATTATTTCAGAGTCGCAAAAATTATCATCAAATAATACTCAGAAGACTAGTCTGGCGAACGCACGTAGGCTTTCGATAAATTCTCGTTGGCCCAGTGCATTTATATCGGGACGGGGTACAGGTTAAAACTTGTTCGTCTTTTCATACAAATGAGTCGTGGGAATAGGGGGTTAGCGTCCGAAGGAGCGCTTATCGAACGAAAACCTGGTCTGGATACAGTTTCGTACCCCTTAAACCGAAGCAAAATATAGTTCGCGGCTTAGCGCGAAGGACTAGAAGAAGTTGCTCAGTAGACAGTATTGAGGAGGAGCTCAAGAAAATGCACGACCTACTTCGTGAGAACGGGTATCCTGGGATATTTATTACAAGGAATATGGCTGCGAAACAAATAAAACACTATTCATCAAAGCCCCCCTTCGAGGGGACGCGGCAAGTGAACTCCTGAAATGATGCCTTGACCAAGCCGTTTCACGAACCCTCCGAGGGCCAAGATTTCGGGTATTATTTTCAACTTAACAAAATGTTACATGGGAAGGTAAGGATAGGTTACCAGCTCAGACCACCTCCATGTGCATCTACTCCTTTACTTGCTCCTGTGGAGCAGGTTATATTGGTCGCATAAGTCGGCGCCTATTCAAAAGAATAAAACAACACTCACCGGCATGGCTGAGAAAAGGTGAAGTTAGGAGCAAAAAGAGCTCTACTGTGGCACACATGGTTGATTCCGGACATCGGTTGGACCCCAACGGTACCTTCCGAGTGACCTCCAAGGACCCACCAAACTATTCAAAGTCCCTGAGTCAGCGCCGGCTAGCATCAGCAACAGAAGCGATCGCTATCAAGTTAAGGAAGCCGGCGTTGAGTGCACAAAAGAGCTTCCTACAAGCTTCGCATTTGACGTGACCCACAGTTACTTAGCGGCATGCACTCATTCGCGCTCTGGTCGTCTCCCTCCCTTAGACTGCTGCACCAAACCCTGCCCTCATAACCAGCTTTTTTATTGATCCTCCACGACTCACTTGTACGAAAAGACAAGCACGTTCTAGCTTGTACCCCGTTTTTTTATAAATGTACTGGTCCAACGAGAATGTATCGAAAGCCTACGTGCGTTCGCCAAACTAGTCTTCCGAAATTATAACATACTAATTTAGCGATTTTTTCGACCGTGAAATGTCCATTCATAAAGCCTTTAATTTGTCAATTTATTAAAGTTGCTTACAAAGTATAAGAACTGCTCCACATTCACTGAAAAAAATTATAAGCACGGTGTGCGATTTTCCGTGGTCAGAATGTATAAACAAGTAATTTGAAAACCCGGAATGTCAGCATAATAAGAGGTCGGGTGTAAAGTTATTCGGCAATTGCATGGGGTTTATTGAAATCGAAAGAAACCTTTTTTCCAGTACAGATTAGACGTAAATTGCTATCAAATGCATACAAGAAAGCAGATTGTGCGTGTTCCCGAAAAGAAAAAAATTTTATCATTTAAGTAGTTACTTTTACAGACTGCACCTTTTTGCAGGCCTTAAGAAAAAAAGCTCGTTCAAAAGCCGTCAGGCTGAAGTGACTGAAATACCTTGGGATTATGCTGAAGCTTAATTAATACTGCAAGCCGCATTTCGGTTAACATTTAAGAACATAAACCTACGGTATGGGGCGAAGTTAACTGATGTGATTGAATCCACTGAAATGCTATTCACTAGTCTGTGTTTGGAAAAGGAATATTTGCAAATTTCAGGAAAAGTAGCAGACTATCACCCCTTGGATCACTACTACGAGCTAGTGTCAGACTGTTGATTGATGGAAATTAAAGACAGCAAGCCACAGGTTCACAGTGGCACCCGCTTTTTGAGTCCTGGAAATTAATTGCCGGAAGTGTACTCTGATAGATGTGAACGGGCAGTTCAGAAGGAGAAGATGCGATCGCTGGAACAATAAGTTTATTGGGGGGGGGGGGGGGGGGAGAGGAGTTGGCATATTTGCTCAATGAGCCTAGTAGTCATTCTGGTGGATTCTAGATGATTGCTAAGGAAATCCTGCCTGGGCAGTCAGCTTGCTTTTTTTAATGGTGGATTCCATACAAGCAGTCATTTGGGCGAGTAAAATCGATCTAGGTGGGATTAAATTCACGGCGCAAGGCGTGGCGTCGTACCTCAAATCAGTAGAGCGTTGGCTGCGTAAAGGCCTTCCCTGCTAAGTGATTTCGACTCCCACCGAGGGCGCGAATTTTGCACAATTGGGTCAACTTAATAAGTTTATTGGCCTGACGTTTACGGGTTCTGGCTTGACAACCACAAAAAACGGTCGAGGAGAAACGAGGTTACCACCTCCTGGTCCTTTTGGGTGGCTATCCACCTCCGATTGCGGCCTTCGAACAACATTTACGAAAAGTCACTCGCTGTACTATGGCCTAACTGCGCAGTGGCAAATCAATGGTCCCCTGCCAATATCAGCATCGGCTTGACCCGTCCACACCCGACTGCGGCGTTTCTCCGCATGACTGTCAGCATCTTTTCGCCTGCAGTTTCCGGCCACGCACCCACCTCACTCCCGCGGACCTTTGGCTCAAGCCGGTCGAGGTCTCGGCTTTTTTCCGTCTCCCAACTACTCCCAGTTTGGATTTCGGCGGGGATTCTTGATCCAACTATGGGCTACGACACACACACACACACACACACACACACACACACACACACACAAACGGTGGTAGAGGCACATGGTGCGCAGTATTCTCTTGCTGGCGCAAGCCCAAGTCTTTACCAGGCAACGCACAGAACAGTCCCAGGAGAGCATCGACTCTCAAAAATACGCGGTTCCAGGCTTGCCATGGTTTGGACCAAGTCTTTCACGGCAGCCATCTGATCTCGAGGAGGAGAAGGACAAGAGAGACACAGTGGATGAGTCAAAGCCAGGACTTGTCTCTCATCAGTCCGAAAACAGCCCCAATTTCGACGTCATTAGCCCCGAGTTCCACATCACCCGCTCTCACAGAATCAAGTCAAAAAACTCCCATCGCCACCTCACACCCTTTCGAGGAGGTGGTTCTAACCGAAGTTAAGGCTGAAATGCCAGCGATTCAGGGGAAAAAAAGATCGTGAAAGTAAAGGCAATGGAGAAGGCAGCGCCGTTTGAAATGCGTCAGAGAAAAGAGGCCTGGCACGCATGCAGAAAAGGACGGGTAGCCATGCGTCCTCGCTAGATTATACCCAAACTTGTAGGTGCAAGCGACGGTAATAAGCAGCGATAAGAACCACCTGGAAAAGCGCAAACAGTGCTTGTTGCCAGTAGAAAATACCGCTAGCAGCAAACAAATCATTTGAAAGAGTGGAGTGCATCTGACTGCACCGATATCACGAAAAAAAAAGTAGTAGCATTCCATTTCGCCCTGGAACTGAAGCCCACGGCAGCCCTCCTCTTCCTTAACGGTAGCATGAGCAATAAGAGTAATTAATACAATCTGTACGAAATGAAGGGGACAGGTTAAGTAGCTGCAAGCAAATTTCACGCCGGAAGACTCAACATTAGAAGTCGGGATTAGACGGTCATTGGAATGAATAGGTGCCCTCAAACTGGCCACTGGACAAACACAGGAGTTACATAAGGGCACGGCCGGCGTTATTCGGTTTGCGCCCCCATAGCAAATGCCGAACATGGCGTGGGAACGTTGGTGGAAAACGTAGGTACAGGCTAACGCCGCATCAGGCGACTGTGGCCGCCTCCAAGGTCCTCAAGGCTCTTGTGGGCACATCCTGGGGCTGCTCGAAAGAGGCGTTTGCGACCACATTCAAAGCGCTGGCCAAGCCCCATATTACCTATGCGGCACTAGTCTGGTCTCCCACAATCAGCTCCTCCAGCCTCCGCCGCCTTCATTCAGCACAGAACGGTGCCCTCCGCACGATCACGGGCTGCTATAAAATGTCGCCTATAGATCACCTTCATGCAGAGGCTTCTGTTCTGCTGGTCGCCTTTCACAACAAACTCTTAGGCCAGCAGTTCTGGTGGACCTGTTCGGTCATCGATTCAAGCTCTCCACAAGGCAGTTGTCGCCTCGTCTCGCTCGGATCTACCCGTTGATACCTCTACCATCAGGACGGGCTTTAAGAGTCCTCACCAGACAGCTGTTGTGGACGCAAAACTCAGCTACCACCCCCGGTCCTTTTGGGTTGCTATCCACCTCCAATTTCAGCCACGCAACGACAGCTCCCGAGGGTCACTCGCTGTACCCTGACGCAGCTACGCAGTGGCTACTGCATGCTCCTTCACCAACTTGATCCGTCTACGCCCGATAGCTGTTCTGACTACGGCGTCTCGCCGCATGACTGCCGGCATCTGTTCGCCTGCAGTTTCCGGCCAGGCACCCAACTCACTCCCGAGGACCTTTGGCTCAAGCCGGCTGAGGTCACGGCTTTTCTCCGTCGCCCAACTGCACCCAGTTTGGACTCCGGCGGGGACTCCTGATCCAACAAGGGCTACCAGTCAACTGTGGCGGTCCATGGGATTCGATAAGACGTGGTGGCTTCGGCCACGCCTGCCACCTGCGTACGACCCAGCCTTCGATCTTTTTGGCTCTGTCTTGGTGCCGGGCACAGACGAGTGAGGAAAGAGAGAGAATGCGGTAGATGCGACGAAAGTCCCTTAAAACTACTCAACGCCTAAGTCATCGACCGTCCTTGCGCCACTACGCTGTGGAACACGCTGTTGGCGCGGCCAGAATCGGCGATCGAACTGTTAGGTTGAACGTAGAGTCACCCATTTTGTTGTCAGAGTACAAAGTATCGCTGATTCAGATGCTCGACAGGAAGAAAGCGGCAAAAATCATCAAAAGGCAGGAAAATTGAGAAAAAAAATCAACATGCACAGAGCGTACCTGATCATAGCCTGGTTTACTTCTTCCTTCTGGTCTGATGTCGACTGAGTTTTGCGAGCTGGGTCATCATCAAATATAACCTACAAATCACAAAAAGGTAGCGCTCATTAAAGCGGAACACGGGAAAATCAAGTTGAGAGAGGTAGACAAAAGCACAGTAGTAGGCTACTAAGCGGTAAGAAGTATGAATAAAACCAGAGGCGCCGCGGGTGTTGGAATGGGATAAAGTTGAGCCTCAAATGAACTGAGAGCCTGCCTGTAATGGCCTTCATAAGCGACTTCTATGATAATTCTAGTTGACAGAAGGCCCGGTAGCCCTTCTTACGGCTTTTCTCCTGTGCGTATAGAGCTTACTAATAAATGTGGCATGCAAAGGCTACCATGTAGAAGCTCCCCACTATGACATAACAGCAGTGGCGGCTCCCATAGCTTGCGAAAGACCCATAAAAAGGCCATATAGACGGGCGGAATTATGAAATAACGACATAAGATAAGGCCTCATGGGTTGGATCTCTACTTCAAGGTCGGGCGTGGCTGAAACCTTCCCCTGCGCAATGTCCCGTCTATTTCTCGTGTTTATTTGAGACGTGAGATGCAGGTCGTGCTACGGAAACCGAAATAATACTAATAGATAGGCGTTTACATAAAGTAATAAACATCTTTTGGAGAAAAAATAGAATTGTATGCACGACGTCGTGCCACTTAATTGAAGAATCAACATAAAATCAACGAAATCTCGGTTCACGAAATTCAGGTTAGAAGGCAACGGGGTTGACGGAGTCATACCATCGAAAGCTGGTAGGCATCCATCACCTTCTCGGCAACGCCTACTGCAACGAACTGCAGACCGTAGACTTCAGTTTAAGTGCCTTACTCTCTAAAGAACGCCTCGGGGGTGACTGCCATCAGCAAAATTGCAGCAGGCAGGGGCTGTCAGTTCTCGAAGTTGTGCGCGCCACGCTACTGTACACGCCTACTCGCTCGAGGACATAGCCTGAGTACGCAACCGGAACCTAACTCAAGCATGCCCAGAACAATTATGCTATATAAACGACTAACGAAAATGCGCAAGCGTCACAGCGGCATGCATTGCGCGTATCTGCGACTTAATTTTGTTAAGGGTGTCAGAAGCAAACATTTGAATTGACCACGAATCCGCTGCTGGGTGCGCCCAACTTCAATGGCTCGTACTAATTGGACGTAATGGCAAGTTTACGTGAAGTCAAATTAAGATATGAGAAGTAAACTGATCCATCTCGGTGGATATAATGCGAGATGAACCGTCACTAACATCAGGACGAAATACCCTATATTAGGAGGCTGGCTACTCGTAGGGGGAAAAAAATAAAGTTCGACGAATACGAGCAATTAAGCATGAAAACACTGTCTCTGTGCCTTGTGGCCGAAGGTAACTGTTAAAAAGACTGACAGTTCTACAGTCAGATGGGCTATTGAGAAAGCATGAAGAGAGCAATCACAGTCTGGGTTCAAATTCACTAAGAATGAAAACGAAACTATTGTCTGGTGTTTTTGATTTAAAAAAATGAGCAAAATGCAACATTAACAATGTATACCACAAACCTGAGCGCAAGGATAACGCCACAAATTGAAATCGGGCAAGACTGGCAGAACTTCGACGGCGGTAACACCGGGTTTGCTATAATGTTTTTTGATTGGTTTCTGCACGGCTTCAAAAGTTTCCTCAATTGCATGGATTTGACTCTCTCTGTCGCGATAAACGATATCTTCTGTGAAGCGACGTTTGGTATTATGACCAATTCTAGAATAGATGTTGAGTAAAATCCGAACTTAACTTACTTTGTTTCCACCTTTTCAGCCTTGTTGTATTTATTATAAAGTTCGGTAGATAGATATTCAGTTTTTCTTAACCAAGACACGGAACGTTGATGACGAGACCTAAAACAGAATAACGGTTCAAATGAGGTGCAAACGAGTTAAGTGACCGGCAGGAAGTGAAAGCAACTTTAAGAGTAGAGGACAGCAGTCTGCATTTGGCGGTTGCTATATAAAGTGTTCATTTAGCAACAGGCGTTAAAAACATTTAAAGGCACAATCTAAGATTTCATATCAAAAAATATTTCAGATTGCACTGGGTTAAGTTAGGCCTTCCAGATAACAAAAATGGTTTGTTGTGATTAGCGCATCATCGCTTACTTCATTTCATCGTTCAAAATTACGCTCAAAGTTTGAATACATACAGAACTTTAAAAAAATATATTGTGGGATGATATAATGAAATAACGCGGTGAAGCGATTAACGCAAACTGAAATCCGGTTTGGATTAACAGTCAAAGGTATCTAGTTAGCAGCATGATGAGCAGCCGCATACCGGTTAATCAGTCTAATTTTGGCAAAATATAATACAAAAGGTCAGCCAACTCTTTTGATCATAATATTCTGTGATTATGTTGTTTTGAGATCAGCACATCTTACACTCTGGAGCAAAGATTAGAAGAATACGGAAATGTTTGCGTATTTGGGTTAGTAAACGAGGTTATTGATAGCGTTGCAATTAACACGACTGTTAGTTATTTGTATCTGTGTAGTCGGCCGGCAGAACTAGTAGGGACTCAAATTTTACAATTATTTCCAACCTCGCAGAAATCGAAAACGCAATTTACCCTGCCACAATTCACATGGTAGAGGCTTTTATTACCATCACTCAAGACAAGAATTGATTGGCGGCCTAAGCAATACACGCATGCTCTCGAAGTTTTTAAGTGAATTGCCTTGTTCACTAATGCGTATCGGAAATCTAATGTACTTTTAGAGCAATGTCCCGTAAATATGTTCTGGGCTCGTTTATATCATGTAAAAAGGTCACCTGTCATCATATATACCCACCATGTCTGCAACCCTTCAAATATATCTGAAATTAGGGTTTAGGATAGAAACGATCATGGTAGTTTGATAGATCAGAGGTCACATGAGGTCACTTGAGTTAATTGGTGAATATGCCTATAAAGCGATAATAACTCAACTGAACTAGCCACTTAATAGAGGACGTAGAGACCTACTGAAGCTGATTTCATGTCGATTTACTCCGACAAAAAGCACTATAGCTTGCCGCTTGGTAGGTCAAAGTTGTTATCAGATCCCTTCACTATGAAGGAAGCAATGCCTCAGAAGGTGGTCATACAAGTTATGGTTTTCGTGAAAAGTTCATACACATAAAACATATAAGCTCAGAATCAAACCACACCAAAATGCGTTTTTAGACCTTTTGAGACCAGAAGCAGAATTTCAAGGCGACTTCTGAGATAATTCTCAATGATTGCAATAGAGCTATCATTCGAATATTTAAGCGACCGAAAGGTGACTGTGTCCATAACCTATTGCACAAATTTAAAAAAAGTAAAGATGAAAACTGCCGTCAAATACTGTGAGAGGAAAACTAGAAAATAGTCCAGGAAGGACCTTCGTAGAAAGTGTGCAGAGGGAAGTTAATGAGTACACTTTCAATTGTCTTTCCTATAAGTGGATACAGGTAAATGTCCTCTGCAGCGAGCCAAAAAACCGGACTGTAGAGAATTTTAAAGGCCCTCAATGTGTGCAAAACAGACAATAGCTAATTGATGTCAAACTGAGCTTACTTTCGAGCGTTCAGAGCTGCCGGATCATCGTCTTCTAGAAGTCTCTCGTCGTCAGGGTGTAAGGTAACTAAGAAAGTGTTATGCGCGTGGTCTCAGTACCAGAGTTGTCAGTTTTAAAAACGTCGGGATCGATTAAATCAACATCCACGCCAACATCGGCTTCGCACAACAGTTCGTGCTTATGATTTCGCTCAAGCGACGTTGCCGCATACTGAACAAATCTGAAAGGATTTAAAAATCATCAAGAAGAAACTTGCCTCGAAGACTCAAATGGGTATGTCAAAAATTTAGGGTCACTTGGGATGTCTGGGAGATTATTGTGATATTTAATCCGGCACAGTACAGTCTCTTGCCTAAAAATAATTTTAACAAAATGAATTACCGCAAATCTTTCATGCGATCTTTGATTATCTCGTCCGTCATCGTTGCTGTCGGCCAAACACAACGACCAATCGACAGCAAACACTAGACGGCTTTCTGAAAACCGATTTGTATATTTCCTAACCTTAATACTGAAGTTATGGAAGAGAAAAACAATCCCTGTGGTCAAGTAGGTGATTTATGTTTTTCACAGTCATCCTTTTTACTCAAGATCCCGAATACATTTTAAGGTATTTTAAAATTAAGAAGCAAGTGGGTTGGAGTAACTGCATAAGACGACATTTCTAAAATATTCAGTCAATGAATCAATCAAAGTTGAAAAATGGTACTTTGCCTGCGCAAAAAACCGTAAAATTTGTTTTCTCAAATTAAAAAGCATCATTATATGGAAATGTGTTTAATCTTTTTGTTAAAATACATATGCTAATCGAACAATCACAGAAAATTTCTTCTAAATTGGCAACGTAATTAATTTGGGTCATGGCTGATAAAATGCGCTATTTCGTTAGGATTACTTTCGAGAACAAATGTGCAGCCCAGTTAATAATCGTTATTCGTGGCAGGATTTTTTCTAAGTTCGTCCGTACACAACAAACTACATTTCTATTGTATTATTGGAACCATGACAGAAAGGGTGCTAAATGTCCTAACATCTGTTCGCCGTTTGATGAAGACTTCTCAGGCTGGATGAGAGACGTTGAATTTACTGGCATTCTCAAGCGCCTAGGAATAACCAAATGGCCGTGAATCCCACCATAACTGAACGCAAAAACACTCACAAAACTGCGCATAATAAGGGTCTGTAGAATCTTCCTTTAATGGATCCATACACTTTTGGATGGACGGTCCCGGGAAATAAACACCGAGTGCTTGCAGTTCCCAGTGGTAACAGTGATGGATGATTTCCCATAGGGATCAGTTTAAGGTCCAACGTCATTTCTTGTTTTCCTTGATGATTGCGTCAGATTCCTAGAGTATGCTGTCCTTTTGTTAACGGACGACACAAAATCACAAAACATTATTCACAGCGCGACAGAATAAGACTATGTGCAGAATAGAAGAACAGGCTAGAGGATAAGTTGAAGCGCCTCCAAGATCAAGAGCAACTTTGTTTTGAGTTTGGAGTAACATGCATGTTATTATATAGGAAGATTTTTTTAAGAAACTAAATGACTTTCCAGCTTTTGTCTTTTGAAGGAATTTCGGGAACCATTGGCCTATGCTTTTAGAATCATCGGTTGTTTTTTATGCGTATTTTTTTCTGCTGATTGCTCATTGCATTCTGCCGCTCGTGTTTCGCGCAGACAAACGGTTATTTGAGCTTTATATTTTTTATCTCGTTAAGTTCTCTCTAGAATTTGGTTACGATATCGGCCATATTGTTGCGAAAAACCAATTGTCCTGTTTCAGTGTAAGCATATTTTTGGGTAATGCAAGCGCGTTGCTCTATACTCCTTATTTGCGCATGCGTGTTTTGATATCGAAAAATTGTATTGCAGGTTTCTAGCGAGGCCAAATTTCGTAAGCCAACTAGGTGAAACAAAAGTGAGAAAGAGCAGACAGGAAAAAAACTCACTGGGATTTTTTAAGGAGAAAAAAAGATTCGCTGGTGTTGGATAGGGCATTGATAGATAAATCTAGCTTCTTCTTATAGACTTTAACGGTAGTGGACGTAACAATATTTAGTGGCAGATAATTTCACGCTTTGACCCTTCTGGATGACCAGCCAAGTCCGTAGTTGTTGCTAACTCGAAGAAATCACCAGATAGAAGGCGAAATTCCTGACAGCTCACGTTACGAAATGTTTCCATTAAGCCTGTAACTAAAAAGAAATAGATAAAGATAAGGCAAGCGTGTTTTACAGTATAATGAGCTGTGTCCTCTCACGAGTTTTGTTGCATGGCTTTGAAACTTTTGGGGGATGTTGAGGTCTTTCTTGATCAAGAGTCTCCTGTCTTGGATAGCGAACTCCACTTAAATGTACTATAAACAGTAGGGAAGCAGTTTTCATCCAAGGCAGAAAAATCCGTTTGAGAGAGTACAGGACCGAAATCGCAGACTTGACTTCTTTTGCACAATGCAGCAAAGGCTTTGGCGAAGTCATGATCCAGATCTTCAAGTCTTTCTGTGCGTCCACTTCTCGCAGTTGAATGCAATTCTGGCAGACAACTATGGGATTCTGAGTGCTGGTTTGGCAAACTCTTAGGACATACATAATTAACAATGTTGGGCCAAACACGGAGTCTTGGGGACCTGCCTCCATGGAATCAATGCTTTCAATTGGATAGAAAGTATATGCTAGCGTAAGAAGCACGTCAACTCTTGCTTTATTACTTTCCCCATAGTTTTTCAGCTGATTGAAGTGAGGCTGATTGGTCTTTTATTGTTTGCGGAGATCCTTCTGGCACTTTTATACAGCGGTAGTATTCGTGCAAATTTTCAATTGGTGGACAAACAGCCAGCTTCAAAGGAGGTACATAAAAACTAGTTGAGCTAGTTCCTCAGCGAATATGATATCTTCCAATAATGCCCCAGAATTTTAAGTGGTGATGCATTCTTTTCTACATTTAAGTTCCCTTAAACTTTTCCCTGTACGAACTTGATTTCAAATCATTCTCCGCAAAATGCTTCTTTGCTTTTATTTCACTCGCTTCCCGATGAAAGGCTATTCTTAGATGCATAACGATCCTCCTTTTCTGATTGCAACCGAGACTGATAGGTTCAACTCTTCTTTTCCTCCGTTCTTCATTATGTTTTACGTAAACTCAGCAATGGAAGCCCTGTAAAATCTGCTGCATGGCACCTACGTCGTCGGTTCTCTTTTAACGTAATGAAAGGCCCCCTTAGGCCTTAAATATACAATTTATTTATGTTAAAAAAATGCAGTCAAGAAATTCCTTATTTACTAAAGGAAAATAGAAACTCCGTCATCAACGGGGCTGACAAGAAGGAATGGTTTTGCACATTCTTTGTAAAACATATTACTACAGAATATCAACCGGTTCCGTCGTTATATTGACGTTTTGCCAGTTTACTTGCTAGCATTTTTTCTACTTCGAAGAAATCAATAGCCAAATAAGTCGGATTCGGGAACTGAAAGTGTTCCAAACGAATTTATCTCAACTACATAGCCATGAATCGACCATTTATCATTTAAACAGATTTTCCCTGGCACGTGGAAAGAATTTAGCATTGAAAGTGAGCAGAGGTTATCACTGAGAAATTAGTTTTATTTGCCCAACGTTTTGAAATCCGTCGTGGATCCATAATCCGTGACAATAGCAGAAACGGTTCATCTTCAAATTTGAATTTCGCTTGAGTGTTTATTACTAGCAAGAGGTTCATTAAAATCTAACTCTAACAAAATATATCGAAAAGTTAATTTTCTACGAAACTCTTTATTTTTGCCTGCGTAATAAGGCTTTGGGCTCTACTGAGCATGTTTATTAACCTGAAAGGTCATGTAAAACTCGTCGCTTTGACCGTGAAATTGCTCACTTCCCTCATAATGAGCACAAATTAATGGTTGTGATCTATTTGGTTCTACTAAATGCCTGAGACCGCACTGAGATACAAAATATCCGCGAAGACTCTTTTCTCTTTCTAGTTCCACCATTTCTTACCATTGTCGAACATCAAATATTTTGGAGTATGGAGTGTTGGAGCCGAACACTGGTTCCTATTTCCGATAAAGATTTATGCGAAGTCACTTGTCTAGGTCTAAATATAACCATGCACGGCGGAGTGAAATGAGCAAAAAGCATAGAATAGTATAGGACATCAACAAATACAAACGTCTATGGTTTGCCAATTTTCTCTTTGCGTTAAATGCACTGATAGATCTCTTCAATGGATACGTAAACTGGTGTAAGGCCCCTTTTACAGGTGATATTTGATCAGATTCGTCTCCGACCGAAGTTCATCCCTAAGTGTGACGCGCTTCGTTGCCTCTTTTATTTCAGACGATGGACTCCAGTTGGATTTTAAAAGCTCGGATTAATAAAAAAAGATTCAGAGGAATTGGCAGTCTTCATGTTCCCTTCTTATAAGACCTTCTCGCAAAAGGAAATGCATTTCCAGAATATCAATTGTCCAATATAGTTCACAGCACATAGAACACTTTTCTAAGACCATACCAGTACATGGGGTGAGGTCATAACTTTTTGCATAGGAAAGTAAATTTCCTCCACCCTTTTCTCTTGTCGTGTTGCATTTTTCCAATGCGAGTAATTGTTTTACTAACTGACTTGCAGACCACTTTTGTCCACCACACGCATTTCTAGATGCCATTGTACCTTTAATAATTTTCCTCAGGATTTTTGAAGCAATATTGGAACTTTTAACACTGCTGCCTAGATATAATAATACTAATAATTTGTATATTCAAGGCCCAAGGGGCCCTGTCGTTACAAACTAAGTGCTATCGTGAAAATAAAAATAATGATAATAAGCAGTGAACTCTTATAAAATAATTGTCATCGGCAGTAAAAAAAAACTACTAGATCGGTGGATGAGTTCAGCGGGCCACCGAGTTCAAAAAACTTTAGGAGAAAAAACTGCCTTAATAGGTAAAAGGGTTTGATGTGGTTGGTTTGGG
>JAYGXS010000003.1:14249422-14259909 GCA_036362985.1 Ligula intestinalis
TACTGGCCTAGTACGATAGTTGTGATAAGTAGGGTAACCTATATGTTTGTGAGCTTCCTGCTGTATACGTTTAGTAAGTGTTTGGGAAGGCTGCATGCTCGCGAATGAGTTCGGGATCCCACTCTTTCAACGACTTGAATTGGGTGATTTAATAGACGGTTTGGGAGGACTCTGTTCGAGAAACGAAGCTGTTGGTCTACCTGACGTAGAGGGATTTTCGGAATTTCTAGGAGGGCAACCAGAATTATAAGCCATTGCAACTGGGGAGGCAATGAAGTTGGAAGGAGATGAGGATGTCTGGTGACTTGAGGGGGAGGAGACAGTTGCAGTACAGGAAAGCAGTAACTCAGGTTTGCCAAAAGTAAGAGTACATGGCTCCTTACGCTTCTTAGGGCTACGACCAGGAACTTGAGCCAGTTGTAGTAAATTTACAATTTTATTAGAAGAACTTGATGCTTTTGTTCGCTCCTTTGGGGTGACATCATGACAAAGGATATACTTTGTATTTTTCAGATATTTGGAAACAAGCTCTTGCTGTTTTAAAAATGGAGTCTATTTAAATGGGTGAAAATAGCTTGACTAAAATTGGTGGGTTGTTACTGCGAGCTGACAGTCTAATAGCGTCTGCTCTTTTATAGTTAAATCCGCAGGAGTAGAGGAAATGCATGGCAACTTCCATTGGCCGAACTGAGTTCGGAACGTTTTTAATTATAAAATTGTACGTCCATTTTTGCCTGTCCTGCGACTCACTTGCGACTCACTTGCGACCTAATTGACCAGAGTATCTAATCGTTTGCATTCCTAGGAGGAAAATGCAGAGATAATCCCGTCAAATATGGTCCCAAGAATTAAGGGTACTGACTCAAATTTCAACATAAACTCGTTGCAATTTTTCATTGCAGACAAATATTTTTACTTGCCATTCAGATCTGGCTGAATACTGCTGTCAGGCTGAAGACTGATATCAGTAATGATGTTTGCTTTTCACAGACACCGCTTGGGTCTGGACGTCTGAGGCTTCCTACTAAAGGAAACTGTCGCCTTCATACTTTTCGAAACAGCGAGTTGATTAACCACTAAAACAGTCGGGAATTCAGAATAAACTAATTGTGTAAGCTTATATAAGTTGCTGAAAGCAACACAGATGGTGAACACAATGCTAGGTAAGCAAGCTGAGACCAAACCAACGAAAGAAATGGAAGCAGATTTTTCAAAGGTAAGTACTGGTACTTACTGATTTTTTATATAAAAAACGAAATGAAATTAGTTTTATCTTCTCTTAGATAAATCACTTTAAAAATAACTTGCCACTTATCGTAAAATTTAAGTAGACTATGTAGGCCGAGCGACTATGTCCAACGAGATGCCCGATTTAAAGAAAATTGCCTCGTCGAGCAGTGGGAGTATCAAAGGAAATTGGACGGAGGATTGTTAAAAACAATGTGTTTTTGATCCAATTTTTGTTCAAAGACGGTATCTTTCGATGTAGAACTTGAAATATAATCGCCTCGGTTTTGCTCAAATGTTTAAACCACGCGGGTTCAATTCAATTTAAGTTGTGCGTGGTAAGCTGGTAAGTTATATCCGATTAACAACGAACTCTCCTACAAAATTATGGTCAGGACAGTAAAAAACTTCTACATCGGTGGCTGAATATAGCGAGCCGCAGATTAAAAAATATGTAGGAGAAAAAACTGCCTTAATAGCTAGCATGGTATGAAATGATGCAGTTAGATGGGATCACGCTTTTGAGGGTCGGAGGCGCTTATTGTCATGGGAAAAATAATATAGCTGTGAGTTAGGAAGGGGTCGTTCGGGACAACAGGATCGCATCGAGCATAAGACAGTAGTAGTTGAGGCAACATCCCCGAGATGCGACCAACCAGACTCCAGAGGACACCGACAAGTTTGTAACGACGTGAGGACACGCGGTAACCGTCAATAGCGATCTCGAAGACCGTCGCCAAGGCTGCAAAACGGAGAAGAGTTTGTAGCATCTGAAAATGATGTTTAACTCAGACTGAAGAGTACACCAACAAGTTAGCGACAACGTAAGAGCCCGCGGTGATCATAAATATTGACCTCGAAGACCACCACCAGGGTTGCAAAACGGAGAAGATTTGCAGCATTTGGAAGTGATGCTTGATTCTGCAGAGGAAAATGCTGACATATTAAGAAACCATTTAACTATCCTGGGAAGAGCTTCAAATGCCAGGGGAACCCTTTTTAAAAGAGAAAAGTTGCGTGTTTGGAAAGGAAAAAGACAGTAACGACTTTATTACCTTCAAATTTAAATGCTTACGTAACTTGCCTTTGAAAATCGATAAAATAGTCAGCAATCTAATTGCGAGTGGAAGATTATCTGCATACTTAATTAAAGTGATGAATGTCTTTTTGTTCACCTCTGTTGTCATTGGTTACAGGGGCCAGATTGAAATGCCTTCTGCTCCTTCCACAGGCGTGTGTGTTAGGACCATGCACATTTCGTTGGCGCACGTGCTCGATCGCCTGTGTGTGTCTCTCTCTACGTCGTTCCCTGACTTTGGCCGCGAGTCTCATTCTTCCGTACGCGTGAGGATTCAGCGATCATGTCCCTCTCGGCCCGTTGTTGTCTGCGACGACGACGACGACGACGACGGGCAGCCGGCATTCATCCTGCTGCCACTGCAAGTTACGCCCGACGTGACAGGCGGATGTGAATACGCCACGGGGGGTGGGCGGGGGTGGGGAAGGGGTCGTCGCTTCCAAGTCATCGCGGCCGCTTGAAATGTCACCCCCCGCTAATGTAGCAAGGGCTATAACCGTGTTTGCACAGCGGCTTCAATCTGATTGACCGATAACCAAGCATCCAAAGGTCACTGGCACCGTCTCTAGATGTCGACACCTTGCGTCCTCACACCTCCCAACAAAACCCACCCCACCGACCCTGACAACAATAATGCGAAATCTGTTCACCAACCACCTTGGTTTATTTATTTATTTAATTACCATATAAACGTAAAGGGCCGACGAAAATTTATCGAAAACAAACGTATGTTCGCAAATTTACCTTCTGAAATTTTCCATGGAAATTTTCGCAAATTTAAAACTCGAGACGATGACCACGAGACGACATTAACTTATGGTCGGACTCCTTCCCCTCCCCCCCCCACCCTCACTTGGCTGGTCCCCAATTATGGCTAGAATCTGATCCCCTTGATGCCTTTACACCTCTTTCTCCCTCTTTCTCCTTTGTTACTACTGCATGGGCTGACCGTAAACCAATTGATCTACTATGAAAATAATAAGTTGTATATTTCAGGCCCAATGGGCCTCATCAATAAACTAAATATTCGATACCATGAAGTACTATAAATAATTGGTTTAACAAACAGTATCTGTAGTCTATAGCTATAAGACGAGTTTAACTGTTTAGAAGCGAATTTGTTAGATTAAAAAAATGAATATAGCAGTGTCATGCGGAGAGTGAACTTCAAGGGCATAGATGAGCCACATCGTTATCTATATTCTGACTATGTATTCTGATACCCACTGCCTCTGTTAGAAGGATGGGGGGGGGCTTGGAAGCAAACTCAGTTGAAGCTGAGCGTGGGGCAGAACAATAGGTGTTAACGAAACATTACTGGTATAGACGGGTTCCCTCCACTACACTCGGGTTCCCAAACCGGTGCGGCATAATAGAACATAGAGAACCCACCAGTTTCAACTACAACGGGTGGTTTAAACTACAAATTACAGAAGCCAAACGCCTCCAATCGCGCAGCAGAAACCCACCCATCCTAGTTAATTTGTTTGCACCGATCGAGGTGGACTCAATCATTGCTCAACGAGGTTGCACTTCCTGATATTTAGAAATGACTAAGAGTTTCCTCTGTCGAGATCTTACACCAATGGAGCGAAGAAATGCGGCTATATAGTCCAATAGACCAATGACTTCTCAGCCTACTATTCCTTAATCTGTTCGTAGTCCCTATAGGGTAAATGCACTCGCTAATCCTCCCCCCTCGTATACTTGGCCATGCACCCACTAACGTCAGTGCACCCGTTATCCCTGCCTCCCAGATGTCTATTCATAGCCCCATAACCGTCAGTAAACCCGCTATCCCTACCTCCCGAATGTCTAGTCATAGGCCTATACACATCAGTGCACCAGTTAGCCCATCCCTCATGATGTAGGGACCGTCAAGGCCCACCACTCTGTCATCTACTACGATTAAAACCAGTCTAAATACATTCTCTGTCCAACAATCGAAAAATTCCGCTGCCTCTAACTCGGCAAGAAGTTCATCAGGAATGTCGCCAACACCGTCAAAAGCGTTTAGGCAGAGCGTTCCAACACCACAACCTAGGTCCTTTTTTGACCGTGAATGTCATATTATTCCCCCGTATAATGCATAATTTAACACGCCTGGCCCGAACTACGAAAAATTTAATTTGCACGGCAGTAACCCAAACTGGTATAGTTCTTAATCTACTCTGAGTTGCCGTAAAGAACATTCAATGATTAAGACCACTAGTTTTTACGCGAGTGGCCCAAACACTAATTTTATGTCACCGTTTCCCCCTATCAGTTCCTTTACCCATCCTCTACCACCCAAACCTGCAAACTTCTACATGCCTTCTCACCTCCACCCATTCCTCCCAAACACTCCAGAAGCTTATTTCGGTTTATCCTCTCCTCCTTTTTCCATGCCAGAAAGCGAGGCCCCTAGATATCTCAGACCTTATCAGCCATCCATTATTGGCTTCCCGTATGCTACCAGCTCCATACTCGTCAGTACTTATTCCACAAATAATAACGGCCTACAGTTTGCCTACCCACCCTCAAATTCTTTTCTATGAAACATGATAGCCACAGTCCTGTCACTCGAAACACACTAGAGGTCGTAGGGATTAATGCCAGGTCCCTTATAAATAAAATGGCTCAACTTCGAGCTATTGCTTTCGAGATGATGCCCGAGGTTATATGCATAACAGAATCTTGGACCCATCCAATCATTTCTGACTCCTCCCTTATCACAGACGAGTATGACCTCTATCGTCATGATCGCATAAAAAAGCGAGAAGTTGCTTGTATTCTCTATATTAAAACTTCATTTAGGCGATTTCCGTTTTACTTAAATAGCACGCCCTTCTCTGGAAATTACTTTTTCGTTTCCATTTTCCTGTCGCACCGGCAAAAGGCGATTATCGGATGTGTATATCATCCTACTAACTCTTCGTCTGAAGAAGATGCAAATCTGTATGAGAGTTTCAAATTTATTTCAGAATCCACTTTTGAAGTTAAAATTATTGCAGGAGATTTTTATTTTCCTGAAATCGACTGGCTTTTAAAATTTGTCCACCTAGATTTCAGCCTTTCCTAGATACCATTAATTTTTCTAACTGGTCTAAACTGGTTTGTTGCCCAACAAGACAGAATCATATCCTAGATCTGATTTTCACAAATGGTATTGCCCCTCTCTTCGTTGATTATAAGTAGGACATCTTCCAAAGTGATCACGCATTAATTCACTGTTGCCTTCCACTTCCTTCTACGGAAAAGGCTAGTGCTAGTCGTACATATCATGCGTATGACCTCGCAGATATTAGCTCAATCAACAATTTTCCTGACTCATTAGATTGGCAGGGCCTCTCCTCCATTAACGAAGCTGCATATCTTGCTGAACTCATGTCGGTCGTTTCTACTAAAATTCCGGAATTTGTGCCCACTAAAATTGTGAAACCCTACGCACCAGAATCGACCGTCCCTCATTTTCTTTTGCCCAGACTAAAGAAATTGAGGTGGAAGCTGAATGATAGATCTACTAGTTCGCTATCTGTGCATCTTAGGATCGCAGAGATCTTCGAATTACCGTCAAAGATTAGTCTTGCACGTGACCAGCACAGGGAATCTTGCGCCCTGAGCGAGTCAAACTCTGCAAAATCGGTTGCACAACTGTTTCGGCGTAGGTCCTCCGCAAAACGAGGAATTGAAATACCGCCATTGCTTAATGAAAATAAAACATTTGTTCTAGATGAGTCTGATAAGGCTGAATTATCCAATGCTTCCTTTGCGAAGCATTTAACGACAGAATCCGAACCGGTCCCGTCGTTTCAACCATACTCAGAAAATACTCTCGGAAACATTGATTTCTCCATAGAATTAATTCGTAAGCAGATAATTTGTCTAAAAAACTCACACTCTTCCGGAACTGATGGTATCCTAATTCGACCTTTCCCAAATTACTTAGCCATATATTTTCAGTCTATTTCTCAAATGGTTTCTTTCCTGACAATTGAAAGTCATTCATTATTCTTCTTATCTTTAAATCAGGATCTCGTTCAGACATAAATAGCTACCGCGGTGTTCATAAAACCCCGGCGCTAGCTAAACTTCTGGAGAAGATAATTTGTAATAAAATTCTTGATTTTTGCTTAAAAAATAAGCTTTTAAATGACTCGCAGCATGGTTTTCTACCCGGAAGATCATGCGAGACGTGTCATTTAGCTTTTCTTAACCACGTCACTTCCCTCCGTAACGAGCAGCAATCCGTGGTTGTTATCTACTTTGACCTGAGCAAAGCCTTCGACAAGGTACCGCACAGACGGCTTCTAGTAAAATTGGAAGCCATTGCCATCCATCACCCTCTCCTCTACTTCATCGGTTCCTACTTGTCTAACCGCAGCCAGAAGGTCCTAGTAGGTAGTAGTTACTCCACTTCTCAGCTGATCACGAGTGGCGTTTTTCAAGGCACTGTCTTGGGTCCTTTACTCTTCATTCGATATATAAATGAAATGTCGACTGTTCTGAAAAAATTCACACAATCGCATATATGCAGACAACCTCAAATGCATATACTCATTTTCTGAGGACACGGCAAGTATATGCGTTGATAAAATAAATGCGGACCTACTCACACTTTCACGTTTGAGTGCTACCTAGCAGATGGAATTCTCTCCATCCAAGTGTAGTTTCATATGTTTTGGTCCCGCCAAGCTTCCTGGTCCCCAAGTCTTTCAAAAAACTCCACGTCTAGAATGATCCACTATAAAAGACTTAGGTCTAAGCTACACCAATAAACTAGCATTGTCGCCTCATGCGGATTGAATGTCTGCGAAGGCTGCACAGACATGTGGTTTTATATAACAATTTCTTCCTGCTGGAAATAAAGTAAACACTTTATCGCATTTATGTTCTACCCATCCTAGAATACTGCTGTCCCCTCTTTGGTCTAATGAATGCTTCTGACCGCGTTAAGATTGAAAATGTACAAAGGGTATTTACTCGCAAAATATTCGCTCTTCCTCGATCAACTATTTCTTATACGGAGATATGTTAGTTAGCGAACATGCCATTTCCTTGGGTCAGAAGACTCGAAGTGGGCCTTTGCTTCCTATTTCGCGTTAATTCTACCCCTAAACTTCCAAGAATCAACGCTGTCATTCTCGTAGATATACTTTATGCCGCTCGTAATTCCTCCAGGATTATTGCACTGCTATTTAGCTCCACATCGAACCATTCACTATACTTTGCGTCCAAATATGCCTTCCTCTTGAATAATTTGCCCCTCAAAATAAGGCTGTCGTCTAACTTAGCAGTGTTTAAAGTGAAATTACGTTAGCACTTAACTTCGGAAGATATAAAGTCCTTCTTATCCTTCTCCTTACCAAACACACAACTTTTGGATTTTGAAAAGGGTCCCCCTGGTATCTGAGGTGGTTATGTTTAGATCAAATTTTTTCCATACATGCCTATTTCTTCCTCCTTTGAATGCTATTTGCAACGATGTTTCATCCACTTCTCTGTCCAGTCATCATTGCCATTCTCCATTTGCCGTTTTACAACCCTGACGAAAGGCTTCATGGTCTTTAGTCATGCTCGTGGCGGTTCTGCTATTTTCGCTAGCTCGTCGCTAAACTCCGCAATCTACAAGGTCACATATCCGGCATTTCGTTGATGATCAGGTGACTTCTGCCGTTCACTCTCTTGTCGATTCTGTTGTCTACGATGGCCTCCTCTGGTCTAACCTCCGTGATGGTTGATCATGAAGCCAGTCGGGCGGTGTAGCAATGGTGAATGACAGCCTCTGCTGTTATATGATTTATGAAATTACAAGAAGCATTTACAACCCTCATTCGTTCTCATCAACAGTCCTGTCTCATTCGCACTACAATCCATTCTCTCAACCAACCCCCTTAATTTCGTTGAAGCATTTTTTTTCTCCTACGTTTTGTTTATTAAGCGGGAGTACGCTGAACTCCACCCAAGCTTAAATGGTTGGAGTTTTTTCACTGCTTCCTCCTTAGTTCACCATGCGTTGAATACTATTGTAAAACGACGATACGTTGGTGAATATGAATAAATCTACCAACACTACTAAACTCTCCCTCTGTGTATGTGGTTGTTTTATGGGGAGCAGCATTTATCAACTTTGTATTCATTTTTCCACAGCACTAAGTTTGCAATGAAGAGGCCCTCCGGGCCTAAAATATAAAATTTATTTATTTATGATCGTGATGGGCACTGCCGTGTGAGATCCAAAAGTCCGTCAAATCTACAAGACCATCGTTGGGGATGTCTGAGATGCGACCAAATATATGGCCCTGCTGATGGCTGATGACCAGCGAAACGAGAGCCGTTAAGACTGCGTCCTAATTCCAGGGGACACGAGTCAAAGAATGGTAGTTTCAAGAAGGGATCCTAAATTCCCGATGGTCCTTTCTCGGGATCGTGGAGAAATCTGCCCGAAAAAGATGAGGAAAACAATCATTTGGACCCCCCTTACTTACGTGTAGGTTGTCGCGGCCGGTTGAAAGATTGCCAACCCCCTCCACAGCGATGCGGGTAGCTCGTTGGTTAGGTTGAATGGCCTACCACATAAATCCTTTCTCTTTCAATCAAACCCTTACAAACTATAATTATGGGCAACAGTGATGCCGTCAGACATGTTCTGAACACAAACAACTTGACAAATGAGAAATAAAATAGATATTTTAGGCCCGGAGGGCCTCTTCATTGCAAACTTAGGGATGTGAAAAAATGAATAAAAAGTTGATAAATACTGCTCCCCATAAAAAAACCACATACACAGCGGGAACGTTTAGTAGGTCTTGGTAGATTTATTCATATTCACCAACATATAGTCGTTTTAAAATAGAAGTCAACGCATGGTGAACTAAGGAGGAAGCAGAGAAAAGAACATCTACCATTTCAGCTGGGATGAAGTTCAGCGAATCCCCGCTTAAAAAAAAACGTAGGAGAAAAAAACTGCTTCAAAAAAATGAAGGGGGTTGGTTGAGAGGATTGATTATAGTGCAAATGAGACAGGACTGTTGATGAGAACGAATAAGGGTTGGAAACGCTTCTTGTTATTGGAGAAATCATATAACAGCAGAGGCTGTCGTTCACCATTGTTACACCGCCCGACTAACTTCATGATCAACCATCACGGAGGTTAGACCGGAGGAGGCCATCGTGGACAACAGAATCGACAAGAGAGTGAATGGCAGAAGTCACCTGATCATCAACGAAATGCCGGAGATATGACCTTGTAGATTGCGGAGTTTAGCGACGAGCTAGCGAAAAAAGCAGAACCGCCACGAGCATGACTAAAGACCATGAAGCCTTTCGTCAGGGTTGTAAAACGGAGAATGGAAAAAATTGCAATGATTACTGGACAGAGAAGTGGACGAAACATCGTTGCAAATAGCACTCAAAGGAGGAAGAAATAGACATGTATGGAAAAAAATTTGATCTAAACATAACCACCTCAGATACCAGGGGGACCCTTTTCAAAATCCAAAAGTTGTGTGTTTGGTAAGGAGAAGGATAAGAAGGACTTTATATCTTCCGAAGTTAAGTGCTAACGCAATTTCACTTTAAACACTGCTAAGTTAAATGACAGCCTTATTTTGAGGGGAATGTTATTCCAGAGGAAGGCATATTTGGAGGCAAAGAAGTGAGAATAGTTCGAAGTGGAGCTTAAAGGGAGTGTAATAATCCTAAAGGAATTATGATTGGTGGGCCGATGACTGAAGGATACGTTGTCAAATTAATTTTTTCTAACTTATATTATTTTTTTTAAAATAATAACCTCTTTGTAGGTTCTACTTCATTAGGTAGAAAAGGAATTAGAGCAGCCGCGAGAACACAAGTTCAGACGACGGATCAGAAGAGACTTGCCTATGTTAATAGACGTTCGCAAGAAACACAAGCAAAGAGATGACTTCGCCTGGAAACTTATGCCATATGTCAGCGATATCAACGTTCCCAAGAAACCGAAGGTCGAATGCTGCAAAGACGCGAAGACGCGATTAGCCATCAAACTAACCTCTACCAAGAAACCGAGGTTCAAATCCTGCGAAGGAGAGAGCTAGATAGGTTAAGATATTCGCAACGTTGGCAAAACGAATAACCCTGACGTAGAAGTGCACGTCTGACTTTGCAAGTATCACAATGAGTGGGTCAACGCCCGAACGATGCTGGAAACTCCAGTTTGCAACCA
>JAYGXS010000003.1:14260009-14273334 GCA_036362985.1 Ligula intestinalis
AAGTTAAAGCTTCGCTTTTGTCTATCAAAAGCTTCCGTGGTTATAAGATGGACGAGGGAGTCTAACTTTTTACAATCTTGCGACGGCACATCTGATAACTTGCCATCAAACAGATTGCCTAGTATTGACAAAACATGAAGTCATGAAGTCATTACAGTTTTGTAATGCAGATAAAAAAATTTGCTTAGCTTTGATAATGGGCTGCATGTTGATATCAAGGCATTGACTAATAGGCATGGTCAGGCACCGCTTGGGTCTGGGAGCAGATATCTTACGATGAGCTATAATTTTCGTTCTCATAATTTTGATAAAAATCTGCTTTAAATGTAGGATGATTTATAAAAATTCAGCCTATATGATTTTACCGCAGCTGGTTGTTAAAATCTCTTAAAATTGCTTAACAAACTGTATTAGTTATTACGTTCAGAAAAAAACAGTTGATATGATTTTCAGATTATGACTTACGACAAATAATCAGAGGGAACTTTGCTGCAGATGTAGCAAAACTAGCGGAAGTTGAGTCATCATGCTGGGTCCAAACACGGAGTTGCTGCTGGCTGGCCTGCACCCTGTTCATAACATCTTGGTATGCTTTCTTTCTATTACCACCTGCAGGATATTTGATGCAAAATTATCATGGCGAGTGTTGATGTGGCACTTTACATTCGACCGTTTCATTGACGTTATTGTGTAATTTCAAATAAGACATACCGCATAACCTTCTCTCTCCACAAAGGCCCATTGGCACTGAAATTTTAGATACTCCACATTGCAAATGAGAGGGAGGGAGAATGTAGTGGTCAAGGATTTAGGATCTATTATACCCACTTAAGTATGGGTAGTCCGTCTGATGAAAGAAAACACTCAGATTATAGAAGCGATTTATTAGTACACAATACAAGTTTCCGCGAATAAGCTGTTTGGTTGCGGGTGATAAATGCTGCCAACTTGTGGGCATAAACAAAAGGGACTATTGGACAAGGCAATTTGACCTATGCGCACAAGGTTGCCTAATCAGTCAGCGTGATCTTACATTATATATGTATATTCAAGGGTTACAGGCAAGTTTGAGGTCAAGTCTGGTGGCTGTCGTGCTCAAGTAGAGCGTCTGTTATTTAGACATTAGTCGTGGCCGTGAGGATGCAGGAGAAAGGGGAAACAGCTGCTGTCGGCTAGCCGGATAGGGAACGCTGAAAAAATTGCAATGTCAAACCTAAGGGAAAGGGGAAAAACGCCAGGGATTTGTCCAGATTAAAGTAATTCTAATACTCGTCTCGATTAGTGGAAAGGTGTAGTAATGTTGATTTTCACATGGTCGGTCGGGGGGAAGTGCGTGTGGGAGTTGAGGTCAAAATGTCAGTGTCTTAGCGAACGGGCGGCCAATACAGGTGATGCGGTTGAAATGGAGATTTGTCTGTCTCTGGGAGGGGGGAGGATTCGGAAGCCAGTTATATGCCATGTGCGGTCATGTTAGTGAGTTTCAATCATGTTAACTGCGGCGTCATTACAAAGTACTTTCGGCTGCACAGTCCCGGTCTGTGGAGCCTGATGGCAGCTGATTCTACTGTAGCGAACATACGCTATGCAAATTATGTTGAGTAGTTGAAGGGAACCTTCTACTTTACTCGAAAAGCCTGTCTGGCATCGTCGCGATGGTATGGATCTGTCATGTGCGCTAAACTACAATTATATATTCCCTACAATTAGCCCTTTTCAAACTATGCTGGAAGGTGTTCTCTTACTCTTTTGGACAGAGGCAGGCTCGTGTGCGTAGATGCACACTGACGTGGTCTGAGCTGGCACTTTGTCGTTTTCCTCTCTGTAAAGGATGGGCATTGTGTGCTGAAAAGGTTTAAGACACAGCTTGACTCAGGCACCTTACAGGGAGTTTGTTCGGCGTCTTCTTCGAAATGGCACCCTAATGAATATAAGTTTCTTCTCTGCTGTCAGCACCAATGGTTCAGGCAATGTTCTAGACATGTTCTTCTCAATATGCAGGCACGTAGGTTTTGTGGGTACACCACGCGGATAAAGGTGGATTGAGGCCCTGACACTAGTACTGCTGCGGTTGGCTATCGGGCTGCCGTAAATGATCCAAAAATTGATTGTCAGCTGCTAGTGTGACACTGATAAGTCAATATGCTCGTTGATTTTGTTATGACCTACGCGTGGTACTGCTAGTAAAGTTGAACGCCGAACCAAAGAACCCATAAGAGTAAGACAGAGAGAAGACCGGTTGGACGCAGAGAGGGAGTTTACTGAGACAAGCAGGTTACTAAGTCACAGCATTTCATTCTCACACAAAGGGTGCATGTACTTAAGCGGGAACACGAGGCACATAGCTGAGTCAGTGGACCAATCAGCTTTAAGAAAAAATCGATAGTCACGGCGCGCTCTCGTGACAGCGGCGTAATCTGCACTCGTGGCCTGTCTGTGAGATGAGTGATCATAGGAATGGGCGCATTCCTGCATGCCAAATTCAAGTGAAAACCAACTCTCGAATGTGCGTAAGCGTGCACATAATTCGTATCTCACAAGAGTACAGTGGGTGTGCCACAGGCCCTTGACAACGTGAAGACCAATGAAAAACCAAAAGCTATAGGGCATAAATACGCCTTTTTCAGCCACATTCACATGCTCCTGCTCTTAGATGGAAATAACAATGCCATTGAGCAAATACGTTTGTTGCCTCTGGGATTATAGTGCTGTACCATCTTCAATGTTCGCGGACGAAAAAGAAGAAATTGATGCTGCAACACAAACGGAAAATTAAAATGCAACGTAGGAGTTACTACCTCTGTCTTGCAGGGGCTTTCAGAACACATGCATTTCTAAGGACATTTTTCGAGCGAATTGTCAACACTACTTTGACAATATGCTGAGACATTAAGCTTCTGAAGCTGACTCTGGTACGTTTATTTTTGAGTAATATTTTGACAGTTACGTTTACACTTTAGCTTATTTGTATTTTCAAATAACTCGACATTAAATGAACCTGAACCTCTTAAGCTCTCATTAGCACGTCTTCCCATCGTAAAAAGACGTTCACGAACTTGAGGTTTATCATGGTTTAGAGGCGGTTAAAACACTGTTCCCAACACATATTTTTATTTCAATTAATGGGTTTAAGTAACTTCGTGATGCTGTAATCCAGACCCGTCTGCTCTCAACAACAGGACCCGAAGTCAGCTCTGCAGACATTGACAGTCGAGTGTTTGTGGCTCAGGAAACTAAAGCATGATTCTGCGACCGCGCAGAAACAAAGTTCCTCGTTTGCCGCCAACAACGTTCATGCTGTCGCTTGCACGAAGTCGATGTTGCCATAGCAGCCCAAAGACCCCACATCCACAAAGCCACGATCAGCATGCTTGCAGTGTGGTCAATGGCATTTATTTCGCTTTTGTCCATTCAAATGCCAAGTTTTTCAGAAATTTCATAAGCGAGGGCACATGAAAGACCTCTGCCCGGCAGTCCAACCCCGTAAATCAAGGGCAGGCGACAGAAACATGGCGAGTTCAGAAAACCCTTCATCTTATTCTGGTCTAAGGTTCCACTCCATTCTAGCCACCTTAAAGACTGAATTCGAGGCACAGAGAAAGTATCCTTAAGTTGCTATCAATGGCAAACCTGTGCACCCTAGCTTTGCACGACATCAGACATCAGCCTCATTTCCAAATGCACTTGGCAGATGATCGGAAAACCCTTGATGATCACATCGACAAAGAAGCTATGAACGTTTAAGGCGGATTCCTCCAGCCTACGTGTGAGCTCGAATGTGACGACTCTTTTGATGACACTAAATTCAGAGGAACATCCTGTCTTACTAGCTTTCAGAAGCTTGACTCAATTGGCCGTGAATGGATCGAGAAACTCGGTCTCCTGGAACTGTCACTCAACCGCATTTGCAATAGTTTACAGTCAACTTGGTCTTGTCCTGCCAACTTGACTCTACTAGCGGCAAAGCTGATGGCGACTCAACAGGCGACGTTTGCCAAAGTATTTAAAGACGGTCTTGGCTGCTGCAACAAGATGAAGGTGACCATCCGAGTTCAATCTCAGGCAAAACTTGTCTTGAGACCCAAAAGACCAAGTCCTTATGCTGCACTTACTGTGGTTGACAAAGAACTGGATCATCTGCAACGAGATGGCGTTCTTGAACCAGTCAATTACTCTGCATGGGCCACTCCAATCGTGGCTGTCAAGAAAGCCACAGGTTAAATCCGAATTTTTGCTGATTTTTCCACTGGTCTCAATGCTGCTCTTGACGCACATCAGTATGGCTTGCCCGTGCTGGACATCTTTATGCTAAGCTGAATGGTGGAACTTGTTACGCTAAGTTGGATCTATCCGATTCATACTTCCAAATTGAAGTTGATGAAGGCTCTTGAGAGCTACTAACCATCAACACCCATCGTGGGCTGTTTCAGTACACCCGTCTGTCTTGCGGGGTTAAGACCGCTCCCGCGATCTTCCAGCAAACCATTGGACACCATGTTGACGGGCACCGAAGGAGCCACTTCCTATTTGGATGATATCATCGTCACTGGTTCAAATTCAGATGGACTGTTGCAACGTTTGTGAACGGTACTCAGCCAAATTAAAGACTATGGTTTCTGTTTACGTCAGGAGAAATGCAATTTTATCAGGCCTCCTGTGAAGTATGTCGGATTCATAATTGACCCAAACTGGTTTAGTATTAAATCTAATCCGAATTGCCGTACAAGAGATTCACTGATTAGGACCACAAGTCCTTGCGTAAATGGCCCCAACACTAATTTTCTATCACTTTTCGCCCTCTCAGTTCCTTTACCCACCCTCATTCACCCAAACTTGCAAACTTCCACATGCCTTCTAACCTCCCCCATTCCTCCTATATGGCCCAGAAGCTTATTTTAGCCTATCCTCTCCTCATTTTCTCATGCCAGAAAGTGAGGTCTCCAGATATATCAGACCTTATCAGCCATCCATTATTGGCTACCCATTCGCAAATAGCTCCGTACCCGTCAGTACTTATTCCCCAAATAACAATGGCCTACAGTTTGCCTATTCACCCTCAAATACTTTTCTATGAATAACGATAGCCATAGTCCTGCCACTCGAAACACACTAGATGCCATAGTGCCTAATGCCAGATCCGTTATAAATAAATGGCTCAACTTCGAGCTATCACTTTCGAGATGATGCCTGATGTTGTATGTTTAACAGAATCTTGGACCCATCCAATCATTTCTGACTCCTCCCTTATCATAGACGAGTATGATCTCTATCGTCATGATCGCATAAATAAGCGAGGTATTGGTTGTGTTCTCTACATTGAAACGTCATTTAGGCGATTTCCGTTTTACTTAAATAGCACGTCCTTCTCTGGAAATTACTTTTTCGCTTCCATTATCCTGTCGCCCTGGCAAAAGGAGATTATCGGATGTGTATATAATCCTCCTAACTCTACGTCTGAAGATGCAAATCTATGTGAGAGTTTCAAATTTATTTCAGAATCCACTTTTGAAGTTAAAATTATTGCTGAAGATTTTAATTTTCCTGAAATCGACTGGCTTTTAAAATTTGTCCACCTAGATTTCAGCCTTTCCTATAAACCATTAATTTTTCTAACTGGTCTAAACTGGTTTGTTGCCCAACAAGACAGAATCATATCCTAGATCTGATTTTCACAAATGGTATTGCCTATCTCTTCGTTGATTATAAGCAGGACATCTTCCAAAGTGATCACACATTAATTCACTGTTGCCTTCCACTTCCTTCTACGGAAAAGGCTAGTGCTAGTCGTACATATCATGCGCATGACCTCGCAGATATTAGCGCAATCAACAATTTTCTTGACTCATTAGACTGGCAGAGTCTCTCCACCATTAACGATGCTGCATAGCTTGCTGAACTCATGTCGGTCGTTTCTAATAAAATGCTGGAATTCGTGCCCACTAAAATTGCGAAAGAATACACACCAGAATCGACCGTCCCTCATTTTCTTTTGCCCCAACTAAGGAAATTGAGAAAGCAACTGAATGATCGATCTAGTCGTTCGCTATCTGTGCATCTAAGGATCGCCAAGATATTCGAACAAGCGCCCAACATTCGTCTTGGCATGACCAGCAGCGGGAATCTTGCGCCCTGAGCGAGTCAAACTCTGCGAAATCGGTTGCACAACTGTTTCGTCGTAGGTCCTCCGCAAAACGAGGAATTGAAATACTCCCATTGCTTGATGAAAAAAAAGATTTATACTCGATGTCTCAGTTACCATAACAATGTCTGGCCGGTTGACGAAAACCAGAGTCTGGAGCAGAGGCATTTTATTAAGCAGTGATCTGGCATTTAAAACGACCGATTTAAGAGAGCATGTCTTAGGTTTCGGTGGCGGGACAGCTAGGCCGTCACTTTTACCGGCTTCAACCAGAGAGATGTCCTTTTGACTTGAACTTTTTGTCTCTCTCCTATTTTGAGATTTGTCTCGCTATTAGTTCTCCGTTTCTCCAGCTCTAGTAGTAGCTGTCTTATCTTTCTCAGCTCTTTCCACTCGTAATCCGGCTGAAAACAAACTTGCGAATGCAAACTCCGTAAGGATGGCTTACGCTCTAGCAAGAGTTTCACCTGTGCTTCAGTTTCTAAACTACCTTTAAGAGGTCGTGGTCGATAAAATGATTCTGGAGCTGTTGGAGCCTTTCCTATTCAAAATGCATTAAGAATACGGAAAGTCTCGTCTGATTTTAGCAATGGTTTGGAGTTAACTCTCATAAAACGCACGTCATGGTCAATTCGTTCTTGTGCAATTGACGAATCTGACTCTGGGCCCAATTTACAACTATTTTTTTGCTTGCGACTCCATGGGGCATATGTTGCGAGCTCAGGTGTTTCGGCCGAGGGGGCACTTGTATCCGGTACACTCAGTTCTGATGTAATGGCTATTGGGTAAGCTGATTGCAAACCCGTGAACCGTTTGGCCTTAAGCTAATGCATTTTTTTTTAGTTATGACCTTGTCAACCTCTTGGCCATCGCTTTCTTGTGCAAAGTCATTCAACGATGTGGTGCTAGGATGCAAATCCCGATAAGTGCTAGAGTGACGATGGTGTAGTCTGTGGGCTTGACATATGATCTGATATGCAGGTCTCAGGTGTGTTGTCAGACATGTATAAATCCAAGTCCATATCAGTGTCAACTCTTTCTTGTGTAATTGTTGACATTATCTCTGGAGCCCCTTTTACAATTATATTCTGCTTGTGACTCACTGGTGCATCTGTTGCGAGCTCACGAGTTACGACCAAGCGGGCATCTGCATCCAGTACTGTAGGTTCGATGGGTCCTGATGTGTCGGTTTTTGGGTAAGCTGACTGCACACCCCTGGCCCATTTAGACTTTCTAACCTTTCTAGCCCTTTGCTTTTTTGGCTGAATGATCTTATCAACCTCTGTGTCATCGCTTTCTTGTGCAGCATCGAGCAACGATATGACGCTAGGACGCAAACCCAGATCATAGCTAATGCTGCCTGAGCCCAGTAACGATGGCGTGGACTGCGGATTTATTGGAGTTTCTTTGCAATCGAGCGAGATTTCCACTGGTTTACTTGATTCGGCAGACGATATGCGAGTTTCAGGTTTACCGACCGAGACTATCTGAGCATATGTAATTTTATTTACCCCCGGTTTTGACCGACAATGGCTGTTTTAAACGCTGGATAATAAATATGCGTTTTTAGATAGGCTCTCTCGTGTTTCAGTTTATTTACCTCGTGGTAAAGTTCCTGCTTCATCTCCGAAAACTCCTGGCGGAGGACGAATTCCTCACAGTCTAACTTCGGTAAACGTAGTAGACATCTTTGCCGTTTGGCGGGAGGGGGAGAATTAATAACATTATCTAAGTGGCTATATCGGCAGTTACTTTCTGGTCGTAGCCTGATATGGTTGTCAAGGACCCGTGTTGAAGTGGCCGGGCTGCCTGAGGTGCTAACACCGCTAATAACCAGATTTGGCGACCCGGGTTTGAGATCCGGCGGTGGTGACACGTTTCGTGATAACGGACTTGTAGCATCTAAACTCTCCATGCTATGTAAGATTTTTGTGTGACGACCTGAGTCTGATACTGCCAATTAAGTCGGAAGCCAAACCCAAGAGCCCGTAAGAGTGAGGCGGAGAGAAGGTCGATTGGCCAGATAGTGCAAGTTTACTGTGACAAGCCGGTTACAGCATGTCAGAAAAAAATATTGAGTTCCTGACAGATACAGTGAAATGTGTTTGGTTATAAAATTTCCTTAGGAATAACGGAGAGTCACGTTTATCCTAACGTGAGAGTCATAACTTGAGAGTCGCTTTCATCCTAAATATTATGACAATATAAAGGTAAGGGTATCTAACAACACAGTGATATAACGACTCAGCCTCGGCGTGAAATTCGGAGATGTGCACATTTTTGTGGTGCCGAGGAGTTTTTCACATAATCGACACGTCCAAGAAGAAATTTCCAAACTTTGGAAATAATTCGCTGGACTCCGCATTCCACAAGGTCGCATCTCCGGGATTTCGGTAATGATCACTTAACCTCTTCCCTTTTCTCATCTTGTAGGCCCTGTTGTCCGAGATGGCCTCCTCCGGTCTCACCTCCTTGATGGTTGATCATAAAACCAGTCTGGTGGTGTTACAGTTGTGAACGACAGCCTCTGCTGCTTTATGATTTTTCCAATTGACAAGAAGCATTTCCAATCCTCATACGTTCTTATCAACAGTCCTGTCTCATTGCACTACCATCAATCCTATCAACCAACCTCCTTAATTTTGCCGAAGCAGCTTTTTCTCCTACGTTTTGTTTTCTTTTTAAGCAGGGGTCCACTGAACTCTGCCCCCGTTTTAATGGTAGGAGTTTTTTTACCGCTTCCTCCTTAGTTTCCCATACGTTCTCAGAGAGTGTTGAATACAATTTTAAAATAACGATATGTTGGTGGGTATTAATTTTATCTGCCAACAGTACTTAACGCTCCCACTGCCTATGTGGTTGTTCACGGACAGCAGCATTTATCAACTATGTATTTATTTTTCCACAGCACTAAGTTTTCAATGACGAGGCCCTTTGGGCCTGAAATATAAAATTTATTTATTCACTTATGGATATCAAAACCAAAGACTCTCCAGCATGCCTCATAACTGCTGATGTATCTGTCCATTTAATACTGGGTAATATCATCATTATTGTAACGGCGGTTGAGGGAGTTCATTGCGGCATCGGATCCTTTGTTGATGTACTTGCAGACGTACTTGGTGGTCTTCACTGAGTTCCAAAATTCAACATTGAATTGGGCGTTGAACACTTTTGACAGTAAAGGACAATACAGCACAATCCAATGGTTATCAATTACCACACCACCGTTTCGCCTTTCATTGATAACTGCTTAGAATCCGCCAAGCTCAGGTTGTCGTTTTCTATAGAGAGGGTTACCATCGCCATCAGTCTGAGTATCATCTAGGAATCGCTTGGGATATCTATTGGTAAATTTCCCATCCTTCATACAAGGGCTGTTGACATTTATCTGACCACATGGGCCATGCACCATCTGAGTTTTGATCATTGTAAACAGGACAGGGTCAACAAATCAGTCCGGCAACACTGCGCATATAAATTTGTCGACATCCGAAGAGTGCAATTTTTGCTTCAGCGAGACCAAAATGTGAGCGTGGGGTAATCCTCGCTTTTGCCATTCAACAGTGTACACGTAACACTGAACATCACCGAAAATTTTGAATTTTGTGATGAGTCTCATCATGGTTTTCAACTTAAGCTGGAATAACCGCGCAGACAGATCATGGCGATCCTGTGGCTTTCGACCGGGGAACAACTTATAAGTAATTTCAGGCTACGATGGGTGGCAGGTAAACGTAATGAATAGACCCGGTCGACCAAAATGCCTTACGTAACTCAATGCATCTTGGGTTTTCGCATGCATATAGCGAGGAGACCCAGTGTGGCTTGACGGCAAAATAAAAAGTTGACCATGACCAACACCATTACCACCATCAGAAAGGATATTGTCTCTAAGGTGGATGTAGTTGTCCACGCGAAGTTCTTTCTGTTGTGTGTGGAAATAGTAAAGATGTTCTGTTTCTATTTTGGCAAACATATCAGCAGCAAATTGAAGGAACACTGTTTTGAATCAACAAAGTAAGTTGAAAGTTTGTTCCCGAATCATAAAGTGATATGAGTAGAAGGCTTGACAACTTACTGTTTTACGGGTGCCAATTTGAATTATACCGAAGCGATAGCCATCTTCGCCATTAACATGCATGAGAGGGAATTGTAAGGCGTCGTATGAACGGTGTATCTCATATATCCTTAACAGTCTATCATCTCACCTTCTCAAGACAAGATCCCTGTTGCCGTGCTTTGTTTCCGACATAATGACGGCCACCTCGTTGCATGTGGGCGCATTAAATCTTCGCTGTTGTTGTTCTCCATGAGGACGTTTATCGACGTTTATTTGTCTTGCATGTGACAAACAGAAGGAATCGTGCGCACTCAGTGAGTTAAACTCTGCAAAATCGATTGCCAACTGTTCCGCCATCGGTCCTTCGCTAAACGAGGTCACGAAATCCCCTCTTTACTGAATGAAAATGAAAACGCAAGATGAGTCTGAGAAGGCTGAACTGTTCAATGCGTTCTTTGCAAAACACCTTAAGACGGAATCTGAACCGGTCCCGTCGTTTCAGCCATGCTCAGTCAATACTATCAGTACCATAGATTTCTCCATAGAAGAAATTCGTAAGCACATTATCCGTCTAAAAATCTTGCACTCCTTGGGAACTGACGGCCTTCCAAATTCACTTATCAAGAGAGTATTCAGCTTTTCCCAATTGCTAAGTTATCTATTCTCAGCTTATCTTCTAAACGGTTTCTTTCCTGACTCATGGAAGACATCTAAAATTATTCTAGTCTTCAAGTCAGGATCTCGTTCGGACGTAAATAACTACCCAGGTGTTCATAAAACCCCGGCCCTAGCCAAACTTCTGGAAAAGATCATTTTTAATCAAATTCTCGATTTTTGTGTAGAAAATAAACTATTAAGTGCCTCACAGCATGGATTTCTACCTGGAAGATCAGGCGAAACCTTCCACTTTGCATTCCTTAACCTGGTTACTTCACTTCGTAATGAACAGCTATCAGTCATCATGATTTACTTTGACCTTAGTAAAGCTTTTTACAAGGTGCCTCATAGGCGCCTTTTAGTGAAACTGGAAGCCCTAGGCATCAGGCCTCCTCTCTTCAATTTCATTGCCTTCTACCTGTCTAACCGCAGCCAGAATATCTTAGTAGGCAATGGCTACTCGATGCTTCAGCCGATCATGAGTGGTGTATTACAAGGCACGGTTTTAGGTCCCCTCCTTTTCATTCTTTACATAAATGAAAATTCAACAGTGCTAAATAATTCGGAAAATTTCATTTAGGCTGATGACCTGAAGTGTATTTACTCATTTCCTAAGGACACGGCCAGTACTTGTGTTGATAAGGTTAACGCAGACTTGCGTACTCTCTCAAGTTGGAGCGCTACATGGCAGATGGTGTTTTCTCCATCAAAATGTAGCTTCTTGAGTTTTGGTCCAGCAAGGCTTCCTGGACCCATTATCTTCCAAAATAGTCGACTGTTAGAAAAATCTACGATAAAGGATTTGTGTCTTACTTACACGAATAAGCTTGCATTAACACCTCATGCAGATCGAATTTCTGCCATGGCCTCACAGATATGTGGGTTTATATCGCATAACTTTTTCCTTCCAGAAATGAAGTTAAAACTATACCGCATGTTTGTTCTTCCTATACTAGAATACTGCTGCCCGCTTTTTGGCCACATGACGCAGCATGACCGTTGTAAGATTAAAAATGTTCAGCGAGTTTTCACTCGTAAAATATTTTCTGTTTCTGGGTCTGGTATGTGTTATACAGATAGATGTCAATTAGCAAACGTTTAATTTCTTTGGATAAGAAGACTCGAAGCTGGTCTATGCTTTCTGTTTCGCGCTAACAATAGTCCTAATCTCCCACAAATTAACGCTCTCTTTCCAATAGACTGACCTTACGCCACTCGTAACTCTTACATGATAGTTTTAAATATATCAATTAAATTAAATCAAATTTTAATTTTTATAATATTTTAGGCCCGGAGGGCCTCGTCATTGCAAACTTAGTGCTGTGGAAAAATAAATACAAAGTTGATAAATGCTGCTCTTCATGAAACAACCACATAGACAGCGGGAGCGTTTAGAAGTGTAAGTAGATTAATTCATTTTCACCAACATATCGTCGTTTTAAAATAGTAGTCAACGCATGGTGAACTAAGGAGGAAGCAGTGAAAAAAAACTACTACCATTTAAGCTGGGGCGGAGTTCAGTGAACCCCCGCTTTCAAAAAAACAAAACGTAGGAGAAAAAAACTGCTTCAAAAAAATGAAGGGGGTTGGTTGAGAGGATTGATTATAGTGCAAATGAGACAGGACTGTTAATGAGAACGAGTGAGGGTTGGAAACGCTTCTTGCAATTGTAGAAATCATATAACAGCAGAGGCTGTCATTCACCATTGTTACACCGCCCGACTGGCTTCATGATCGGGGAGATGAGACCGCAGGAGGCCACCGCGGACAACAGAATCAGGAAGATGAGGGAACGGCAGCGTTCACCTGATCATCAACGAAACGCCAGCGATGTGACCTTGTAGATTGCGGAGTTTAGCGACGAGCTGGCGAAAATAGCAGAAACGCCACGAGCATGACTAAAGACCATGAAGCCTATCGTCAGGGTTGTAAAACGGAGCTCCACATCTAACCTTTCTCGCTTTTTTACCTCCAAATATGCTTTTATTTGGAACAACCTTCCTCTCGATATTAGACTGTCTTCTACACTGTCGATTTTTCAAGGCAAATTATATAAGCATTTAAATTTAGAGGAAATAAAGTCGTTACTGTCTGTTTCCTTTCCAAACACGCAAGTTGTAGATTTTGAAAAGGGTCCTCCTGGCATTTGAAGCTCTTCCCAGGATACTAAAATGGTTTCTAAATATGTTAGCCTTTCCCTCTGCAGAGTCAAGCATCACTTCCAAGGGCTGCGAATTCTTCTCCGTTTTTGCAACCTTCGCTGTGGTCTTCGAGATTGGCTCTGGAATCTGGTGGGTCGCAACTCGATGATGTTGCCTTGACTTCTGCTGTCTTCTCCTGCCTTCCGGATGACCCCTTCTTAACTCAAAGATATATTATTTTTTCCCATGACCATAAACGTCCCGAACCCTCAACATCAGGTCCCAAACCAACCACATCAAACCCTTTTACCTATTAAGGCAGTTTTTT
>JAYGXS010000003.1:14273434-14288794 GCA_036362985.1 Ligula intestinalis
CCTCTATTATCCTGTCGCCCCGGCAAAAGGCGATTATCGGATGTGTATATAATCCTCCTAACTCTTCATCTGAAGAAGATGCAAATTTTTGTGAAATATTCAAGTTTATTTCAGAATCCACGTTTGAAGTTAAAATTATTGCTGGAGATTTTAATTTTCCGGAAATCGACTGGCCTTCAAACTATTGTCCACCTAGATTTCAGCCTTTCCTAGATACCATTAATTTTTCTAACTGGTCTCAACTGGTTAGTTCCCCAACAAGACAGAATCATATCCTAGATCTGATTTACACTAATGGTATTGCCCCTCTCTTCGTGGATTATAAGCAGGACATCTTTCAAAGTGATCACACATTAATTCACTGTTGCCTTCCGCTTCCTTCTGTGGAAAAGGCTAGTGCTAGTCGTACATATCATGCGTATGACCTCGCAGATATTAGCTCAATCAACAATTTTCTTGTCTAATTAGATTGGCAGAGCCTCTCTTCCATAAACGATGCTGCATATCTTTCTGAACTCATGTCGGTCATTTCTAATCGAATGCTGGAATTTGTGCCCACTAAAATTTCGAAACCCTACACACCAGAATTGACCGTCCCTCATTTTCTTTTGCCCAGACGGAAGAAATTGAGGAGGCAGCTGAAAGATAGATCTACTAGTTCGCTGTCTGTGCATCTAAGAATCGCAGAGATCTTCGAATTAGCGTCAAAGATTCGTCTTGCACGTGACCAGCACAGGGAATCTTGCGCCCTGAGTGAGTCAAACTCTGCAAAAATCAATTGCACAACTGTTTCGTCATAGGTCCTGCGCAAAACGAGGAATTGAAATACCGCCATTGCTTAATGAAAATAAAAAATTTGTACTAGATGAGTCTGATAAGGCTGAATTATTCAATGCTTTCTTTGCGAAGCATTTTACGACAGAATCCGAACCAGTCCCGTCGTTTCAACCATACTCAGACAATACTCACGGAAACATTGATTTCTCCATAGAATTAATTCGTAAGCAGATAATTTGTCTAAAAAACTTCGGGAACTGATGGTATCCCCAATTCATTTATCAAAAGAGTGTCGACCTTTCCCAAAATTTTGTTAGCCATATATTTTCAGTCTATCTCTTACATGGTTACTTTCCTGACACTTGGAAGACATCCATTATTCTTCCAGTCTTTAAATCAGGATCTCGTTCAGACATAAATAGCTACCGCAGTGTTCATAAAATCCCGGCCCTACCTAAACGTCTGGAGAAGATAATTTTTAATCAAATTCTCGATTTTTGCCTCAAAAATAAGCCTTTAAATGACTCGCAGCATGGTTTTCTACCCGGAAGATCATGCGAGACGTGTCACTTAGCTTTTCTTAACTACGTCACTTCCCTCCGTAACGAGCAGCAATCCGTGGTTGTAATCTACTTTGACCTGAGCAAAGCCTTCGACAAGGTACCGCACAGACGGCTTCTGGTAAAATTGGAAGCCATTGGCATCCGTCCCCCTCTCCTCGACGTCATCGGTTCCTACTTGACTAACCGCAGCCAGAAGGTCCTAGTAGGTAATAGTTACTCCACTTCTCAGCTGATCACGAGTGGCGTTTTTCAAGGCACCATCTTGGGTCCTTTACTCTTCATTCTATACATAAACGAAATTTTGACTGTTCTAAGCAATTCACACAATCTCATTTATGCAGACGACCTCAAATGCATATACTCATTTTCTAAGGACACGGCAAGTATATGCGTTGATAAAATAAATGCGGACCTACTTACACTTTTACGTTGGAGTGCTACCTGGCAGATGGAATTCTCGCCATCCAAGTGTAGTTTCATGTGTTTCGGTCCCGCAAAGCTTCCTCGTCCCCTAGTCTTCCAAAATACTACACGTTTAGAATGATCCACTATAAAAGACTTAGGTCAAAGCTACACAAATAAACTAGCATTGTCGCCTCATGCGGATCGAATATCTGCGAAGGCTGCACAGATATGTGGTTTTATATCACACAATTTCTTCCTGCTGGAAATAAAGCTAAAACTTTATCGCGTGTATGTTCTACCCATCCTAGAATACTGCTGTCCCCTCTTTGGTCTAATGAATGCTTCGGACCGCGGTAAGATTGAAAATGTACAGAGGGTATTTACTCCCAAAATATTCGCTCTTCCTCGATCCGCTCTTTCTTATACAGAGAGATGTCAGTTAGAGAACATTATATTTCTTTGGGTCAGAAGACTCGAAGCGGGCCTCTGTTTCCTCTTTCGTGTTAACTCTACCACTAACCTTCCACGAATCAACGCTCTCATTCCTGCAGATAGACCTTATGCCACTCGTAATTCCTCCAGGATTATTGCACCCCCCTTAAGCTCCACTTCGAACCATTCTCACTTCTTTGCCTCCAAATATGCCTTCCTCTGGAATAATATTCCCCTCGAAATTAGGCTGTCGTCTAACTTAGGAGTTTTTAAAGTCAAATTACGTAAACACTTAACTTCGGAATATATAAATTCCTTGTTATCCGTCTCCTTCCAAAACACACAACTTTTGAGTTTTGAAAAATGTCCCCCTGGTATCTGAGGTGGTTATGTTATATAAAAAAAATTTTCATACATATCTATTTCTTCCTCCTTTGAGTGATATTTGCAACGATGTTTTGTCCACTTCTCTGTTCAGTCAGCATTGCCGTTTTCTCCATTTTCCGTTTTACAAACCTGACGATAGGCTTCATGGTCTTTAGTCATGCTCGTGGCGGTTCTGCTATTTTTGCCAGCTCGTCGCTAAACTCCGCAGTCTACAAGGTCACATCTCCGGCGCTTCGTTGATGATCAGGTGACCTCTGCCGTTCCCTCATCTTCCTGACTCTGTTGTCCGCGATGGCCTTCTCCAGTCTCATCTCCCTGATGGTTGATCGTAAAGCCAGTCGGGCGGTGTAACAATGGTGAATGACAGCCTCTGCTGTTATATGATTTCTCCAATTGCAAGAAGCGTTTCCAACCCTCATTCGTTCTCATCAACAGTCCTGTCTCATTTGCACTATAATCAATCCTCTCAAGCAACCCCCTTAATTATTTGAAGCAGTTTTTTTCTCCTACGTTTTGTTTTTTTAAAGCGGGGGTTCGCTGAACTCCGCCCCAGCTTAAATGGTTGGAGTTTTTTTTCACTGCTTCCTCCTTAGTTCACCATGCGTTCACTACTATTTTAAAATGACGATATGTTGGTGAATATGAATTAATCTAGCAACACTTCTAAAGGCTCCCACTGTCTATTTGGTTGTTTCATGGAGAGCAGCATTTATCAACTTTGTATTTATTTTTCCACAGCAATAAGTTTGCAATGACGAGGCCCTCCGGGCCTAAAATATAAAATTAATTTATTTATCAGTCTTCGTATTTACAGCCATAGGCGTTCTGGCAGTGCTTTTATGATCAGTTTATCATGTATGATACATGATCATGATCAAGTATGCATCGAGCCAGCATTTTGCATTACCACTTTGCTGAAGTGCCCAAAAATAAAGACACATAGTCCAATGGAATGCCATTTTATGAGCGATTATGAAGGCCAATTAAAATGATCTCATCTGGAGTCAGGCATGTTCCATGGTTTCAAAAGAGGTGTATGCTTACCTGGAATAAGCTGCCCAGAAGTATTTAAACCCAGCAGAGCTTTCCTATGTTTGAGAGGGCTATCACTAGGTTTCTACATTCAGGACAACTTTTACGAATTTTTGGGTGCTGACTCGATGGAATTTCTCGTTCACTCTGATGACGTTCGTGGACTTTGAACCCTGCCAGGCCTCATGCTGAAGATAATGCTGCTGAAGCTGCGGCCCGCAATCGGCTAACCCTTCAGCCGATAGCGCGCAACTTTTTCCGATAAATATTAAAGGAAGACTAAGAACGGTGTGTTTTTGTGCTAACCCTCTCTGTCCTGAACTAATGTTCCTTAATGGTATGCACCTTTTGTCCTGTTGAGGTGTCAACTCAGTTTACAACTGTACATATATTCCGTTTGTATCGTACCTGCAAAGTCAGGTTTTTTTAATTTAAAACAAACTCCCTATCTTGCCCAGAATTGACAAAACACAAAATGGAAATACAACCAACACTAGCTGCAAAAGCGGGAGTTTGTTTTAGGGTTTTCCCTGTCTTCGTGGTTTTGGAAGGGGCCCAAGAGGTGCTCTACCAAATCTTTAAAATTGTCTGTAAACTGGCATAATAAACATACATAAGTGTTGATGTTTAAACATTTTCAACTTTTTACCAGCACAAGCAAAATAGTGCGCTATTTTTAATATGTGCTTTTATCTTAGCCTTAATTGGCGTTGTGAATGAAGTTTGGTTTGAAAATGATTGCACAGTGTCAGAACAATTGATTTCATGCGTCAGTTATGATATCGACGCTGTCTCAAATGCATCCAGAAACATACGATTTAGTTTTTGTAGGTAATTTGTTTGGCCTAAGGTGGTCGGCTCAGCAATAAATAAATAATTTTTTTTATTTTAGGCCCGGAGGGCCAAACCATTCCAAACTTAGTGCTGTGGAAAAATAAATACAAAGTTGACAAATGCTGCTATCCGTGACCAACCACATAGGCAGCGGGAGCGATGAGTAACGTAGGCAGATAAATTCATATTAACAACATATCGTCATTTTAAAATAATATTCACCACGCTCTAAAACGCATGGTGAGCTAAGGAGGAAGCAGTGAAATAAATTCCTACCATTATAGCGGGGGCAGAGTTCAGCGGACCCTCACTTAAAAAAACAAAACGTTGGAGAGAAAAACTGCTTCTACATAATCAAAGACGTTGTTTGATAGGATTGATTGTAGTGCAATGAGACAGGCTTGTTGATGAGAACGTATAAGGGTTGGAAATTCTTCATGTCAATTAGAGAAATCATAAACCAGCAGAGGCTGTAGTTCACCACTGCAACACCGCCCGACTGGCTTCATGATCAACTATCAAGGAGGTGAGACCGGAGGAGGCTATCGTGGAAAACAGGGTTGAGAAGAGGAAGGAGTGGCAGAGGTCACGTGAGCATCACCAAAACGCCGGAGATGTGACCTTGTGGACTGCGATGTCCAGTGAAGAGCTGCCAAAAATAGCAGAACCGCCATGAGCACGACTAGAGACCACGAAGTCCATCGTAAGGGTTGTAAAACGGGGAATGGAGAATGGCAATATTGTTTGGACAGAGAAGAAGAGAAAACACCTTTGCAAATATTACTCTATAGAGGAAGAAATAGACATTTATTGAAAACAATTCAATATAAATATAACCAAGCTCAAGGCCCACTGTCAGCCCGAGCTCCCAGATCGCAGACACGGATTAACAGGCAAACTATAGACCGTGGTTAACACCGAAATGACATGCAACAATGACTGGCTTGGCCTCCCGAATACATTCAGCAACAGAAATAAGGCCAATTCTCGGGAACCATCTACATCGGCCATTCCGAGCTCGAGTCACACAGAGGCCAATATGACAAAACTGTAAAAAAAGTCTTCCAACACCCACAGTGACGACAACACTGTCTAGTTGTTCAGGGCCTTGAAGAATGTACCTCAGACAGTTCAGACCCTAATGAGGAGGACATGGCGTCCTTCAATCGGTAACTATCAGCAAGCTCACCACGGCACTAATCTCTATGGCCCATCGATCTAACAGAGCTATCTACCTGCTGCTTTTAGCTATTCCCTTCAGCTTTCTAATGTTAATTGTCCTGCTCAAGTCGATGGCTTTCCTCCAAACTTCCAACCAAATTACCCACCTCCAAAATTTTATTACTAAATAAAGATAACCCTAGTTCGATTTCTCAAGCTACACTAGATATCATCTTGCTTAATTCAATATGGCTAAGCTTAGAGCTATTGCGTTCGAGCTGAAGACAGATTTATATGCATTTCAAAGTCGTGGACCCATCCACTAATTTCTGATGCTTACCTCATAATAGACGAGTATGATTTCTACCGTCAAGACCGCCCTAGTAAACGTGGTAGCGGTTGTCTTCTCTAGATTAAAGTTATTTTTAAGCATTTTCCGATTGACCTAGATGCTGAGTCATTCTCGGGCAATTACTGCTTTGCATCCATTAACCTGTCTCCTAGTCAAAAGGCGATTATTGGATGCATTTATAGTCTCCCTAACTCATCGTCGGAAGATGATGAAAAGCTTTGCGAAATATTAAGGCTGATTTTGGAGTCCGCCTTTGATGCTAAAGTTATCGCAGGGGATTTCAACTTTCCCGAAATTGATTGGTCATTGAACTGTTGTCCATCCAGATTTCAGCCCTTCCTAGATACCATCAATTTTTCAAACTGGTCTCAGTTGGTCTGTTTTTCAACAAGGGATCAGAATATTTTAGATTTAATTTTTACAAATGACATTTCCCCCCTTTTCGTTGACTACAATCAGAACCTCTTCCCAAGTGACCATACTTTGATCCATTGTTGCCTTCCGCTTGATTCTACGAAAAAGGCTAGCACCACTCGTACCTACCATGCGTTTGACCTAGCTGATATTAATTGAATTAAACATTTATGGACTCACTAGACTGGCAGGAGCTTTCCTCCACGAACAGTGTAACAATTCTCTGTGACTTAATGACGGCAATTTCAAATAGCATTTTGGAATTTGTGCCGATCAAAAATGTTAAGCCTTATACTTCGGACCCAACCGTTCCTCATTTTCTTTTGTCTAGACTTAAGAAATTGCAAAAACAGTTGAAAGATCAGTCTACTAGTTCATTATCTGTGCACCTTAAAATCGCAGAGATTTTCAAATTAGCGTTTAAGATTCGTTTTGCACGTGACAAACAGAGGGAACCTTGCGCACTCAGCGAATTAAACTCTGTAAAATCTTTTGCCCAACTGTTCCGTGGTCGGTCCTCCGCTAAACGTGGTCACGAAATCCCCCTTTAATGAATGAAAATAAAACCTTCGTGCGAGATGAGTCTGAGAAGGCTCAACTGTTCAATGCATTCTTTGCAAAGCACCTTACGACGGAATCTGAACCGGTCCCGTCGTTTCAGCCATGCTCAGTCAATGCTATCAGTACCGCAGATTTCTCCATAGAGGTAATTCGTAAGCGCATTATCCGTCTCAGCTTATCTTCTAAACGGTTTCTTTCCTGACTCATGGAAGACATCTATTATTTGTCCAGTCCTCAAGTCAGCATCTCGTTCGGTAGTAAATAACTACCGAGGTATTCATAAAACCCCGGCCCGAGCCAAACTTTTGGAAAAGATCATTAAGAATCAAATTCTCGATTTTTGTGTAGAAAATAAACTATTCAACGCCTCACAGAATGGATTTCTACCTGGAAGATCATGCGAAACCTGCCACTTGGCATTCCTTTACCTGATTACTTCACTTCGTAATGAACAGCGATCAGTCATCGTTATTTACTTTTACCTTAGTAAAGCTTTTGTCAAGGTGCCGCATAGGCGCCTTTTAGTGAAACTGGAAGTTCTAGGCATCAGGCCTCCCCTCCTTGATTTCATTGCCTCCTATCTGTTTAACCGCAGCCAGAAGGTCAGAGTAGGCAATAGCTCCTAGATACCTCAGTCGATCACGAGTGGCGTATTACAAGGCACGGTTTTAGGTCCCCTCCTTTTCATTCTTTACATAAAAGAAATTTCAACAGTGCTAAATAATTCGGAAAATTTCATTTATGCTGATGACCTTAAGTGTATTTACTCATTTTCTAAGGACACGGCCAGTAGTTGTGTTGATAAAGTTAACGCAGACTTGCGTACTCTCTCAGGTTGGAGCGCAACATGGCAGATGGAGTTTTCTCCATCAAAATGTATTTTCTTGAGTTTTGGTCCCGCAAGTCTTCCTGGACCCATTATCTTCCAAAATAGTCCACTGTTAGAAAGATCTACGATAAAGGATTTGTGTCTTACTTACACGAATAAGCTTGCATTATCACCTCATGCAGATCGAATTTCTGCCATTGTTTCACAGATATGTGGGTTTATATCGCATAATTATTTTCCTTCCAGAAATGAAATTAAAACTATAGCGCATGTTTGTTCTCCCTATACTAGAATACTGCTGTCCACTTTTGGTCTCATGACCCAGCATGACCGTAGTTAGATTGAAATGCTCAGCAAGTTTTCATTTGTAAAATATTTTCTGTTTCTGGGTCTGGTATAATTTATACAGATAAATATCAATTAGCAAACATTAAATTTCTTTGGGTAAGAAAACTCGAAGCTGGTATATGCTTTCTGTTTCGCGTTAACAATAGTCCTAATCTCCCACAAATTAACGCTCTCCTTCTGGTAGTCCGACCTTACACCACTCGTAACTCTTCCATTATAATTTGACTACCCCGTAGCTCCACATATAAACATTCTCGCTTTTTTACCTCCAAATATGCTTTTATTTGGAACAACCTTCCTCTCGATATTAGACTGTCTTCTACACTATCGATTTTTAAAGGCAAATTATATAAGCATTTAAATTTAGAGGAAATAAATTCGTTAATGTCTGTTTCCGTTCCAAACACGCAAGTTTTAGATTTTGAAACGATTACCCCTGGCATCTGAAGCTCTTCCCAAGATAGTAAAATGGTTTCTAAATATGTTAGCATTTTCCTCTGCAGGGTCAAGCATCACTTCCAAGGGCTGCGAACTCTTCTCCGTTTTTGCAACCTTCGCTGTGATCTTTGAGATTGGCTCTGGAATCTGGTGGGTGGCAACTCGATGATGTTGCTTTGACTTCTACTGCCTTCTCCTGTTGTCCCGGATGACCTCTTCTTAACTCAACGACATATTATTTTTTCCCATGACAATAAACGCCCCAAACCCTCAACATCAGGTCCAAAACTAATTACATCAAACCTTGTTACCTTTTAAGCAGTTTTTTCGACTAAAGTTTTTTGAACTCGGTGGCTCGCTGAACTTATCCACCGATTTAGGAGGTTTTTTTACTGCCAATGACATTTATTTTATACGACTTCACTGTTTATCATCATTATTTTTATTTTCATGATAGCACTAAGTTTGTAGCGACAGAGCCCCTTGGGCCTTAAATATACAAATCATTATTATTAGTAAACGATCTGTTCGAACCAGATCTGGAATTTCCAGTTCTGAAATCATTTCGGATCGGAAAAAGTCCTGAAGAGGCCACAGGTACGCCGCGACCGCGACCTCTAAAAATTATGATGCAAAACGGGGAACACGTTCAACTGATTCTATCGAAAAAGACAAGCCCTCGTCAGTCACATAAAGAAGTCTTTTCTAGCCGGAGTACTCTCCAGCGGAACGGCTAAAACGCCCAGAACTAGTAGCGGAATTACAGTCAAGGAACAAAATTGTGAGGCAGGCCTGAAAATCTTCAACGGGAAGATAATTCAAAAGAAAACATCAAACCAACCCGTAATACTCCGAACGCCGGTCAGGGAGTGACTGATACTACCCGGATTACACCGTACAATGAAACTTTAGTGTATGAACACCAATGCACAAAGCCTGCTCTCAAAATAAGATGAGTTTAAGATTATTATGTGCCAACTGGAACCAGCCGTCGTCTGCATAACAGAAATATGGTTGTCCACGAACGTTGGCGATCAGGAAATTCCTCTCCACGGGTTTCAAATGTTCCGAAAAGATAGAGTCGGGCGTCAAGGTGGGGGTGTGCTTATCTATGTTAGACACGGCCTGCTCGTGTCTGATAAATCCGAAAACCTAACGGGTAATATAGAGGCAATATTGCTTACCGTTAGAACGCCGGGGTCGCAAACCCTTGACATCGTGGCGGTCTATCATCCACCGTAGAGCAACCATCAGTCAGACATTAGTTTGATAGAAGGAGTCGAATAATTTGCTAGGGGATCCGATGTCATGATCGTGGGAGACTTAAAACGCTCCCCATATCGACTGGAACGTGAGTTCTGCGCCCGGCTCAGGAGTATATTTCGATAGCCGACTCCTGCGCACAGTACAGGAATCTTTTCTACCGTAACACGTCCTATATCCTAACAGATTACGCAAAGGGGAACAAGCCAATCATAATAATAAGCTGTATATTTCCGGTCCAATGGGCCTCATCAATAAACCGAAAATTCGATAACACGAAGTACTAGAAATAATTGGTTTAACAAACAGTATCCGCAGTCTAAAGCTATAAGACGAGTTTAACTGTTTAGAAGCGAATTTGTTAGATTCCAAAAAATGAATATAGCAGTGTCATGCGGAAGGTGTAATTCAAGGGCACACACAGATGAGCCACATCGTTATCTAGATTCTGACTATGTATTCTGGTACCCACTGCCTCTGTTAGTAAGGGGTGGGGGGACTTGGAAGCAAACTCAGTCGAAGCTGAGCGTGGGGCAGAACAATAGTTATTAACGAAACATTACTGGTATAGACGGGTTCCCGGCACTACACTCGGGCTCCCAAACCGGTGCGGCATAATGTAACATAAGGAACCCACCAGTTTACGATCGTGATGGGCACCACCGTATGAGATCCAAAAGTCCGTCAAATCTACAAGACCATCGTTGAGGATGTCTGAGATGTGACCAAATATAAGGCCCTGATGATGATTGATGACCAGCGAAACGAGAGCCATCAAGACTGCTTTCTGATTCCGGGGGACACGAGTCAGAGGAGGGTAGTTTTAAGAAGGGATCCTAAATTCCCGATGAAACTTCCTCGGGATCGTGGAGAAAGCTGCCCGGAAAAGATGAAAAAAACAAAAGGTTAATAGATTCAGTTTTAAGATAAATGTGCAGTCTTCGCTTGAATGCACATAGACTAGTCAACGCCCGAATATCAATCGGCAAATTATTCCAAAGATAGCTATACCTGGAAGCAAAAAATAGAGATCACTGAGAAGTGGAAGAAGCAGGAGGAGGTATTATCAACGTTGAATTTCTTAGGTTGTAAGGGCGAGTAACGGGAGTAAGGGCAGAAATCTTGGGGAGATTTGAACTATTATTAAGGCGAAACAGGAGACAAAACCCTGCTTCTAGTCTCCTGACCCAAAAAAAATTTCAGTTTCGTTATTTTACATCTATCGGAGAAGGAAGTATCTGAAATTGCCGGATAGAGGACCCTTTTAGTGAAACTTCTTTGGACACTTTCAATTTTTGAATGGCTAGATTCGTTCATTAGACCGAAGAATGTACAACAGTATTTGAGAATAGGAAGCACATGCATACGATAAAGTCTTAGCTTCATTTCGCGAAGGTAGAAATTATAAGAGATGAAGCCGCATATCTGAGCAGCTTTTGCTGTAGTTCTATCAGCGTGAGCTGAAAGATCTAATTTATTGGTGTAAATTAAACCTAAGACCTTAATGTTAGAACATTCAGTCATGGGGCAATCTTAAAAAATGATAGGCTATGGCAGCCTTTCAGGCCCAAAACACATGAACTGGCACTTAGAATGCGAGAATTCCATCTGCCACGTGGAGCTTTACGCAGATAGAGCGTCAAAATCCGAATGAATGCGTTCTAAGCATCGCTCGGCTGTAGAATTAGAGAAGGAGTATACACATTTCAAGTCGTCCGCGTATATATACGATTGAGAGTGTTATACTATTATTGAAATATCATTTATATAAAGCAAGAACAACAGGGGGCCAAGAACGGTACCTTGAGGGACACCACTTAAAATAGCAGTAGGGATAGAGTATGAGGACCCCATTAAGACCTGTTGTTTTCGATTAGAAAGATATGATCTAATAAAGTCAATAAGAGACCAAGTACTTACCAAAGCGCCTGATAGCGTTGTCGTCGTAAATTATTTGGGAGTATTCACTCTTCTCTGTGCCCGATTCTAGTGCGGTAGCCAGACGCAACATCTGGAAAGGGGACTTTACACAAATGAAAACCACAGTGAGCGGGATAGACAGGAATGAAATATTCACCGGGTGCGTTCTCGATGATTGGTCGGAATTCAAAGCCGTATTACACGGAATATTTTCCGATTTCTGTACTATCACGGTCAAGAAAGTGACAAATGGGCCTCGATTGCTAACGCCGACGCTAAAGAGAGAAGAAAACCGCAAAAGAAGGATGTGGAAAACCTATCTCCGGGATAGGACGCCAGAATCGCACATTAAGTATTAGGCGCAGAGAAACAGGGTTAAGAGCCTGCTATGAAATAGCCGCCAAAACTTCGAGAGTAATCCTATAAACCCTGCAGTAGGAAACCCAAAGCTTTTCTACAGCTACGTTAAACAATGCACTTGAAACAAGACCCTATTCCTTTGTTAAAAAACAGACGACGGTGTAAAAGTTTGCGAGATTGGCGAAAAGGCGGAACATCTTTCCTGCTTCTTTCAGTCGGTCTTTACGAGAGAGGCTAAGTTCACCGCTACAAACTGCATTGTGGGTGAGATCCAGACCATAGACTCAGTTGCACTAACGGAAGCTACCGTTCTGCGAGAACTTCTACAGCTAAAAGAAACGAAATCCTCAGGTCCGGATAAGCTACCCGCAAAGCTATTAAAATAGATAGCCATAGAGTGGGCGGTACCTCTGTACCTTCGCTTCCGAGCTTCTCTTAATACCGTACCAGTGCCACCCAATTGAAAGGCAGCGTGGATCTCATCCATCCATAAAAGCGGGAGTCGGACGAGCGCAAATAACTACAGACCGGTCAGCCTCACCTCAATATGCTACAAGCTCATGGAACGCATAGTGAAACGCGAGCTGATGCACTTTTTGGAGCAACATCAACTTCTTTCTGACAAGCAGCAAGGATTCCGCAGGGGATGGTCCTGCTTGACCAATCTCCTCTATTGTCTAGAACAATGGACCCGAGCGCTCGATGAAGGGAATACGGTGCATGCAGTCTTTGTAGACTTCAAGAAGGCATTTGACACTGTGCCTCATTAACGTCTCTTATACAAGCTCAGCCGCATAGGGGTAAGGGGAAACCTTTTGCAGTAGATCGCAAACTTCTTGACTGGTCGTACCAAGAACGTATATATTGGCGAACAGCGGTCGGCGGAGGTAGCAGTTGTAAGCGAGGTTCCCCAGGGTTCCTTTCTGGGCCCTATCCTATCCTCTCTCTCTCTCTCTCTCTCTCTCTTTTTTTTTTTTTTTTAATAGCAGTAAGTGGGGTATGAGTGTTTCTGGGTGTGCTTTGCTGATGAAGGCTAATAAGCCCGAAACAGTTCTGTATCAAGTTACCCCCAGATGCTGTCATACCCCACTTACTGCTATTATGACTTGGCCGGAATCGACCTGGCAGGCGGTCACCCGTTGGGGACCTCTGACCACCACACGAACTTTGTTTAGTTCGGAAGCCTATTCGATCGGTGTTCGCACATTCCTGAGTGAATATGCATATATATAGTGATGAGTGCATAAGCGGACTAGACTGCGATGCCGCAATGTTTGCTGATGACATAAAACTTTGGAAGGTCATACGCAACCAAGATGACGAATTAAATCTCCAGACAAATTTCCATCGACTGGAGCAAAGGTCAACCCTTTGGCTTATGCCATTCAATGTGGCCAAATGCAACTTAATGCGATTAGGTAGAACCAGCACTGCGCCTTGGAGGGTGTTTTACCTCAATCACACGCCGCTGCCAGAGGTAGAGGCTCAGAAGGACCTGAGGGTGTGGTTCACGCCTTCACTGAAGCCATCACTCCACGGCCTTAAGATGGCCAAATCCGCAATGTCGAGTTTGTATCTAACCAAGGTCAAGGTCAAGGCGCGCAACTTATCTTTCAAAGTTAAGTTAAATAGATATTTTAATCAGATTTCATCATTACTTGCCGAATTTATTAGCTTAATTGTTGTAATTTATTTGTATATCTAACCCTTTAGCAACTGCACATCCCGGTTATTGTATTTTTTACAGAAAGGTCAAAATATACATTTTTATTACTGTTTCACCGACATAGCCTCGTCCTAGTTCCGGTAGATTCACGTTAAAAGCAAGGAATCTATTGCGTTAATACTAAATAACATCTGAAAATTTGGTATATATATCAAATTCCAGCAAGAAATAGTTTCTATTACTCGATATACTATTTGGGATAATTTTAATCCTGCGTAGTCTCTTCGGTACTTCAAATTTTCTGTCGCAATTTTGTGCATAACTTTGCTTAGAGCACAACTTCCAAGGTCGAGGTCGAGCGCTGGTTTCGAAATTTCAGCTAAGTCATCAGTCTTATATAAATCGATTTATCTAAGAGAAGATACGACTATTAGTCGTTCGTTTTCTTATATAAATTATCCATAAGTACCAGTTCTTACGCTTGAAAAATCTGCTTCCATTCCTTTTGTTGGTTTGGTCTCTGCTTGCTTACCTAGCATTCCGTTAACCATCTGTTTTGCTTTCAGCAACTTATATAAGCTTGAACAGTTAGTTTATTCTGAATTCCCAACTGTTTTCGTGATAAGTCTACTTGTTGCTTCGAAAAGTATGAAGGCGACACTTTCATTCAGTAGGAAGCCACAGAATTCCAGACCCAAGCGGTGTCTGCGAAAGGCAAACATCATTACTGATATCAGTCTTCAGCCTGACATCAGTATTCAGCCTGATCTGACTGCCGAGCAAATAGATTTGTCTGCAATGAAAAATTGCAGCGAGTTTATGTTGAAATTTGGGTCAGTTCTCTCAATCCTTGGGACCCTATTTGATGGGAATATCGCTGCAGTTTCCTCTCAGGAATGCAAACGTTCAGATAGTCTCGTTAATTGAGTCGCAAGTGAGTCACAGGATAGACAAAAAAGGTCATACAATTTTATTCTGAAAAACGTTCCAAAATCAATTAGGCCAATGGACGTTGCAATGCATTTCCTCTGCTCCTGTGGATTTAACTATAAAATAGCAGAGGCTATAAGACGGTCATCTCGCAGTAAAAACCCACCCATTTTAGTCAAGCTATTTTCACCCATTGAAATAGACGCCATTTTTAAACAGCAAGAGCTTGTTTCCAAATATCTGAGAAATGCAATGTATTTCCTCTGTCATGATCTCACTCCAATGGAGCGAAGAATAGCGTCAAGTTCTTCGAATAAAATAGTAATTTCACCGCAACCGGCTCAAGTTCCTGGTCGTAGCCCTAGGAAGCCTAGCGAGCCATGTACTTTTATTCCTGCCAAACCTAGATTACTGCTCCCCAGTACAGCAACTGTCTCATCCCCCTCAAGTCACCAGACATCCCCGTCTACTTCCAACTTTAATGCTTCCCCAGTTGCCATAGCTAGTAATTCTGGTAGCCCTCCTAGAAATTTCGAAAAGCCTTCTACGTCAGGTAGACCAACAGCTTCGATACTCGATCAGAGTCCTCCCAAACCTTCTATTAAAGCACCCAATTCAGGTCGTCGAAAGGGTGGGATCCGGAACTCAACCGCGAGCATGCAGCCTTCCCAAACACTAACTAAGCCTT
>JAYGXS010000003.1:14288894-14412869 GCA_036362985.1 Ligula intestinalis
ACGAACAGATTTAGGAATAGTAGGCTGAGAAGTCATTGGTCTATTGGACTGGAGAGCCGTATTTCTTCGCTCCATTGGTGTAAGATCTCGACAGACAAAACTTTTAGTCATTTCTAAATATCGGGAAATGCGACCTCGTTGAGCAACGATTGAGTCCACCTCGATCGGTGAAAACAATTTAACTAGGATGGGCGGGTTTTTGCTACGCCATTGGAGGCGTTTGGCTTCTGCAATTTTGTAGTTGAAACCACCCGAACATAGAAAATCTTTTGCAATATCCAAAGGGCGACTTAATATGGAGGCATTTTTTAGTATAAAGTTAAAGCTTCGCTTTTGTTTATCAAAAGTTTCCGCGGTTATAAGATGGACGAGGGAGTCTATGTTTTTACAATCTTGTGAGGGCACATCTTATAACTTACCATCAAACAGATTGCCTAGTATTGACAAAACAGAACCAAACTTCATCATGAATTCATTACAGTTCTGTAATGCAGATAAATCAATTTGCTTAGCCTTGACAGTGGGCTGCATATTGATATCAAGGCTTTGACTAATAGGCGTGGTCAGGCACCGCTTGGGTCTAGGAGCAGATATCTTACGATGAGCTTTAATTTTCCTTCTCATAATTTTGATAAAAATCTGCTTTAAATGTAAGATGATTGATAAAAATTCAGCCTATATGAGTTTACTGCAGCTGGTTGTTAACATCTCTTAAAATTGCTTAACAAACTGTATTAGTTATTGCGTTCAGAAAAAAAAACTGTTGATATGATTTTCAGATTATGACTTGCAACAAAAAATCAGAGAAAAGTTAGCAAATACTGTAGCTTTTTTGTAATAAGCACTTTAAATATATTTGAAAAATTGTATTCAATATTGGAAAACGACTCATTCTTTGAAGGTATCGAGAATATTCTGATCTTGACGATTTCTTTTACTAGGCCGCGAATTTGCTTGTTTGAAGAGGTTGTGTTCTATTTAAAGAGGTTGCGTCTCGGTAGAATTGGTTGGAAAACAAAATCTTCTTAAATTTCGACTTCAAAAGATCGTCCACGCAAGAAAAATAATTCCAGCGGTGCAGAAAAAATTGTTTACGAACGGTTGCAGCCACAATATCCTAGATCGTAATTGATGGGGGATATCGATGTAGAATTGTCCTAGGAGGAGCGAGGGGAAATATCGACTGTGATCTTGTAGAGTGCAGTGCAAAGGTCTAGATATTTGCCATGCATGTGCACATTTCATTCTGCAAATGTCAAGGGGTGTTCACTAGGCATCCTTGTACTTTGAAGAATAGGGTATTGACCGACAGATGCCGCTAGACCATAGCCGTAGAATAAACAAACTTTTGAAATAGAATATCACAAATTGATTTGTATAGACAATTATTTACAGTTTCCGAACACGTCGAGCGGTTAACACCACTAGAGTCTCTACAATCGACTGAGCGAATTACATCACATGATTAATTAGCCGGCCTTATTTAGTTGGATCCGCTATGCTCACTGTCAAGCTGCGAGGACAAAGTTGATAAAATATACGTAAAACGGACTTTCCTGTTTTCCATGTGGGCTATCGTAGATATTATGGTTTTGATACGAAACTGTCCACAGCTGCATTCAAGTGCCTTCTTTTCTATGCAGAAATATGCAAACATTATTTTTATATTTTTGACCCTTGTTATATTACTCAGGATGAAGATGATCAAATAAATGTTTTTGCGTACCACTATTTTTTCACAGTACGATTAAATGTTATGTAACCTTTCTTGAAGAATTGAGAGGGATGGAAAGATGCCTGATAAATCACGTACTTCAGTGCACGAAGGTGCCTCCTGAACAAAATTTTATCCTGAAAGTGGGTCAGATGAACAGTTGGCAATCATGTTCCAAGTGCTCGAAAGTATGGTGTTGCAATTATCAAGACACCTTCGTCGGTTTCACTATCAGGAAATCCGAGTTCAACAATCATATTAGACGTGCAACGCAAGTTTGAAAGGTCAGTGATTTACGAATTTACTCGGCAAAAATGTACTACCAAAGCAAGGATTATTTTAACATCGATTCCTATTAAGTCGACCAAATGCATCAGCAAGTTTGCACAGTGATAGTGACTGGGTACGTACTTAGCGCCAACCACACTGTTTGCCTTCAACAGACCAGATTGGATCCAAAGTGGGCCGCTTTCTCTAATAGAAGCAAAGTACTTAAGCTTGATTGGCAGTAGCCTTTTTGCGCTGATCCTACGGCAGTATCTACGCTCACTCACCTTCAGCAGGTGTCCAGCAAGATTTAGAGAGTCAGAATCTGTGATTTCTACTGCAGATACTACTAGTTTTAATGCTGCTGAATAGAAGGCCAACCGATTGATAGTAGTGCTGGTACTATTATTGACGCTAATAATTAGTCAGACGTGACAATTATCAGAGTCAGTGCTGTGCTCGTGTTACTTCGATTTTGACTAGGAGTTCGGACCTTGATGTATGATATTCAGTCGTAATCTAGAATAGATTGCCTATCTGAAGAAACGTGAATCACAACATTTGTGTGAGGGGATTTGGCTGATATTGGAGACATTTTTGTTTTACTTAGTTAGTTGACTTCAAGCGCAAACTGGTGTTTATGAGAAAATAGTTCACTTTAGATGTGTACACTGGGAGAAACTTGGGAAAGAATTAGGCTAAGTCTAACGTTTGTTATTATCCAATGCATTTTGTACGCTTTATTATGTTGCGGACCAAAGCTTCCTGGTTGTGTGTATGTTGTGCTACAAAAGAAAATAAATATAGAACAGATTCGTTTTAATTATACCTATTCATGAAATTGAGGTGAGGTTACGCTAAAGATGAGGCATCATTTTTGGAAAACAAAGAGCGAATTCGCTTTTCAATTTTGTCTTCTTTAAATCTGCCAAGTTATGTGTTATAAAGATAAGGAATATACTCGTCACACCATCAGTTCTTTTAATACTTCGAAATTATAACTCAAAATTAAGCATAATATAAGGTATCGCAAAACGTCATGAGTTTTCTCTGTTACGTTAAAAAGAACCCTGTTTAGATATTTATAATATAAAAAGGAACCAACGAATACAATAACCTCTAAACGGATGAGGCAGAAGGTGATCAGTTTTAATATAATTAAAGCATGCATGACGTGTCTGAGGAAAAGCAGTTTGCTGCCGTTTTTGCAGTATATGCATAAGGCCACCACTAAGGCCCACATGGTCATAGTCCCCATTATTTACGGGTTTCATTATGCACGATCGAGGGGCATCTCAAAATGTCCTTGTATCCTTTGGAAATTCCAGGATGGTGGTTCCCTGGAAGGCACGTAGCGTATCGATCAGGTCCCTCGAAGTTGACATGAGCAATTTCCGACGTACCCAAAACCTACGTGTGGCATGCAGAAATGAGCTCTCAGACGCGGTTATGACCTCATCAAGTTCTCTTGAGACTTTACTAAATGCGTAACTTATGCACCAAAAATATCCACCAGAAGGAATGTCTGCAGGGAGTACAGGCACCTTTGGTTCTGGGTCCGAAAAACCCCGAGCTTCATCGGCAACAACAGCAGACGTTGAGGGCTCCGTTATCACCTCATCTGGAAAAGCACCAAGATATGCCCGTTTCCAACGCTGCTGCTCCAATGGTATCCAAGGTAGAAGCGGTCTTGATTTATAAATAATGGATGCTCAAGAAGAAAATTTATCAGGCATCCCTCTACAGTGACTACGGCGTCTAGTACTAGAAGTAAACTAGCCGGTTCCCCTACAGTGAACGTTGTGTAGGAAAAATTTCCGCAAAATATATTATTAGATTTAAATGCCGAAAGATTCGGGGTCCTGATATGTCATCGCGGTCATCATCTCCCAAAGGTAAGGAAGAAGAAGAGGGGGCGGTTTCGTGGACCAAATTGTGGTCCGTGAAACCGCCCCCTCTTCTTCTTCCTTACCTTTGGGAGATGATGACCGCAATATTATTATATATATAAGACAATAATATATTTTACGTGCCACAGCTGACGCTTACACGAGAACAAGCGAGCCACCATCAAGTTCTAATCACACAGGTCACGAAACGACAGGTCAAGGCGAAGATTGAACACCCTGTTTGCTAACATAAACAAATCCAACTTTTAACCTATGTCTAATTAATATATGCACTATATAAAATAAGACGAGAAATTGCAATAAAAATAAATTATAATAGGTTCGCTACATGCAAATATATTGCTAAAAGTAATAAGATTGCCTCCAAGGTGTGTCAGCATCATTCACAAAATTTAGGGTTACCAAGTAATACACTTGCCTTAACCACTATTCCCACTTACCCCCGTAACCATACCCCTCCTATCAGGGGATTGTGCCGGCAGGGATTGAGTCGCAACTCATTAAGCCACCAGATTTTGATTCTTTTCCATCGGACAGAAAAGCGTTATCCAGAAGCAGATGTGGCGAAATGGCTGTCTTTGTAAACAAACAAAGTTACTTCCGATCAAAATATAAGTCGCAGTGGACCCCCTAGCTTGCCGCCAACATGAACAGCTGCATCCCGCATATTCTTTCACGTACTTTCTCCCACGAGCGAAATTTTTTCTCCTAAAAAACCACAAACTACATTCCTTTTTTGAATTCTGAGCAATGCCTTGGGAGTTTTTTCAATGTCTGGTTATTTTGCTCAGTTACACCTGCTGGCTCGTGTTAACTGACATCATCTTTTCTGAATACATTACTTTAATTAAGTGATTAGCCACCAACAATTACGTAAACGATCTTCTTTGAGATGTTCGGCTGTGCCAATGCATTTCTTAACTAATGTGTACCGAAAGGGAGTTCAAAGGCATTTGCCTATATTTCCCTTAAAAAATTGACTTGACTACTAAATAAAACAGTTGTTTCCATGCTCTTTGAAGCGGCAAGTAGACTGACTACAAAACTGTATGGAATTCAGAAAAATCTAACTGTTTACGCTTATATAAGTCGCTGAAAGCAAGACAGACGGATAGCAGAATGCTAGGTAAGCAATCAGAAACCAAACCCACGAATGCAATGGCAGCAGATTCTTCAAAACTTGAGTGCTGGATAATTTATATCAAAAACTAAAGATTTTAAGTCGTTTCTTCTCTTATATAAATCCTCTTATTTAAATCGGACACTTATCTCAAAATTCGAAACCAGCGCTCGACCTTGACATTGTCTCGCAATATAAGGAAGGGTCTGACTTTTGCCCTAAAGTGTTCTATTGTTCTTTAGTGAAATTAATTTTTAATCGATTCTGCATAAAGAGAAAAGTATTTCACGCATGAGTTTAATCTAATGTTTGAACAATTCTTCCAGGTATGAACTTAAAACAGGCAAGTACAGCAGGGTTTATCGACTCCAACAAACTTTTTTATGGCTTATCAACCGCAACCTGTCTTTTCATAAACAACATAACAAATGGGCCAACATAGAAGTGTGAAGTTGCACAAAATGCCGATAAGAAAACGAAGTTCATGATTCACTGCTAAGAATAATCAGATGCAACACATAAAATTAAAGCATCATACAGTAAAGAAAGATGAAGGTAGACGTCAATCCAAATCAGAGTCGTGAGTAAATATGGGTATGAGATAACCTGGGTAACCGGAGATTGGCCACATAGTCTAGCTGGTTACACAGGTTGGACCTCTTCCACCGTATATAAGTTGCTCCTAGGTTATCCTAGTTTCCCGTGCTCGAACAAACACTCGGAACACCTTTTTAAAGTCAAGAATATAATCTCTGTCTGGGAAGTCATTCTCTTTAGTAAAAATGTTAGTTAGAAAAATGCTTAGCGACCGTGGCTGCCAGTTAAATTTGCGTTCGCCCGATGTACTTGCATGCGCAGGTAAAAGCCTGCAAATGGCTCTACCGGTAAGAGCAAAGTAACATGTCAGGTAATCTTTAGAAAATTATTAAAAAATTGTTTCACACTTGCAGTTTCTGTTATTTCCGGCACGCCCTTGATATCTCCGGCATGGGTTAGTGCGCTGTGAGCATCGATGTGAAATTGTAATGTGGATATTCAATGTAGAAGGTTGTTGACGGCGAGCGAATGTGAATAAAATGTCAGCAGCCATAAGGGGCAGGCATCAACCCATCTTTTAGAAATTTTTTGCATTACTTTCCTTTTAAATCACTACGAAAGTTTTCCAAGTTTTAAATACGCATGTCCAAGTCAGTGGTGTATTGCACACTGTCTGTGAAAATTAAATTAATGGACTCCCAGGTGTTTGCGGCGCCAATGCTTTAGTCGACGGTATTTATATGAGTATTCGTTTAATCGTTTGCTTCATAATCCATCAAATCTTACATGTATACTGCTTTGTTTTAGTTTCTTATTCGGGATTTGTCTGTTGTCTGTTTTGGTTGTTAGTTTTAGATCTTGGTGCTGACTTTTGGATGCGTATGGTACGGGTTTGGGATTCTTCATCTTTCGCCATACAGCGCAAACGAAATAAACGAATACAGCAACATTATAACTTGTATAAAATGACGTCAATAAATAAAGGATAAGTGGTAGCTGCGCTATGTCAGGGCTTGCTGTCGTAATTTCTTGTATTCGATAAAACTTGAGCTTTTTTGAAAATACTGCCGGTACTGATCATAAAAAGAGCTGTTAACTTTTAAGGTTATTGTAGGCTTCTGTATGCATTTTTGCGAGATGTATCTACAGAATTTTGACTACATTAAGTGCCTCGTTTCACTTCTAGAATTAATTTAATTGTAAATGCGAGAATTCTCGAAAAATGCTTTCCTTTACACATGTACCCATGCAATAGGATAGCTCCCAGATAATCTTCTGTTCCTAAATATCATGACTACTTGTAGTAGATATTTGTGACGCATGAAAAACCCGAACTCCAAATATTTGAATTGCAGTCGACTCTCGAACTGTAATTTAACAGCTCCGGCAATTAAGTTTCCAGAAATTGATCCTAATTTACTACCTGGAGGCAATTCATTTTGCTTATGTTTTCCCTCCCCGAGAGGTGAATTATCGCCAGATTTTTATGTATCCAGTTAAAAACCCTTAGCGACAAGCGACCAGAACTGGAAATTATTTTAAAGAGGCTTGATATAAAGTGGATCCTTCGCCTCCCATTCTACCGCCAATTTAACTGCACTAAAACCTTAGTCCGTTCAGCATTTGTTTTGCCATCAATGCTTCTCTCTAACCACAAAATCCTCATTTACTAAGACACAACTCGAGTATAAGTCGGCATTGCCTTCTTGCTATACAGGAGGTTGGTTAGTTGGTAGCCCTTGTTGGATCAGGGGTCCCCGGCGGAGTCCAAACTGGGTGCAGTTGGGAGACAGAGAAAAGCCGCGACCTCAGCCAGCTTGAGCCAAAGGTCCACGGGGGTGAGTTGGGTGCCTGGCCGGGAACTGCAGGCGAAGAGGTGACGGCAGTCATGCGGCGAGACGCTGCCGTGGGGTATGGACGTGTCGAGTCGGTGCTGGTACTGGCGAAGGCGCATGCAGTAGCCAATGCGTAGCTGCGCCAGGGTACAGCAAATGACCCTAGGGAGACGTCGTTCCGAGGCCGCAATCGGAGGAGGATAGCCACCCAGAAGGACCGGGGGTGGTAGCTGGATTTCACGTCCACAACGGCTCTCTGGGGAAGGCGCTGGGAGCCTGTCTTGGTAGCGGAGCCATCAGCGGGTAGATCCGAGAAAGACGAAATGCCAGCTGCCTTGTGGAGAGCTCGAATAGATGACCGAACGTCACGGCTAGGCTCAGGAGCGTTGCAACGATGATGGTTTGGATGGCCAGGTTGTGAACAGGTCCACCAGAACTGCTGGCCCAAGAGTTTGTTGTGCAGGGCGACCAGCAGGACAGAAGCCTCTGCATGAAGGTGATCGATGGGCGGCATTTTATAGCAGCCCAATATCGTGCAGTGGGCACCGTTCTGTGCTGACTGAAGATGGCGGAGGCTAGAGGAGCTGGTTGTGGGAGACCAGACTGTGCCGCATAGGTTAGATACGGCTTGGCCAGCGCTTTGAATGTGTTCGCCTGCGTCTCTTTCGAGCATCCGCAGGATGTGCTCGCGGGAGCCTTAAAGACCTTGGTAAATTGGCTCAGTTTGCTTGCGACCTCTCTCGCATGGTCCGCGAACGTGAAGAGCGGATCTAAATGGGCGCCAAAGAGCTTGGGCTTACTGACCAGCGGCAAAGCCTCACCGTTGACGATGATAGCCGGGTGACAATTGAACTCCTTCAGGTCCAGCGTGAAAGCAGTGACGGACGACTTGGCTGCCGTGATCGTCAACCCGCGCTGAGTGTATACAGGAGGTCTGGACCTTTGCTACCGGACGGGAAGTATGCAAGGTGACGTGGAAGGAAGACCTAAAATATGCGGGCTCCTATTGCATCGGTAACACACATCATCATTATGAGATAGCATGTAGTCGTTGCTTGCCTCTCGTAGCTGGTTTTATGCTGGATAGCACTAAGGCGTCTTCAACAAAGCGAAGTCAGTGTCATATTTAATTTGCACGTATAATGTCAGCTTACTCAAAGATCCCACCATAATGATATTCTCGTAGCTATTTTTGGCCAATTCGTTGCGTTAATACAGACAGTAGTAGCCTTTTAGATGTCTGCATTTGGGGATAATTGGTTTAGTTTAAGGTCAGCCGCCTGGAAAAAATTACTAGGCTGCCATATGCGTCACCGTTTGGATTGCGTTTCTGATGTAATAATTCGCCTGACTGATAGTTTAAGAACTGTTGCCTTCGTTCTTGCATCATAGGACAACCTTCCATGCACAATACGCTCGTAACTTGTGAGTAAAAACCACCCCAGATCTCGAACACGCTTTAGAGAGAACATATGTGTGTAGGTAGTGAAGGAAAAGTTTCTTTGGATTCCGAACACACCCCTCGCATTTAAACTCCAGCTTAAAAATCTTTGTTTACTGGAGTATAAATGGAATTGCTGCAAACCATATGCTATCAGGATATTTTATACGTAATTAAAACTAAAGAAACGAGAGAGCATTTGAAATTGACTGTCTCCCAGTAAAAATCTACCAATGCCGTTAGATTATATGAGCTGATTTACTACCTGATTTTCTGATCCTTATTTTTGGAAGAGGTACAAGACCACTGATTGGATCCACGCTATCACTACGTCCCTCTTTAAGGTGTCAATCGCTTCATAAAACAACCGTAACATCACGTTCCTTTGTCTCGCTGTTGAAGTCCTTGCCGTTATTCTCAATTGCTTCCGCTTGAGGTTAAGGATCTCCGTTAAAATAGATAAAGGCTCGGCTGTAGATTACCGGATGACGGCTAATAAACCAGATGTGGCCATTTCAGTTTCCCTTGTCGTTGCCTGGAATTGGCTTACGTGACTTATAAAGAAGACGAAGACGCGATCTCTGGAACAATAGTTGCATTCTGAGCTTTCGGCTACACACGAGAAGCCATCGTCACAGTAAGTGAGGACAGCAAACGTCAGCTACGCATAAATGGGGTTGGTAAGGGAGGGGGCGGGGTAGCGGCAATTATTGATTTGTCTCTGTCCATGCTACGTCCGTTCTCACTTTATCGTATCTCCGACGCGCGCCCCTGGAGTGGTGGCCTGCAAGCTTGTAGATGAACTGGACCCTGGTTTCTGGTTGCGGGCACGGATGGCAAAATAACAGGGTGGTATATCCACATGCCTGTGTATGGAGTTGGGATCTGACATCCAGGCCTCCAGCAGTTCGCATCCCGTCCTATTAGCGACTCGTGTCATTATCCGTGTATCCGAGAAGTCGAATTCGTGGCCCTCTTCCAGAGTGTGGATAGCGATCTGGGACTGTGGTTAGCCTTTCCGCACTGCTCGTTTGTGCTCCTTTATTCGCGAGCTTAGTCGTCGCCCAGTGTGCCCTGTATAATGGCAAGAACAGTCGTGACATGGCACCTGATAAATGATGCCAGATTGCTCACCTACATCTAACGGGTCTTTGATTTGCATGATTCATGCATGCTAAGTAGCTATCGGGCGATAAGCAACCCACTCCGAGCTCTGCAGCAATACGCTTGATTGCTTCTGATACGTTTTTAATGTACGGTAGAGCGTGCCAGAGCGTTGGTGGTCCCCTTTCGTTTGTTCCCTGTGTGCGCATCGGTGGATGAAGCTGTTAGGGTATCCATTCCTGGCAAGTTGGTCCCGAAGATTTTGTAATTCTTGCGCTTGTCCTTCCGTTTCACTGCAGTGTATCTTCACCCGCTGAAATAGTGCTCGAATACAGCCACGTTTATGCGTTAGTGGGTGGTTGCTATGGCAGCTGAGTACCTGGGTTGTGTTAGTTGCCTTTCTATAAACCGTGGTGCTGAGTTCCCTGTTGGGTCTGCGCGTGACGAGGACATCCAGGAACGGTAGTTGTCCGGCACTCTTTTCCTCCTTTGTAAATTGGATGTCGGGGAAGATACCGTTAAGCAGGTTTTGGAAGTCGGATAGCCTGCTATGTTCGATTATAACGAAAGTGTCGTTCACGTATCGGCACCAGAATGCAGGCTCAAATTGGTCGAAGGCGACTTTTTACAGCTCCTGTTAGACCAGTTCTGCGATGAGACTAGAAATTGGGGATCCCATTGGCGTCCCTTTGGTCTGTTCGTATGTTTGACCATTAAATGTGAAAAAAATTTCTTTGGCAGAAGGCGAAGAGTTGCATGAGATGGTCAATTTTAAGGGGACCCCTCGATTCATCGTATTTCTCTTCAGGTCGTTTGCGTAGGACGTCGCATGCCAGGTCCGGAGGGATAGATATAAATGGTGAAACGACATCAAAAGATACCATATTTTGATCCGGTTGAACCGTTCTACCCCGGATAGCGGCTACAAATTTGGAGGCCAAATTGATTGAGGTCGTTGAGCCCTCTCAGAGAAAGTTTAGTTTTCGTGACATCCATTTAGATAGGTTGTAAGTAGGGCTGCCTTTTAATGCCACGATTGGCCGGAGTGCAACGTTGGGCTTGTGGATTTTCGGCAAACCGTAAAATCGAGCCAGTGCCGTGTCAGTTGGCTTGGTTTGTCGCCATTTGTCTTGCGATATCACGTTGCTGCGTCGTAGCCGGCTCAGGAGACTAGTAAGCTGGCTGATCAGTGATTTGGTCTGTGAGGAATGCGTGGGTTTGTAGGCTTGTTGGTCGTCGAGGAGAGCTTGTGCTTTCGCATTATAATCGCTACGGTTCATCACGACCGTTGCTCTTCCCTTGTCGGCCGGGAGCACTTTTATGCTTTTGCTCATTTTTAACCTTTTCATCGCCTCCTCCTCCGCCGCTGACATGTTATTGGTGGGCCTATTCGTCATTAATAGGGATGTGACTTCCTGGCATACTGTATGCTTCACCTCGTCGGTTACGTTGGTTCGTACGAGCATGGCTTCCAGTGCCGCGATAAATTCGGCTGGCTTAGCATCTGCCGTATTAAATTTGGTTTTATGGCTCAGCCAAATCACTGATCAGCCAGCGAATACACGGATAATGCCACGAGCCTCTAATAGGACGGGATGCGAACTGCTGGAGGCCTAGATGTCAGATCCCAACTCCATAAACAGGCATGTGGATATACCGCCCTGTTATTTTGCCATCCGTGCCCTTGACCAGAAACCAGGGCCCAGTTCCTCTACAAGCCCACAGGCCACCACCTCAAGGTCACACGCCGTCACTCCAGGGGCGCGCGTCGGAGATACGATAAAGTGAGAACGGACGTAGCATGGACAGAGACAAATCAATAATTGCCGCTACCCCGCCCCCTCCCTTACCAACCCCATTTATGCGTAGCTGACGTTTGCTGTCCTCACTTACTCTGGTGATGGCTTCTCGTGTGGAGCCGAAAGCTCAGAATGCAACTTTTGTCCCAGAGATCGCGTCTTCCTCTTCTTTACAACAAGAACCTGGGGCACGCATATTCGCTTCTATTCATTACTTGGCTTAACTCGTTTATACTTGCATTTAATTGTGACCAGCGCAGTCTTTGTGCATTTGTTTTCCACCTCGTCGTGGACTTATAGGTGCGTCAAATTCTCCCTTCTGGATATTCCGATCCCAGCAACAAATATGCTGACTTCTGGCACATGCCTGATATCCGCCTGAGGGTTGTCACACAAGCCGATTTCAGCTTTCAGGTGTTTTCACTGTTGTCAACAGCGTACTGAGTACGCGTAGATGCAAGCCTAGGTAAATCCGGATTCTAGCGCGCAAACGAAAGTTTCATTTAGTCTATCAGAGTGATTGAGATGAGCCGGCGTTGTTACCACTTCTCATCTCCCAGAACCTTTACTAGGCGCATGTTTAGGAGGAAGGCAACGACCACTTTTATTGCCCGCACTAATGCGACCAGATCCAGTCTCCCACAGTTTATTTAACAACGTTATCAATTTTCATTTTATTCGTTTTTTTGCAGATTTCTTACTTCTTAGTCGGCAGAACAGTTCCATTTTCGCACTCTGATGGATACTATCGGTGAAATTTACAAAAAGTCTTGTTTTTTCTTTTTCTTTCGGCAGGAAATATAACAAATAGCCAGTTTTACTGATCTTCGGAAGCCGAGCAGCATATATCCGCCACAGTGAATTTCTTCTAGGATGGGTCTCCTGACAATCTTAAAGAAGTTAAAACAGAAGGAAAAAGAAATCCGCGTTCTAATTCTGTAATAACATACCACCTGCTTACATTTACTAATTATTGTTATTAATTGACTGACATTTTGTAAGTATTTATGTTTTTTTTATTAAGATTAGCACTGCCGCCATCACAATCCTTTATATGAAAGGTTAGCGTGGTTGGAGTCCATTACATAATGTCCACTAATACCTAGCTTTCATTACAGAAAGTCAGACACTTTTTCAGGGGAGCGGGGTTACTCAAAATCCTCGGAGGAAGGGGAGGGTGTAGCAAGAGTTCATATTCGTCTTTTAGGAGGGAAGGGCATGAGGGGGACCTCGCCAGTTAGTCAGAGTCTGTGGGGTGGTTTCAATAAGTGGACGACACTATATGTTTCGGTTAAGAGAGCTCGAGGCATTTCGTAAAAATATTCTTAGGACCAGGAGGCAGGGTGGTCTAAGTAGATACTGACAGCTTCTACTTTCGTAAGTGGTAGTTACGGTGCCCAAACACCCCCCTTATTTGCTTATTTTCCCGCATAGCCCAGCATTAATAGCCGTATTGAAAGTCCAGAGACTTGCGTTCTGAGCCGATCAATCGAATTTCACCCTGCAACCGGACTGGACCGTTGAACATGCTTCTAACTTACTGATAACCTAAACTAGTTACGACAGCTACTGGCACGCGGTACTACATAGTAATCATTTCCACGAAGGGAGACGGCCGAAGCAAGTTACACACGAGGGTTAATAGTGGTTGCTCTACTCTGTAGTACTCGCCTGATAGGTTTTTATGTGGCGCCACCCCACCGTTGACTAAACATTCGCATTACTTTTCCGGACGTTGCTTTCAGCTACCTCAGGTTCATTCAGCATATGCGTATTTTAATTTTCTGTGAAAAGAATTTTGGAACAGGGAACTATGTCAGTGCTCTCTCGGTTTTCAGAGTAGTTACAACAATGTGAAAAGTTGATTATTTAAAAGTATTTGTCTTTTTTCACAAAATTTCCGTGTATAAACTGTTCTACTGTCTACAGCGGCCTGGACAATGCTGGTAAGACAACCATCGTTAAGAAGTTCAACGGCGAGGACATTGCAACCATTGCACCAACTCTCGGTTTCACCATACAGACGCTGGAATACATGGGGTAAATCTGCTTACAGGTGCTATTCAAGTCCCGTCTGGCTAGAGCACCTTTTTGTGTTAATCACTCTCTATTTTCCTAGGTACAAACTTAATGTGTGGGATGTCGGTGGACAGCGTTCTCTTCGGTCCTATTGGCGCAACTACTTTGAAACTACCGATGCTCTCATCTGGGTTGTAGACAGCTCGGATCGCCCGCGACTCGACGACTGTCGTGAGGAACTGGGAAAGTTGCTGCTTGAAGAGCGCCTTGTAGGCGCTACCCTCCTAGTTCTAGCGAACAAACAGGTACGTGGTCTTGGCTTGTTAATTATCCTTCATTGTTGCACACTCGGCATGGAGTGAGCCGTGGGAACGGGAGGAGAAAGAGCACAACAGGCGACGTTATTAGTCGTCGCTAATAAAAGAGGAGTTTACTTTTGTTTAGCTGACAAATGTTCGCAGGGTGAAAACTGGCAACTCAGTTCCGCAGTGCCGCAGGTGGTTTATCAAGCGGCTTTTTAGGGACTCATTGTGTTTTGGGGTTCACTCTCGAAACTCACCAGCAGCCGTCAGCATATTATAGGTAGGTAGACATCACCAACAAAGACAAGGGAGAATAGGATTGCAATTTTAGGCTAATTAGCTGTAATCAGTCGATCAGACATACCCAACCGGTGTCCAGTAAACGATGTTGATGTTACCGATCGAAACCGATAAAACAACGAGCCTGTAGTGCAGTTTATTAAAGCATTGAACTTCTAATTAACAGGGTGGGGACTCGAGCCTCAGGTGATGCGCCACCTTGATAGGGTATGGCTGGCTGACGACGGCTAATAAGCCAGAAATGGCCATTCCAGTCTCCCTTGTCTTTGGCGGGAATGTCCTTCTGCCTATACTACTTTGTTGGTTTCGCTGATATAATGAACTAAGTGGTCGCGCATTTTACGCCTCTGCAATACATTTACCGACAAGGCTTATCGATACAAATAGTTGCAAAGATAGAAAACTGTCATGAGGAGTCTGCTCACCGCTTCAAAGAACACCGAAATGAAAAAGGATGTGTTAGAGAGCGAATTTAACCCTAATGGTAGTCGCAAAATAGTACAGAATTTATTCGGCTTTCGAAGAACTGTCATGCCTTGCACAAGGAATAACCCACGAAGGCGAAGTCACTGCAACCCTTCTTGGATCTTTAGACCCCTTCAGTGTCCTTTTATACAAATATAGGAGGCACTAATTGGTGTTGGTGAGCAAGAAACGGTGTCCACCGAAGGAACTCGATTTGTGCTCAGGCAGTGATGCGTGTTCAGACCTCCAATGCGAAGTTTTGGTCCGGGTGATAGGGGCGAATAAGACGTCCCGGTGTCCCTGTCTATGGACGTACAACTTTCCGACTGTTACTCTTTGATTGCTATGCGATAGTCTGCGTAGGCTGCAAATACTGAACCCTAAAACAAAGCGGAAGTGTCATCTGCCGTCCTGCAATCAGGGCAGAATGCTTTGCATCACTTTCCTATATGAAGAGCGCATCTTTCTATGGAATAAACTCTTCTTTGGTGTCCATTAGTATCACCAAATTTTCCTGGTGTAGTCCTCCACCAACCTTAATAAGTAGAAGTTCACACGAGGCAGTAAGTTGCGGTACCGGCAGCATTGGATCTGGCCACCCATCCACGTAATCTATTTTCTCCCTGACTTGCCGCTGTTGTATGCCACTCTCGCCAAGGAAGGGAGCTATCTGCCCAGTCGACTGCTTTTTTGGAGATGCCAGAAAAGCTATAGACCACTCTCGCGTGCCTTTGCGTCCTTCGGTTTTCGCACTTCTGCCCCAGAGCCGAGGTGAAGGAAACACATTTTCAACCAGAAGAAGACACGATCGCTAAGATAAGAATTTTATTCTCCACTCGAATCCGTCCTCGGCTATCATGGACACTACCTTGTTCCGCCGAAGAGAGGTCACGCCTTGAATGGAAGGCGCAATTACTGTAGCCTTTTTGGTACTAAACTCCTCTGATACTGCGAGCGTACCCATCGCTATTGCTTGAGTTAATGGGTAGAAACCCTTGTCACTATGATCTTCAGGCCCGTTTTCGTGTGAGAAAAGGGAATTGAGACGCCAGGTGAAAGGAATAGTGTATTCGGTACAGAAGTAAAGGAAAATATGAAGAAAGAAGTTGACTGTCGGACGACCGTGCATCCGCTCCCGAGAGGGGTGGAATTCGCAGTGTGTGAACGCAGCAGCCGTCACATGAGTTCATGTTTGAGGCAGTCTTGAAGGTGAGTGGCCAGATCAGACTAGGGCAGGCCTACATGTGCACATCTGCTACCAGCCGCGAGAGACAAACGTTGCGCCCGGATTGGGCCACCACATCTTTTCCTTCTGCCTCCTCAACAGCGCAGTCTTTTCTTGTAGGATCTGGCCGGCTCCCTGACTCCGGCTCAAATCTCCGAGGCCTTGAACCTGAGGGACATCACGACACATCACTGGAGCATATATGGATGCAGCGCTGTTACCGGAGAGAATCTGTTACAGAGCGTCGCCTGGCTAATTAAGGACGTCTCTTCGAGAATCTTTTCTGCAGAATAGCCCCCCCTCCCCCCTACCTTTAAGAACACAGACTGTACTCAACACTCTATCCGAGACGGCTACCGCTACTTTTCACACCAAACACTATCGTCTCTTTCGGCATTTACCTTGTCCATTCCGTGGATCATTAAGGCTTCCTACGAGGCTGCCGGTTGACGCTCAGTCAACTGCTTTGAGTTGAGACAATTTCTATACCTGTACACTTGTTAGGTCACGGCTGCCAGTACGCAAACAGTTTACTTCTTTTGCACAGTTAAGCAATTCCATTGCACTCCTGCTTGAATTGGGAGTTGAATTGAAATTGAAACGTTTCGTTTGCATCTTATTTTCTGTTGGCTTATTTTTAAGGTTCCTTGTCTACAAATGCAACATTGTTAGCTGTCTCCCTCGTGCATGTTCTTGAAAGATTGCTTATTGGATACTTTGTGTCCGAAGTAGTCGATGTACGATAGTGGGCAGTGCAAGGTTTCCCAAGTCGAAAATCAATGAGGCAAAGCTAGCAGAACTGTGTTACTGCTGCAAGAATGCGTACAGGCGGTTCAGAATGCAGCAGCAAAACATTTTGTCCTACCAACCCGTCTTCCTGGGCTTCGATTTAGGAAACCTCTTGCTGCTGTGTATCGCACGCCGGGATTGGTGATCGCGACACGATCCGACGTCACATTGTGTCCTTGCTAATTTCAGGCCATTCAAACACAAATAAGAACAGGCAGGAGCGTCTGAGGGCACTTGTCCCACTCGGCTTGTCTAATTTGTGTTTGCAGAAAATTAGGAAATTCTACCTGGCAAAAAGTAATCACCAATGAATAAAATACCGAAAAAATATATATATGCACAGTAAAGGTTTTATCCCACGAAAATGGGTGTGCCTGGCCGGCCTCAGTAGGCTTCTGCCTCTTACGGAGTTCGTTAATGACGTGGCTGGTCACTGCGCGCTGAGAGACCAGGCTACACCCAAGGAGGCCGAGTTACTAGGACAACCTTTAATGCTGCTAGAAGACGAACAGAGCAGTAGTACAGTGGAAGCAGATGACTCGATCGCTGGTACAATACTTTTATTCACCTGACGTTTCGATATCCGTCGCCGATTCGTCGTTAATGGCCGCATTTTTTCCTCTTCTTCTTCTTCTTCTTCTTTTTCTTCTAAACTGCTTCCTTGAACTCGCATATGCCATCCTAAGAGCAGTAGTAACTAGTGCTATGCTATCAAATCCGTCTCCATAAATTTAGGTTCGAGAGACGTCACATTATCAATTGTACGTGGACAACTGGTGACCCCGACGTGATCCGAAGCCAGATTTTATCCTTAAAACACAAATCAGAACTGAAAAGGGTACCTGGTAGCTAAAGCTAGGAAAATAAGCCCATAGAATGGCGCTCGTTCCACGTTATTTACCCAATTTGGCTTGGAGAAGGTTGGAAGCCTCTAGCTGGGGGAACCCATCGTGAATGACTAAGAAATCGGAGAATAAATCTGAGAATTATCATTTTGTTTTTAAAAGGATGTAGACCAATCGATTCCTAATTGGCGCCTGCTCTATGTGCAGTCTGATAACTATGTGGCCGGTCACTGCGGGTTTGGGGAGCAATGTGTATTGATGGAACGATGAGTACTTGTCCTTCGTTAGAATAATGCATGTTGGTAGAAGGGGTGTTGCTAGTAATCATAGACGCATGTTGTGTATGGTGAGGGTATGTAACCACTTTCCTTCGAGTTTACTGCTCTTTCGAAACATTGCTTTTTCTTACGAAAAGCCCGTTTCTGTGGTAGCTTTGGAGGTTTTCTCCAGTCCTTTCTGTTATAGCTTAGTCTTTTCTGACCCGATTAATAGACAGAAGAAGGGAAAAGAGTGGCCCTGTTGGCAACATCACACAAAGACAGCGGAGTTTGCGAGATTCTGTAGCTTGTCCACTCTGGCGTATCTATAAGGTTATCGTCCTTCTAGAACATTCATGGCGTATGGTGTATGCCTGGGCACTCTGAAACCTCGACTGCGCCACTGCCTACGCTGTATGGGCGATCATCTCGTTGGCTCGATGTACGGCGTGTGCGGCCTCCATGCGGGCATGACTCAGCGTGGGCGGCTTGACCGCGGGCATGAGCCAACGGGTATGTTCTTTTTGCCGACTGCCGTGAGTGCATGGGCGGTACCGCCTCCGTAACACTCTCAATGCAAGTGCACTTTGCAGAAGAGGTGAAGACTCCTTTAAATTATGCAGGCATTATGTCGAAGTAAATATGACTTCCTTCATGCCAAGGTCTTGTAACGTGCTTCTAATTTCTGCCCCCTTTATCGTTTACTGAAGGCCGCAGCTTTGCTCTTCGGGAGCTATCTCTACTGCAACGCTAGGAATTATTGCTTTTCCGAAACTAGCAGTATATAAAGGCTGTGACAGGAACTCGCTAGCAGCACTTCGAAGGTGCTTCTCAAAGTTGACTGAACAAAACTTCCATGCATTTCAGAAAATATTTGTTCCGTCGCACCTGCAATACTGGTCTCCGCAATTGGTCCTGGAAACTGATATTCTTGCAAAAGCCAAGCGTAGGGCACCTGGTTTGTGAGCTTTCAGGGAAGTTTGGAAGATTTGAAACACAGGGAAAGGCTGAATACTACGCTCCAGTGAAGGTGAATCCCGACCGATCTGATTGAATTTAAGGGAGTTATTCACAGGGTTGACTGAGGTGATCTTAGTTTACTCTTTTGGGTGCAACCATTATCAAAAGCCCCGACAAGCTGCGTAGAGTACATATCAGTGCTAGGCTAGCGTCAAGCTATGGGATAACTCGGACCACGCAGTCAGTCCAGTGTGCGCTTGTGTGGATTGTCTGACTAATGGACTGACAGTAAGATTGCAATGGCCCCTCGCTGTGGCTTTTATAGTACTCCTATTTCGTAGGATCTAAACCAGGTCTATTGGCACGCTTAGAGACGGCAAGGCCGCGCCAGCCACCTGCGCCCTCTCCTGCCTCCAGTTTTTTGAGTTAGTCATGGCACTTGACCCAGATGGGGGAGTGAAACAAAGAGTGAGATAGATACAGTGCAAGTCTACTCTCGCTATAATCTAGCGCAGGTCACCGCCCCTGCACCAGATGGATTTCGTACATACTGACGGTTAAGGCTCACACCGCGCCAGCCACTTGCGTCTGATTCCTGTCTGATCAGGTTATGGTGGGTTGTAATGCTGTATAAGTCACCTGTACCCGACCTTGCCTCATGTTTTCATGACTCGGTCTTGAAACCAAGCACAAGTCAGTGTGGGAAGAAAGATTGCGGTATGTAGAGCACAAGTGACTGACAGGCGAAACAGCCAGGGTCGGTGTTTTCTGGACCAGATCGGTGTACACCTGTGTACTAAACTATATCACGATCTACAACTGGCAATACGTCCACCCGATGGCTCACTGGGCAGGAAGTTCGTCTCTAGCTCACTGGTCGCGGGTTCGAAACCCGAGTGTAGCGGCAGTTTCTGTGGCTATACTGAAGTTGGGTATCTGCGGCTGAAGACAGCTAAAAAGCTAGAAATACACGTATACTGCAGTCCTAAGGTTTGCCGGTAATAAAATGGTAACAAGTCACTGTGTTTGCTTTCAATCCGTGGAAACGCCTCTTTGACATCGTCGCGAGAATAGGCTGCTGCACTTGATAGTTTCATCGAAGGTTTACAATAGTTCTTGAAAAGGATTGAGTTCTAAGTTATGCATTAGCGTACTGCTATTTCCTTCTACAGCATAGAAGAAGCACATGTTATCAAAACACGAAAGTGCGAATGATCATGTACTTGCAAATACCACCATCTCACATGAGCTATACTTTCAAGTCGATCGTCGTATTTTTTTCGTTTTCTTTCATGTGATAAATACAGGAGACCAGATTATAGTCAGCCGATCTATTTTCTCACCCAAATATGTTACATTTACCAACAGGCGTCTTCTCTTCGCTTGCTTGTTGTTGTGACTATTTTGTGTACAAATCGGGCGTTTTCATTGCCCTATGTCACGCCCTTTGCTGCCATTTTCCTGTTGTTCTATCGATTTTGTTTTATTCCATCACTGTATACGCCTTCTGTACGCTTTTTAATCGTACGTGTTTACCGTCTTTTTACTGTTGTTAATTTTCGCAATTTTTAAATATTAAAATATATTCGAGTTTTTATTTCGGCCTAAAATGACCACAATTGTTCATCTGCCGTATATCCTGCTGCTGCCGTTTTCGTTGTGTTATGTTGCGTCCTGGCCTTCGCCTCCTCTTTCCACGCAACTCCTTCGAGCGTTAAGGTTAATAAGGTTAACTCTTGTCACACCGACCTTCAGGGCCGATTTATTCAGAGACGTCATGGGAAGCCAGAGTGGTAGGAACAGATTATTCTGTAAATAAGGAATGGAGAATACGTAAGGGGAGATTCGACTATCAGACGAGGCACGTTTGCAGGCCATCGGACTGCGTATGAAGTGCCGTTCGGACGACAGTTACCGCACTGAAGTCCTTGTGAGTTGGTTTTGAGGCAAAACTACTAATTAAGGCTAGCTTAGTAATGTGGACATCTTACTAGACGGATTGAGGCTAGCCTACTAAAATGGCTTCTCACAAAGTCAGCAGCTGTCCAGTAGGTAGATTGAGGCTTGTCATCACGAGAATTAATGTCTGGCGTGACGCGTAGGGAAAATAACGTCAGCGTTCCACTACAAAACCTCTGCGGTTGGTAACTGGGGCGTAAGTAGTTGGACTGAATGCAGCAGTATCCTCATGTAAAAGTCTCAATATTAATGCATTCTGTCCCATTTATCGTACCCTAACCTACCAAAACGCTGAAAGCAGACGCTGTCATTTAATTACTTCTGTCATTCCCTTTAGTCGTCCGCGAAGTGAGCCGAACCCTCGCAGCCGTGCTCTGCAGCGGCAGAATGTCAGTGAAACACACGTGTCTGTGCTTTTAATTAGTACCTGCTTTGCCGGTATGGCAAATCATTCAATTAGTTATACTACTGTCCGTCTGTTATGTAGCTTTTAAAAATTACGTGGTTATTCCACAGTGGCTAATGGACTTGGGTTCAAATACTGACATCATATTTCGGCCTGAGCCTGTAGACCCTTGAATATACTGCTATACTCCAAGTTTACAAATCAATTTCTGGGGAAATTAAAAAGCTACAATGTGTGAACGTGGGAGGTTATTTTCACTAATGTGGTCTTTGCAGAAGAAAATACGGACTTTAGGTTTTTGCGTTTGGTCTCATTTCTGAGGTCTCAGGCTAAATGGATGAACTTTCCTCACAGCAGACAGACTAGTCCCTAATGATATCGCAGAGGGAGTTACAAACTGTGACTACATGCACGACGTTTCAAAAATTTAATTTAGCGTGATACTCTTCAGAAACCTTAACACACGAAAAAATATCAACTAGGCCAGCGTGCTGATAGAAACTTACAAAAGGTAATCATTGAAATACAAACTTTGCAATTTTACGGATTTGGGAAAGGGATAGTTGCGAGGGTGAAGAATAAGGTACGCCTTTCAAGGTGCTGTTCGTGAAACAGCCACAAATTTCTTTAGAATGTTTACCAAAAGAATATTAAACCAAGCAACTATTTCTATTCAGTGTTGTCCACTTTTTGTGGGACTGGTTCTCTCAAATCCTAGAATTCCGTCTTTGGTCGTGACTTGTAGTAACGTTCCAAGGCAGGCCTGTCCTTGAAAACGTTGTTTCTCAGTGTCGCCATGCGTTCCTTCGCTTCGTGCTGAAGATCCGGGTAAGCCGCGTTTACCAGGTCCTGCAGGATCAGGAGGTCCAAGTCAGCGATGGTCAGTTGGTTGCCGCCAATAAATGGCCCATTCATCTCCTTCATGAACTCTAAAATAGACTTTTTGATAAAAAGGAAGCGGAAATAAATAGAAAATTGGTTGCTTCAAACGTTCAATTCTAATGGTAGAATAGGCAAATTAAATGACTTTGTGGCTGGTTAACCATGAGAATGTCTAAGATTGACGTAGATGCTTGCTTTGTAAAGTGGCCTATTTGGCCCCCTTGTTTGTAGCATTCAAACTCGGGGACGGCGGCAGATAGCAAGCGCTTCTTTATTTTCTTAGTTTTTCAATAAGGCCTACTTTTAACATTTAAGTAGACACCATTTCTTTACTATTATCGGTCATGAACATAAAGACAGGAATTATTTGAAGACAGCGTATGTAGCAGAATTTAATGGCACCATAAATTGCGCGAGCGCTCATCAGCCGCTTCCACTCGCTGCATAAACAGAATAACGAATTAGAAATTACAGAATTGAATTCATACAGAAAAATAGATCCAAAACATCAAGGCACTTTCTTTGGGACTTGATTTTCGCGTTCCACCCAAACGAATTAATGCAGTTGAAGTGGAAGCACAATTCGAGGACCTTAACTCCCAACTCACTGACCTTAAACCACGATCCAAAGACGAATTGGGTTGGCTAAAAGCTAAATTTGTTGATATAGCTTACCAATATCGTCGAGCGCCAATAACACAACGCTCACCGATAACCAAGGAACATCTAATTGCTCTATCTGCACTGAAAAACCAAGAAGAAATCGTAATTTATAAACCTGACAAAGGGAATGGTGTTGTCATTCTCAATCTCAAGGATTATGTAAAGAAAATGGAAAATATCCTGAATGATTCTAGCAAATTTCTTCTCGAATCACAAGGAAAAGAGGAAACCAAGGCATTGGAAGAGTCTGCCTGGAAGACCATCAAGCTTTTGATGGATAATAATTTGTTAGACACCAAAACAGGACTATATTTAAAACCCAATGGTTCCTATTTTCCGCGACTATACGGATTACCTTAAATTCACAAAAAGGATACCCCTTTACGACCTATCATTTCCATGTCCAATTTACCCTAGTAAAAGAGCTAGAACCAATTCGCAATAGATTCTCTACGTAAACCCTGAGAGGAAGTTTCCAATTTGTCCATGAAATTAGTCATAAAAATATGCAGGCAAATATATGATATCTTTGGACGTTGAGTCACTATTTACCAACGTGCTCCTTGATGAAACAATTGATATTATTTGTGCATATGCTTCTGAAACTCGCCTGCCTCCTATCATATTGCGAGAGTCATTAAAATTATGTACAAAGAATGTTCAGTTCCTATTTAATGGCCAACTGTATAGACAAGCTGACGGAGTGGCAATGGGCAGTCCTCTTGGTCCTACCTTTGCAGATATATTTATGGGTCACCTCGAAGAAAAATTAACTTCCACATTGAAAAGTAAAACACTCTATAGAAGATATGTGGATGACATCTTTGCAATTGTTAAAAACATAAAGGAAGCTAAGAAACTACTGTTAACAATGAACAGTTTACATCCAAAAATGAAATTTACAATGGAAGTGGAACGTGGAAACCAGTTTTCTTTCTCAGACGTTCATATGACTAGGCAGAAAGATGGCTCTATAACTCGTAGAGTTTTCCATAAGAATGCATGGAGAGGGCAGTATTTGCATTACCTAAGTTTTTTCCCCTTACAATGGAAACGTAACTTAGTTTGCACCCTCTTCCAGAGGACAAGCGAAATCTGCTCAATGAATACACTGGATGCAGAAATTGCCAGCCTCAAGGAAACTTTTCTCAAGCGTGGTTATCAAGATCACATTCAATGTTTGAATTCCTACTTTATTGATTGCCTCTTGGCTAGCTCAAGTGACTTTGATGTTTTGGATCGATTTTTCTGTATGAATTAAATTCTGTAATTTATCACTCGTTATTCTGTTTATGCAGCGAGTGGAAGTGGCTGATGAGCGCTCGCGAAATTTATGGTGCCATTAAATTCTGCTGCATACGCTGTCTTCAAATTTGCACCTAGGAAACGATGTTTCGAATTTCTGAGGGATTATTCTCCTTCCTAAGGATAAGTTAAAAAGCCTATATTATATCGCTTTCAATATGATCTTTGGGTTGAGTCACTGAGTCCTCTCTTGAGGCTTTTTAAAGTGCAAAGTATCTTCAATTGCGAATGAGTTATAGAGCATTTTCCTGTCACAAACTCCTCTTGGGAAGTTTTTAAATTCAGGCCTAACACAATTTTGTGGCCCTACGTGAGAACATTTATGCCGTCCACTCTTAAAGTCTTAGTCAGCTGACACCTACTGGGACACATGCTGCCGCTTTCGTTACGGAAACTGTGCTTGAGTTTTGGCCAACCAAGACAAATATAAGGACATCTTCCCAAGATGCCAAATTCTAATGGCCGTCACCATGAACGCCCGAATTATACGCCACTTATGGATATCTGCAATGTTTATCGTCCAGGATTGCGTTTCAGATCGGCCATCTACTTGGCTTCTTTTGGTTTCCCAAAGGCAACAATGCAAGAGAAAACTCACATCTAACTTCTCCGTTATGTACGGTACTTTGAGGTAGCGCTGGACATCACAGGCCCTTTTAAGCATCAAGGCATATACGTCATTCTCCACTAAGTTAGTCTACAATGAGAAAAAGGGAGGTAATATTATTGACAGGCTATAAAAGAGATGATAAAAGCCAAGGAAAGGTATATTGTAAACCAAAGCATTACGTTTCTTATAGTGCACTAAGACCTTGGTGTTTTTTGAATAAATGCAGTTTAACCTACATCAATACCCTGATGGTTTTCATCCTTCAAAAATCATTAAACTCTCAGAAGTAGGTTTAAGTAATCTGGTTTGATACCTAAATTTATCGGTCACCTTAAGGAAAATTTATTCGCGGCAGTTGAATCACCCTACCCTAGGTCATACGATCAAAGCCACTAGTTTCAATTTTACGCAAAAAGTTACTATTTAGGCAAATAGGTGTATCTATCCACAGTGCTCTTAACGGCCCTTCTCCCAAGAATCTAAAGTCTCGACACCTGAAAAGTACCCTAAAATTACCCTTCTAGTTTGTTGCTCACGCTTTTACGTCCTAAATCAAGTGACCTCAGCGCAGTTCACTTTTAGTGGCCGGCACTAATTGCAGAATAACTATTTCCGAGAAGAAGTAATGCTTGCCTGCTTCAAGCTAGTTATTGGACAGACTGAAGTGACAAACCTCCAACTTATGAGAAGCATGTGCCGAAGCCGACAGTTCAGTTGTCGATTCCAACACTGTTCACCACACAGCAGGGTAGCCCATTGTAAGGACACCCTGCAGTCCGCACCCGCGCTCGGCGTTACCACGTATTCTTGCTGGTCTCGCGCTCCATTAATATGATCGCCAGGTTCTTATTAATGCCGCTCGGTCCACCTCACGCAGCCAGCCGGTTTGCTGCTGGAGCCACCAACGTCTTGGCATCGGCCAATCGACGTTCGCATTAACTGTTTGGCTGCAGACAACGAAAGCGCTTATGAACATGCAGGGCTAAGACGCAAAAGAGTGTTCAGCAACTGACATGACTTGCCTTGACAGACAGTTAGTAGTAACTGCTAGACAGATCTTCTTAATAGCTCTATTCACACGTTGGTCCGTTAAGGGGAGTAGCGATGATATTAAAGCTTACTTCGGTGTCCCAGCCTGAGGTTTGAGTACGCGCCTTTATTTACCCTCCTAACTTTTTATTTTTCAAGATTATTGCAATCTAGTTTGTTTTCTGAAAGACCCCGCCCGTCCTTTCCCCTAACATTAGGAGTCCGTAAGACCGAGGGGCGCGCTAAGCGCGCCAATCAGGCGGCCTCACGAGGTACTACTACCAAATTTCACCGATTTGTGTAAAAGTAACTCTTTACGCTAAGTCAACGAGTTTAAGTGTTCGCAAAGAACTTATCAACAAACTTTTATGAAGTATTCATACAAATGTCAAGCATGTGTATGGCATTTTAATTGGTGCACAAAAGTTGAGGGGTTCGATCTCATGCAACTGTACACTTACCACGCTCAAAATTCGCTCGATGTAGTAGATGTCCATGGGGCTATTGCCGTACATTTTGAACGCCCTGCCCAAGAGACGAGCAATTGCAAGGCTTTCTGTGAGCATCACTATTTTACCGGAGGGTTGCGTCACCTCCAGTGCGGGCACTTGTTCGAAGGGCATTTTGGGTTTAAGCACCATCCAGTCCCGCATGTCGATCCTTTGGTCGGTGAATTCTTTTCCGGCGGCGTAGAGGATAGAACGAATAAGTTCTCCGCGGCCTCGCAGGTTAAAGTACATCAACTAAAAAAGTAAATGGTAGTTATTTTATTCATGAAATTGAAAAAAAATGTTGGCACTGATATACAGCGCAAGATGATATAAGGCAGAGGATTTATACCGCAGGGGTGCTAATGTTGCCGACTGCCAACATTGTGATGTCCAGCGTGGTTGTTCACGGTCGGCTGCCTCAATGTAATTTGTCCTCGCGATGAGCAGTTTCGGACTTGCTGACATGCAGCCACTCAATCTACTTCTGTTCGGCCACAAACGTCTGCGTCCTGATAGTTGCGACTGTTCAAGCGCCACTTGAACACGCCCCCACCCCCCCCCCCCCTATACGTTCACCAGACTCACCACATGTAGGGTAAAGTAACACGCATACGCACCAATTGTACAATACCTGCTCCACCAATATTTTTAAGGAACCTGCCAAAACTTTCTCAAAAGTTTGACCGTTGACACCAACGAGGTACACCGTGTGCTACACAGTGTGCTGGTGCAAAGATGGTAACCTATGCGCGGATTGGGTTAAAGTAATAGCGGACTTGCGCTGCATCTAACACACTTCCTCACCTGCCTGTGTCTGTTGTCAAGACGGAATCAAGAACACCAGAGGTGAGAACAGCTGCAGGCGCTCTGTGTCACCAAGCATGACTCAGATCTCACAAAATGCTAGCGCATTAAAGGCCACCGGTGGATGGCATGGCGTGAGTTTGTACATAGGCGTGCTACCAGCGCTCGCAGCCCTCCCATGTTCGGCATAAGTAATGGAAACGCAAACTGACTAACGCCTGTCACGTGCTGACCTAGCCCCCCATGCTGGTGCAGCGCATCGTCCATGCGACCCATTTAGGGGGCAACACCACTGACTCGTTCGGACAATACATTAGCATTTGTCCTGGTTTCGCCTTTGGTCATCGCCCAACCCATACAGAGCTACTTACGTCAAAATGAATGAAATAAGTGGCAGCTTATATGTGAAGTTAATATTTAGGAACTATCCTTGAGAAGACACGTGAGCAGAAAAACTCCTCCACTAATCGTAAACCTTGCATTAAGTTCCAAGGCGACTAATAATAGTGTTGGAGGTAATGTCAACTTTAGGGTTAAAGTCAGGTTTACGATACAAAAATTTTGGAATTTTGCGCGTTGATGATTTATTTTGTGATCTCCTAAGGTAAAAATAGGAGGAAGAACGCTCCGCCCAAGTGATAAAGGTGACTCTACATAAAATTCCAGAAAGGGTAGGTATTCCTCTGTCCAAAGGGGCAAAACATTAGCCCTAACGTTAACATTTCTCCTACTTTGAACCCTAACTCTACAATGAACAGTAACTCTAACCTTTACCACAAACTTTTCACTTATCTCCCCTAACGTTTGTAGCGACTCCAATCCACGCGCAGCGCTTGCTTCTCGCGGCTGCTAGGAGGTGCGCTCATGTAGGCCTACCTTAGCCGGGTCTGGATAATCACCTTCAAGGCTGACACACACCACACCTCACATGATGGCTGCCACGCTTACAGTATTCAGACGTGGCTCTCGTTCGGGTGGTTGTGCACTCGTCCAATAGTTAGCTTGCTCCAATCTTTTCTTCACTACCTATATACAGAATACACTATTCATCCCGCCAGGCATCTTACCTTTTTTCTTGCCTTACGAACCCAGGCCCAAAGATCGCAGTGGCAAGGGTTTCACATATAAACTTAACCCACTGCGATACACTAATTTTAGACCTGACAATAAGTGCAACCATAGCCCTAATTATAAACCTTATCCTATTTTCTGTGGAATCTTGTGCAGTGACACATTTCTGTTTAAATGTCGCCTGCAATTGGACAAATCTTATAAAAGAATCCTGGCACATCTTGCCCTGGTAGTGGGTAGTTTGGTCAGTGAACAACCAAATACTTTATACTTCAGATCAAAAACTGGCAAAACAGCGGACTCGTGGCTCAATGGTTAGAACATTTGTCCCTTGACTGTCGAGATACGAGTTCTAAACTGGAGTGTGGCAGCGATTTCAGCGACTAAACAAGAGTTGGCTGCCCCTAGATGATGAGGGCCAAAAAGCCAGATGTAGCTATTCGAAGGTTGCCTGTCTTTACCGGAATACTACTTTAACATTAGAAATAAGTATTTCGTGTTGGCCTAGAAAGCCTCTCAACTACACAACGGTGGCTGCCTGTATTGACGTAAGAGATGATCAACTAACCATACCAAGTTCTGATCTTACTAAGAGCAAACCTTACGTTGGCCAGTTTCTCAACATTGGGATTTGAAAGGGATATTTAACAGTCTGTTGTTTGTAAATTACCGTACTAACAGCCTAGGTACGAGCTAAAAGGTGCAGACACGTACTTCGCCGGTGTTTTGCGGCTACTTGACAAAGCTGGGTTTCAGCCCAAATGCACACTAACAATTTCGGTCTTCACCCATTGACCTTAAATATACTGATGCATACCATGAACAGAAAATAATTTCTCAGGAAATTAAAAAAGCTGAATTTTCACAACCGTTATATCAACCAGAAAGCAGACAGGGAAAGTAAGGGGAGCCACTGATGAGCCGCACCCCTTGCAGCTGTGTCAAGCGGCGGCAGAATACTGGCGAAACACGTGTCTGGGCTCTTAAGCTAGTACATAGGCTGTTCGTGGGGTAAGTTGCAACATCAATTTATGCTACTAAAGCCTGGCTGTTGGCAGCAAGTGCATATTTCGCAGTGGTTGACGGGTAACAACCAAACTATAAACTTAAAATTTTGGTCTATGCCTATAGACCTGAGATATATTGATGTATACTGCGAACGGAAATTAATTTCTCAGGAAATTAAAAAAGCTGAGTGCGCTGTTTTTCCACTTAGTTCAGAGCTTTGCAGAGAGATCTAACCATAACGGAGGTAATGCTCCGGATATAATGGGCACTAAAAACAAGCAAAGCCTTCATTTGAGGTAAACAATAGGTAAGTTACGGAGGTGGGACGAAATGACAAAGTGAGCCTACATGGATGCTGGCTGGCAGCCAAGCCTGCTTGCTGGACGAACAAGAAACAATATCTTTTGACATCAGTCGGTGAAACTATCGCGAAATTGATCATTTTCAACAAGTGCGGGGTGTGAGGAAGCAGGAAAGAAACACGGTTTTTGTGTATCGAGACAATTCGTTCTTTGTAGCATGATTTATGCGGGCCACTGAGTTAGTCGAGAACATGCGGTTTACATGATAAGTTACATAAAAGGACAAAACTAGGCCAAATGATTTATTTAAATGGGCCAAAGTTCCTTTTTAATTAATTCCGCCTAGCTGGTGGATTTTAGACTGATCAATTGCGAACTCCTGCTTGGGCAATCAGATTACTGCGTAAGACATAGTGGATTCGATAAGTTGCAGTAAGCTAGGCGGATAGCTTGACGCAAGTGGGATTAAACTGACGGCTCCCATTGGGGCCGCGTAGCTCGGCTAGCTAGAGAGTTGGCTGTACTAAAGAATTTCCCCTTTCTGTCGGATGCGCGAATCCCACGAATACCGCCGAGTTGTTCCCAACTGGGTCAAATAAATTGCTCAATTTTTTAAATTTCCCCCTTTAAACCAAAAAAGCCCAGTAAAAGCAATTGGACAAGCTAAATACGAGGAACAACTGACTAGGGTGGCTTTCAAGTAAGTCGCCAATAAAAACAGGAGTATATTAGAATTGGTTACACAATGCTACAGAGGTAGCAATGCTTTGTGTTCAATAACCTGGGCATTGAATAAAATCTGATAGGGATGCTGATTCAAAAATAGCATAACGCGCTAGCAAGTTAAGATAGAAGGATCTTCTTGAAACAATTCGGTCGAAAAGTCATTTTTAGTCTAACAGCAAGTCCCGGATCTCAGCATTCAGAATTGTCAAAATGCATATATTTGAAGTGAAGAAGCGTTGGTTACACTGGCGCAGAAGTAAACCTAATAACGATTTTTAAGGTAGCATAACTTAGACCAGCTGTTACTGGAGGAATACAATACCCCCCTTGTCTACGAACAAATTTGGAGTAAAAGTTCGATTTAGGATAGCGGTTTATCGTACCAAATTTTCTTACGGAAATCGTGGTTAAAGTTCTAATGCTTGTTTAAAGAGAAGGTAATACGCGTTTATTGCGTGGAAAATGAATTGTCGAAAATGCATGAAAGCCGCTTGTAACTGTTTTACTGAACTAAATTTGTATGTGAAAAGAATTAGGAAAGAATAAAGTCGATCAAAGTAAATCCCTTTTGGTTCGTAAGCAGTGCCTTTTCACCAATTAGAATATAAGAGTAACCTCTTTTGGTTAAAATATTATCGGAAGTGGTTGAAAAGGCCGAAATTCGATCCACTGGGAATTTTCAAGTGGTTATTATCAATGAGAACCTTTGCAGAACCTCTTTATCGATCTCTGCTTGATTTAGTTTTTACTGTTTTATCTGATCAACAGTGAGCGTTTTTTAATTTAACGCACTCCCAGAGCTCCCCAATTTAGATAAAAAATTTTCCCTATTCGATTTGAACAGTTCAATGTGAAGACCCGAATGGCCACAGATGACATACTTACTGAAGAACATGTTAACTAAAGAATTGAACGAAAACCTGCAACCCGATATTTAGGAAGGGTCACAAGTGAGGATTTAAATACCCTTTACCGAACCCCGCTGACAGTGTTTGAGCAGCATCAATACTCTAATTTTTTTCAAAATGACGTCCGTCCATAGTTTATTTTCGTGATCTTTTACTACAGAGTCAAAATTATGCGCAAATATTCGAGGTCCAGATATAATATTGTTTTAATCCTCCCCGGAAGAGGAAAAACAAGATGTGGGCAATTCTTGAAACCAAGGTATATTAAGGCTGACGCACCGAAAACAATGCATATGTACAGTGAAAACTGTGCTTGGTAATCACGGTAGGCTTTTTTACTGAATAGCGGACTATTTTAAGTTTCCCAACGGCTGACTGCCTGTACCAGTGGTAGTAAATACGACGAACGTTTGCGTAAGGCCGCGCGTACTGGCATCCGCACTCCAAGGAAAGGCAGGCAGTGTTTCCGCCTGAGTTATTCAGACATGCGCGAGTTGACATCGCCTTTGCTGCGTACCGGCATGCAATTTCAAATACAGATCACACAAGCACAGCGGCAGAAACGCGCTGGTTTGATGCAATCCTCCGCCATGCTGACTCATTAAACTGGTGGAATGACAGCTGCGCGACCAATCGATGCTTGCTTGCTAATCTGTGCCTTGTCTTTCTCATCCAGCTTCCAGTTACTCAATGGTTGCCTTATTACTGGACTAAAAATGTTGTTTTTGCCAAGGTCTCACAGCACTAGGTTGCCAAATTACCAGGGCAAGTGCGCTAAATAACGGCGGAGGTGCTTCACACTGAGAAAACAAATTGCAGCAAAGATGCCTTCGTTTATGACCATGAGTTTCCATCTGAACATTGCCGTGTGCAATTTTATTCACCCTTCGCAACATGCTTCTCTGTTTTCCTTTCACAAAGTGGATTGAAAGGAAACTAATGGCGATAATTTTAGTCCCAAAAGTAGGTTGCTTTAAACACTTTCCGCGAAATTATTAGAGGCATTTTGACTGGTGGTAATTCAATTGATGCACACCACTCAGCAAACAGTCGTTCCTCGCTGTTTTCCTAAAAGGCCGAGTTGACTGAATTGAATCAAGCACTCGAAGCAGTGCTCGGTTGGGTATAATTTGGCGGTGGATAATCAGGGCAATTATCGTCAACCTCACCCCCTCCATTTTTGCACGAACGGCTGATATATGTGCATGATGCATCCTGTTTCTCCCACGAACTCAATGCTGGCCAGTATAGAAAAGGATACAGCAAAAAGCGATGGCCAGTGGATGGGCCGAAACTTTATTCCAATGGGGGGCTGATCAGTTTGTACAGCGCTCAGGCGTGTGGGTGTGATAGAGCACATGGTTCAAAGTCAACAATCGTGAGATGCAATTAAACGTCACAAGAAAGTGATCTTGATTGTATGAGTTCTCTGTATCTCATAATTTCGATTAAAGGTCCTACTTTAAATATGGCAATAGCAGCAAGATGATTTATTGGATCCATATTATTTCGAGAGACCTCGTCAGTTGCCGCCTCTCATTACTTATGACCTTGTGTTGAGATCGATTTTTCTGTACGAATTCATTGTGTATCTTCTCTTTTGTGATTCACGTTAAGTAATGAGAGGCAGCAACCGACGAGCTCTCTCGAAATGATATGGATCCAATAAATCATTTCGCTCCTCCTTATATCTTTATTCTTTCCGAAGAAACTTCATGGTGGCAGCACAGACATCTCAAAAATTTCACTTAGTTAAAACGCTGTGGGTAGAAAAAGTGGAGAAGAAGCGTTTCAGGGAAAAAAGTTGGATAAGGAAATGTGTAATCAGGGAGCCGGATGTTACCACGGCAAAGGTAGGTTCACTAGATGTTTCACCTGTTAACATAGGTTGGGTTTTGATTGCTGTATATAGGCTGCCTCCAGGTAGTGTAAGGAACGAGTTGTTAGTGCCCAAAAAAGTACTCTAAGGTAAGTGTTGGGGTGCACAGAATGACCTTCTTGGCCATTTTTTATGACTTTGCTATCTGCATTGATTCTTCTGTACGAATTCACTTTTGTATTTTCGCCTAAGTTATTCATGTTATGCAACGAGAGGAAACAGCTAATGAGCGCTCTCAAAATCTATAGCTCCAAAAAATCATCAGGGAAAAGATTCTTTTAATAGACATCTCAAAAAAGCTTAAGGAGACTTTTCCAGAATATGATTTAACAAGGTTCATCCGCTGTCAAAAAAGGTTTTAAGCATTCCCAGAAGCAGAGGACAGTAATGCTGGTGCCTCAAAAACACGGAGAGTGTTGTTGGGGTATGCATTAGCAGCTGACCAGCTCAGCCACAATAAAGGAACTATGAACAACAACTACGAATCAAAGAATCAATCTTGACACTTATCTGAAAGCAATGTCAAAACTAGACGCCAGGAGGCTAAAACTTGCAAAATTCTGATACCTACGTTAATTCCAGAATGCACTTAAATGCACTCACTAAATCAACCAGCAAAAGTCAGGGCGTTTCCAAAGTGGTGCCTACAAGTTCATGCCTACTTAAACGATTTTGTTTATATACAGCTCCCGACAAAAATGGGTCACCTAACGAGAGGGCCCTGTGTCAGTCCGCAATTGGCGCCACTACCGCTGACATGGATTTTTTCGCCTTCAAAACCTCGGGTCAGTCTACTCCTTACGCTCCTGTTCGATCTGCTGTGAAAGCCATCCACGCTATCCACCGCATGCCTGTGGTTGGGGTTCTGCCGCGCGAGTTTTGGCCCTAGTCTCGCAAAAGCTCGAAGCCGAACAGTGTGCAACGTTTACCTGATTGGCTGCAGGCAACAAAGTACATGCATCGGGGTCCTGCAATCCCACGCGTGGACACGCATACATTTGTCACCCAGTAAACGCTATCCAATCTTATGTGTCTTACCTGACTTCTGAGTTGGAAAACACTCCTTATTTCCGACTTCACCACCATTCAACGGGCCCATCATGGACGGCTTGCGCGTGAAGTCGTTTATAGTGGAGTCAAATAACTCCGTCGCTGCTCCCAAAACCACCACCAGATTCTGATCAGAAGAAAAAGTAAAAAAAGCTGCAGATGGGTTCCGGCGCAGTGACTGACAAGGTTAAAAAAGACCTAGCAGTGCGTCACGCCCGACCTCAACTCCTCTGCGTACAAACCAGGCTGCAAGATGTACCCGCTCGATCTCATGGAGCTTAGAATCTCTTAACATGAGTTGAGCCAATTGTGAAAAAACTCGAGACGTTTGGCGGGATTTGAACTCGCGCATCAGAGAAGGTCATTGCCAGAGGCCAAAGCTCTAACCGCTAAGCTACAAACGCCTCGCCTAGCGCCATGAATTTAATCGCACTTGGGTCGATATTACCCGCCCATCTTTACCGCCCATATGGAATCCACCAATACGGAACAGCAAGCTGACTGCCCAAGCAGGCTTTCCTAAGCAGTCATCTAGAATCCAACAGAATGACAACTAGGCTGACTTAATTATTAGGTTTGGCAGATTTGTCGAATTTGAGTTTACACAATTATGAAAATAATCGGGGCATTTAGCGTATGGGTTAACTCAAATTAAGCAAATCTGCTTGTCAATGCGTTGAATCACGATCATAGGACATCGTTATGGCCAAAACTGTGTTGGTTTGTTATGATCAAGGAGTCCTAGGGCTCAGCATAACGACCTCTTCTATTGCCCATGCCCCAGATAGCTGTCGGATTCAGACGCTCAACTGGCAATATGATGACGTGCAGTAACTGACATGCAGTGAAGTCATGCATGCCAGGCATGCCACACTGACTCAGCATCATCGGATAAACGTGTGCCATGAGTCAAGCTGGTCCCTTTTCTCCCCACGACTTAACACACCTGCAGCAGAGCTCGTTCGGAGAATGCATCGTATGATGGCACGCTGAGAGCGGTAACCACACTCACTCACTCGTTCGCTTAAGTCTTGAGGCTATTTTCTGAGCCCCGCCAGCAGACCTTCAGCGGCTTGCATATGATATACAGAAAGACATTACGGACAAGGAAAAGGGAGCCTGGAATAGTCAGTTCAAGCTTAGTAGCCACAATCAGGCAGTCATAATCAACCCCACGTTTTGGAACTGCTGATAATTTGTGAACGCCAGTCTACTATTGCTAACATTTTCGATCGAAAATGAGTTGACAGCGGGCCTGTGGCTCAGTGGTTAGAGCACAAGACCACTAAACAACAGGTTGCAAGGTAGAGACTCAGGTCCTGCGACAGCTAATGTTAGGTATGACTGGTTGATGATAAGCCAAAAATGGCAATTCCAGGCTCCCCTATCGGTGTCGCAAATTTTCTTTCGCAAGGTATTTAATGCCTACCTGAGCTACCACAGAGCATACGCAGCTAAAATGTAGGATGTGCAAGGAATACACCTATTTGTCGCCAAGTGATATACTGTTCAAGCTCTTCTTGTACCCGGCCAGCGGATTGGAATCTCCATAAGCATGATTTTAGTCGGGAATGCATTCTACAGCGGACTCCAGACTTGTGTTCCAATGGTAAAAACAAATACCTCCCTACTTAGCTCCTAAAACCAGGGCATGTTGATAAACGAACGCTGCATGAAACGAAGGCCTTCTTCTGATTCAAACGCAAAAAACCATTGGTAGATAACTGAAGTGGGAGAGGGGCCGGCTCAAATGATCTTTGAGGAAGGTCATGTAAGCGTAAATCTGAAGACATTCCAGTTCCTATTCACCTTGTCGGCAACTTTTCACGGCCCATTTTCTGTCTAGCAGGGGAATAATAATAATAATAACTGACTTACTCGCAGACCACAATACCAAAATTTAGGAGGAAGCAGTATATTTTAACTGCTAGCTTTAAAAGTTAACAAACATTTCGAAGTCCATTATCATTGTCATAAACACCTACACCTACGCATCTGCCGTGAACAGCATGCAATTATCTCTGAAACAAGGATGAATCAGTACGAAAAACCTCGTTGTCATAGCTCAGTTGCATTCTTCTTGATGTCCCCTTAAGAAGAGTCAGAATGTGAAGTCAAGTCAAAACCCTCAGCATAAATTCAAATTGCTGCCTGACCGAGATTTATTTACCAGCCGGGATAATGCAAACGAACAAGAGCATAAATACTCATGTTTCACATATAAGCATGCCCTTTAGGTGAAATTGCGTTCTTTTGGGTAATTTAACGTCAGTTCTAAAATAAAAGACAAAAGGCCAACTACTCACAATCCCAATATAGGTTACCAATGAGATTTTATATAGCAACAAAACTGCGTCATCACAGCTTGGCGACTGCTGGTAATGTATAAAAACTAGAACGTCCTCCTGGCATGCTAAGTTCATTCGAACTCCCTTCTGCTAAACAAACGTGGTTTTCTGAAAATTAGTGTTAACTTAAGGCATGCGCTTTATCCCAGTGACCTCAGCCTTTGACTGAAATGCTGGCTTTAAACTAATTCGATTTCATTTTCATGAATTATTTACTGCTTTTCACCTAATGGGATCTACAGTCAAGTGGAAAATGATTTATTGCTAATATTTACTATATGGGCTAGCCCAGAAATCGTATCAGTATTAACAACATGAATAGACAACGCCAAAGATGAATGTCCCTGCACGGCAGACTGACAGGCACGTTCAGGTGGGTACCTTTGCTAAGACTTGTCACCTTTTAGATGAGTCAGCTGAATACCAGGCAACCATCTATGCGACCTCAAGGTCGGTGAATCAGGGCTGATGAGAAACCCTCTTGTACACGGTCTCAAAGAAAGCGAGATGGGCACACACACACACACCTTTTGATGTATCCGAAATGAGAAAGTATGTACACGAACTGTCCGTTCTGGCGGAAAATGAATTCAAAAAACCAAATTGCATGCGCTCGGGGCGATAACGTGACGCCGAAAACGCACCCTGCACATTAAGCCATTATTTAGCTATGGATGGGTTGCTAATTTAACTATCTTATGTACTGTTCCGTATTCCGCTCCTTCAATCAGACACTCAAGGGTACTGAAAGTTCGAGGGTTTTTTCAGATAAAATACCACCCACCAGAGACCCAATATTTTATTCGAACCTTAATATTAGACGCACAGGGCCGACCTGTACACGTTAAGTCTGATATATTCAATGTTGTCTTCCATGAATATTCAGATACAGGGCATACCCACACCCGCCAAGTCCTCCTCAGACGGCTTCATCCCAGGTGCCAAAAGAGCTACAACGAAATTATAAATAAGCCTAAGGGAATCTGTCATACTTTTTCCTTTCACTATGATAGACACTATTTATCGGTGAAAGTTCAGTTTGTGACCATTTTGTGAGCCATGGATTGCCTGATGACCTTTTATCGAAGTGCGATTCAGGCAGCTGATTCTCGAGTGCAAGCAATTTTTTAATGAATGCTGCCACTGGTTGGCGAACATTTTACCGATCACCCAAGTAATTCACGCATTCCGCTCTTCCTCAAGGCCCATTCTTGGGTCCTGCCAGCGGCCGCACAGATTTTATGCTTACATAGCTCACAAAAAGCCAAAGGGATCTGGATTGGCCAGTTTAGTGATCTGTGAAAGTTCCCCAACGCCTGTCACTACTCCCGATCTAAACCGGCAAGACACAGAGCCCATGGTAGGAGCTTCTGATCGAAGATCGCGGGTTCAAGCCTCAGGTGGCACAACACTGGAGGTTGGGTATGTCTAACTGATGGTGGTTATTAAGCCAACAATAGCCATTCCGGTCTCCCTTGCCTTTGCCTTTGGGAACGCCATCTGAGACGTTGGTAATTATTTAGATACTGGTTGCGTGCCTTCTTTGCACTGCGTAAACTACCCTTGGCCCTATCAATACACATTATGCATCGAATACGACGTGCGATGCCATTAAAACTTTTGATTCGCAAATTGCGTGGTATCTGCTCTCTCTGTCTATTTAAGCAGCAACATATTTAGTAGATTAACTGACTTTATATTTTTATTTTAGTAACTAGAAGGGTACTATCCTTTAATGAACTTTCAAGCTCACAATGGCTAACGTAACGACTTCCTTTGGTTCTGCGATCTCAAGGCAATGCTTTGAAGTCTACCGTGCCCGAGGTTGACTAACTCATGGTGGCATCAGCAATTGAATTGTTTGTGTGGCAAACATTTCAGAAAGTTAATTTTATTTGTTGATTTTATTAAAGGCATAAAAATCAGTTTATAAAGAGAGAATTTAGTTCAGACTTGTTTATGAAAGGGAAACAGGTCAGAATCGGGCAAAATCCGCCGTATCTTGCCATCAGGGAATTTTCATAAGCTACTGAAAGCTACGGGTTTTAATATAAACGAGCATTTATAAAAACCGACAAAAAGAGAATGGGAGATTTGATTGTTTCTTTACGAAAATCACGTAAATATAAGTAAGAAAACCCACACTGTTTCGGAAAAACAGGGGCATCACAGGGTTTATCTTGTTAAGAAACGTACTAAAGTCACATAAAATCTTAGAATGGAGGAAAAATCTTGTGCAGCTTTTAATTTCTGAATCACATCCCAGCTTATTGTGGCTGCCTGTTGATACTCCGTGATGAGGTGGAACAACAAAAATCAAAACAGAGCACACCCGGACAAAAGTCTCCATGTGCTTTTTGTAGAAAATTCATAAGTTGAATGGAACTTGGAAGAAATTATGCTATGAGAAAAAGCTGCATAGAATTTGATTGAAACGTTACCCTGCCGTGACGAATGGCTGGAAGCTGCAAAAAAATCTGGAATTCCCTCAGTTATCGGTTACAAAGGTGTAGTAAGTATTATTAAAAATTACCAGGTGAGAACAATCCAAAGTGTCGATGGTTGGTGTTTAACAAATTGGTCTGTACTTATACGGATAAGGATTATTTAAATGTCCCATAACCAGGACACGGGAATAGGAACGCCCACCTAAGCAATAAAATTGGCCCTATGAATGATGACAGGAAGGTGCATATTCTCATGCACTGACATTCATTAGCATTGACACAAGGTCAGGTCATGGGTTCGAGCTTAATAGGGCGCAACACCTTAGGTTAGGCATGTATGGCTGAGGATGTTTAGTAGGCCAGAAACGGCCAGTCCAGTTTCCCTTGTGGTATTCAGAAATGCTCTCCTGCTTAGACTACTAGCCACTGTGCGGCTGTTGGCAGGGTTCGAGAGCAAACTCCAAGGCAGAATGAAGCGAATCTGTCCCGTACCTCATTGTTGAGTATCTATTCAACCACGTAAATTCCTATTAGACTGGGCTTTATAGCTATGTCACATTAGAAAGTGATTGTACCCTGTAAAGACAATAATTTAAATGAATTAAATTTTTTTGGGAATTTGTGTCCTGGTTTAATTGATGGTCTAGAAAATGCCGCAAACCCCTCTATTCACACAAGCTCTTGGTTGCTGCAAAGAAACCGCCGGCTAGCTGAAGTACACCTTCATAAAAGCAGATTACGTCACACCTAACAGAGAACTGCTCATGATAATTAATGTGCCTAGAGGGCATTTGAAATAACTATGGCTCCTTCAAAGTGTTGAAGTCAGTATTCCCAATATATATATAATTTCTAACTAATTTTATATCATATTTTAAAGACTGCAATGACATATGTGCTAGAAAGAGCCCAGATGAAGCTTGAAAATATTGGTTTGATTGAGTTGGTTTTCTTCGGGCCTCAGAAAATACTCTTCCCAAACTACACCCAATTATGTTTTTATAGTAAATCCTTATTAAGCCGGTGTTTTTAGGCCTACTCAGGAATTTTTCCAAGGACAGGTAAGAGAAATTGGGCAAGAAACCTTTAGACTGCACATGAATGCCACACAAATCACAGCAATTCCTTACCTTGAGGGATGAGCTTTGGAGTTGGAGCTGGTCCATTGTGTAGCAGCGAAAATACCGATTAGACGCCTAATTTTCTCAGCTGACTGCTTTGCTCCAGAATGGCACACTTTCAAATGTTTACCCAGCAGCGCTATTTTTTTTTCAAACAAACAGACCAATCCGAAAAGCTGCGAGGTCATAGCAACATGCACACCAATCGAGCAGGCAAGAGGGCTGTGCCAAATATTTCTGACTTGACAGTGTGAATCACCTTCGCCTTACAGTGTGAGTCCTGTGCAGACTGGCATTTAATCACACTGATTCATCTGAATCTCTGATCATCTTGCCAAACGACAGAGGAATGTCGTTTGGCAAGGTGGTAACTAAGTGTTCTGTAGGTTGCCTCATCATGTCACCTTAAAGATTACCAGTACCCGGTTTCATTGTTGAAACACCTTTCTTTTTGCTATGTATCTTAAGAGATTTAACTAGTCCTAAGAGCAATTGGCGAGCATACGCATACGTTCAATAAATTATCATCAGGCCGTTACATTTAGCTGGGGGGAAGAAAAAAAGTGTAAAAGGTATAATTGAAGGGAAATTACATTTAACGTTACGGGCAAATTAATCCTGAGAATAGGAGAGGGGGTTGAGGGCAGTAACAAACGGCTAATTAAGTGGCCATTAGAAAGATGAGAAAAGGGGAAAGGCGAGAGGAGGCGCGGAAAAATGCCGGTAGCTTGGTGTCCGTTGGCCGTGCTAAACTTAAAGCTTGCAGCAGGTTCTTTTGCGCACAACCAACCGGTTTTGTTAACAGGATAGCTGTTGCTTCTGCTGTTGCTAGCAGGTGCTGACCCAATGACTTAGGGAAGTTCAATGGGACCTTGTAGATCGCCCTGAAGGCTTCATAGGGGTCCACCCGATGTCTGGAATCAGTCATGTGCACTAGAATAGAGGTGGTGATGATCCTGGTGGTATTGTCTAAACCTTCGCTTAGCCATTGCAGGAGGTGTTCCTTTATTCTTTTGGATAGGCGCCGACGCGTGCGACCAATATAACCTGTTCCATATAAACAAGTAAAGGAGGAGATGCACAGGAATTTAACTAAGCTGAAACCAGTAGAACAAGTCCTCCCTCATCTGTGAACAACAGGGCGCTCTTAATATTAACGCTTCACCTTTCAAAATTTTTATCATAAAGTATTTATTGCCTTACTGATCTACAATGAAGCATAGAGTGTGACGAGTGAAGTTGAAAAATCCACACAAATTGACCAATTACTGCAAGGCATGGGAAAAAAACTAACGCGTAACTGCCATGTTTCGACGTCTTTTTTTCATCCTACCCTGCTGGAGGTGATTTGTTACTGTCTGCTGGTATGTTACCGAAAAAATAAAATGTTTCCAATGAAATGCCGTGAGAAACTAACTGCGCAAACAACGGTACATGTATAATTTTGAAATGTATATTAAAAAACGTCCACCAGGTGAATTGAACAAGGAATGTGTATCATAAATGTGCATAAGAGAATAAGGGACACGGCTCATTCTACCCCAACGGTAACGCTTGAATGGATTAGCAAAAGCACCATGAATTTTTAATTGTTTTTGAAGTTGCGTCTTCTGGTTCACATTATATTTGTTCTATAAAGCCGTAGCTTGCCTAGCCAGGTGAGACCTGTAACTTAAAACATGAAACAAAGCGGCGGCTCTAACTGAAAACGATCTGAACGTGCTTTGATTCGTGACCCAGTATTCTCATAGTGAGAATTTTCCTAGTTTGAAAAAAGCGACGTGCACAGCCGTTCCAATCAAAAAGGAAGGCGAAGCGGATGAGGATCCTTCATTGCTACTGCGCAGCTTAGCTGAAGGCAGTCCCACTCTATCTCTCTCGACAGTTGGACAGAGGATATCACAGTCTCTCGCACTCTCTTATTTTAACTGGGTTAAGAGCACAGTATGAAAATTCCCTGTGGCTTTGAGCTGACTCTACTCAAATTGCTTTCGTATGCTGACCCCCCCCCAGTCTTATAGCCTAACTGCATCTGTATACCTTATAAACACGGTTATTTAGATAGTTTTTCGTGCTGATCAAAAAAACCCTTTCTCCATAAGATAGCAATACATCTATTTGTGGAATTGGTCTCTGCTGCAAAGCTGTTACTAAAGGGATCAGGGGCTAAAATGATTGTATGCACACGTATCAGTCATCCATTTGAAGTTCTGAAAAGTCTGAAGCCATTTGTCGCGTCTGGTGCAGTTTCGGGTGAAGCATACGTCAGAAAATCTTTAAGATTTTTCCGTACGCGAAGGGCCAAACACACACGACTATAGCGCAGGGAGCAATGACATAAAGTCTCAAGTCGCGGTGCATTCGGTGCAGAGACCTAACCATACATTCAGACTCGACGAGACGGAAAGTCTCACGAGAGCTGACAGCAGCGTGAGTTGCGAGTTGCTTCAGTCATGGTTAATGGACTTGCAAGTGCTAAGAGCAATTGGCGAGCAGATGTATACTTCAAATAAATTCACATCAGGCCGTTACATTTATATGGGAGGGAGGTCAAGTGTAAAATATAAAATTGTAGGTAAATTATGTTCAACGTTATGAGCGAATTAGTCCAGGGGATAGGGGAGGGGGTTGGGGTAGTAACAAGCGGATAATTAAGCGGCAATTAGGGAGTGGATGGAAGTGTAGAAAGGAGGCTCAAAGAATGCCGGTAGTAAGGCAGCCGTTGGCCATGCTAAGCTTGGAGCTTGCACTAGGTTCTCTTGTGTGCAAAAAATTGGCATCTTCAACCGGATAGCAGTTGCTTTTGCTGTTGCGAGCAGGCGCTGACCCAGTGACTTAGGGTAGTTCGTCGGGACCTTGTAGATCGCCCTGAAGGCTTCGTAGGGGTCCACCCGATGTCTGGAATCAGTTATGTGCCCTAGAATAGAGGTGTTCATGATCCTGGTGGCATTGTCTAAACCTTCAATTAGCCATTGCAGGAGGTGTTCCGTTATTCTATTGGATAGGCGCTGACTCGTGCGACCAATGTAACTAGGAACAAGCGAAGGAGTAGCTGCACATGGAGGAAGTCTGAGTCGGTAACCTGTCCTTACCTTCCTCATGTAAGACCTTGTTAGTTGAGAATAATACCCGAACTTTCTCTGCTGAGAAGGTTCGTGACATGACCTCGCCAAGGCGTCTATTCAGGAGTTCACCTGCCACGTCTCCTCGAAAGGGCACTTTGACAAAAAAGGTTTTAGAAGTCAGTTTTTTTGGCAAACAATTGTTTTCAGCAACTCTTCATCAGACCAAACGTTTGCAAGGGAAATTGACGCTGTACATAACAATAAAAGTTTGAATAGGTAGAAAAATCAATAACTATCTAACACGGGCGCTAATTGGCCAACGCGGACTAAGTCAGTTTGCGCATGTAGGCCATGTCAGCCTGTTGGTTGAGGGATTGTCACTTGTGGGGAGGGGCGAAATCCTATCGCCACCTGGTGTCGGTTTAGGCCATGGAAGTGACAGAGCTTGTGTCAGAGTCTTCTGACAACACAGCACTGGATTTGCTAGCCTTATAGCCACTGCTTCGGCTGTAGCAAGCATCCGTTGGCGTAGGCCTTTGGAAAAATTAGATGGTGTCCTGTAGACCACCTTAAAGGCTTCGTTAGTATCGACTTGATGGTTCGTATCAACTAGATGGGCGAGAATAGCACTCGAGATCGATCTAGTTTCACCTTTAATTAGCCAGGTCGGTATGTGCTCACGTACCCTCTTTTCGAGACGCCTCGTTGTACGGCCGATGTATCCCGCTCCACAGGAGCAAGTGAAAGAGTAAATGCACATTGATGTGGCCTTCAAAGGGAGTCTGTCTTTACTTCCCAATCGTAGGAGGGGAGAGTTCGTGAAGAGCACCCGTAAGTTCGCCGCTGGGAAAGCGTTTGTGATTGCAGTCCTCAAGCGTCGTCTGACCAGCTCGCTGGTTGCGTCGCCTAAGAAAGGCAGTCTTATGAACACGTCTTTCTTTTCTGCAGTTAAGGTGACAGGCTTTTTGGCGCGTTCACCAATATTTCTGCGAATGAACCTTTCCGGGTATCCATTTTCAATTAGTGTATGCTGCAGCTGTTGGAGTTCTGCTTCGACAGTTTCAGGAGAACAGATCTGTCGTATTCTAGCTGCTAATCCTTGGACCAGATTTCGTTTTATATTGAGGGGGACAAAACTGTGGAAGTTAGTGTATTGTCCTGTCCAGGTTTTCTTTCGGAAAACCCTGCGTAGGATAGATCCATCCTCTTGCCTTCGCAGAAGGACGTCAAGGAACGCAATTTCATCGTCGATTTAATTTCTTTGGCAGCCATACGCTCCGTGATAAATCTCACTGAGTAATTCCTGGATTTTCTCAAGTCCTTCTTCAATAGCGTCCTCTGAGCTAAATTTTCTCGTTCTTTGCCTTAAGCAGCGAACTAGATTTCGCTTCTGTTGGAAGGGTACGAAACTGTTAAAGTTCGTATATTGTCCAGACCAGCTTTCCTTTCTATACACGCTCCTTCGGACGCTACCGTCACGTCTACGACTTAGGATTATGTCGAGGAAGGGGTCGAACCTGCCGTTTTCATCTCCAACGTGAACTGTATGGATAGATGGGCTTAATTGACCGCGTTTAAGAGTGCGTCTCTATCGATTTTGGTTGTGGCGATCACGAAGATATGATGCACGTTGCAACCATAGTGCTTTAACTTGTGGATCTGATTTTAACTAAGCTCCCATATTCGTTTCTAAGACTTTGCAGGGCCAAACTAACTGACCACTCGGAGAGCACGCAGGTGAACAGGTTTTAAAATGCCATCATCGGTGAGCCGGATGGCTAAGCCATCATCCAACACGTATGGTGAAATGTCAACGGTTTCAGCTTTAGAATCTCCTTTGAAATTAATTTCTGTTCGTGGTATACATCAGTATATTTTAGATCTATAGGCGTAGACCAAAATTATAATTGTGTATTTGGGCTGAAACCCGTCAAACACTGCGTAATCTACACCTACTACCAACAGACAGACTTAGGTAGTACATACTGATCTTGTATTTCACCCTACTTACAGCTCAGGTACTAGTTAAAAGGTCCAGAAACCTGTTTCGCTGGTAGTCTGCCGCTGCTTGACACAGCTGGGAGGGGTCCAGCTCATCAGGGGGTCCCCCGGATTTTCCCGTTTGTTTTCTGGCCTTTTAGTTAATACCTGGGCTGTAAGTTACAATATCAACGATTAACTGCTCAAATGTCTGCCATGAAGCAATTTAGCGCTAGAGGACAGGAGAGGAAGGGGGTGCTAAATGTCAGAGAATATGCAGCGCACTAACGACCGCATCTTGCAAATATTACAACTAGTACTTTATGAAGTCAGCGCATCTGATACCGTCTCTGTTGATGATTTCGAGAATACATTCGAAAAGTTAGGTTAGAAAGACTATTTTCCAGCGATCACGCAAACGTGTCCCTCACTACTCCCCGGAAATAGCATTTATGTTTTTTATCGGTAATCGAAAGTCAGTCTAGCAGAAACTTTAACGTGAATTGATGAGTTTATTCATTCAGTAGGATGCTTCGTCAGTCAGTCTTATAACAGTGAAGTATTTCGCATTTGGGAGTTGACTCAGACTGAGATCAGATTTCAAGTGCTAAATCGTAGTACTTATAGGCTTGTATCACAGGGGCTAGTGCATCAAAAATACAGTACAGCTCTGAATTCGTGCAAAAAAGCAACATTTGCCAAAGAATGATACTCATTCGCCAATCGACCTTGAGTAAGGTTGTAAAACTGAAAAGCATATAGCCTCTTCTCAAGTTACTTTAGTCACGATAAAAAATGGCTTTTGAACGAGCTTCTTTAGGATGGCTAAAAAAGTATGTACTGTAAAAAATGACTACTCCAGTGGCATATATTTTACTCATTAATATTGACTGCTTTAATAAATTCAAATATATTTTATCGAAAACATGCATGAAAAAATTATTTTATGCACTCGTTCGGAAGCACGGTACACCTTCCTTAAATTTAGACTTAAAGAGAGGGTATCTTTCGGCTTTAAAAAAAGTTTCTTAATTGTCGAATAATTTTGAAACCTTTGTATTGCTGTACCGGAATTCAGAATTTAGAATCCGTGTGCCGTGTTCATGTTGTTTAAAGACAAGTACGGTTTTGTGTACTTTTAGAGGAAGAGATCACTACTGTTCTCATAAAATGTTGCAATAGATGCGGATCATGTTGCACACATTATAGACAGCATTGACAAATTGACGGAGACGGTGTATTATGATTGAACATCCCGTAATCGTACTAAATCTCATGATTATAAATTGTCTAAAGTCCAAGCCCTAATTTTCTCTATGGAAAAAATGTAAAAAAGATGTAATTTGCTTCTAAACGAGTACAATTAAGAATTGCTGAATGTCTACTTTTTATGAAGTACATTCGAATGTCTAAAGGCAGTCAAAATTAATGAGGAGAATGTGTGGCTGTTGAATAGTCATTTTTACCGTACACACTTTGTAAGCGGTCAGAAAAAACTTCTTTAAAAAGCCATCATGCTAGCGTAACTAAAGTGATTTAAGAAGAGGTGACATTGTCATCAGTATAACAACCTTACTTAATGCCGATATGCAAGTGAGCATTAGTCTTTGGCAACTGTCGGCATGTTGCACGAATTAGAAGCCATGCTACATTTAAACCTTTACAGCGAGTTATTCCGCGTTTGGCAGTTTATTCAGACTAAGATCTAATTCCAAGCGCTAAAGCGTAGCCTTCATAACCTCGTAGCACAGGTGGATAGAGCGTTGACTTAACTAAAGCCCTCACCATGCTGGTATGGGTTTGAATTTGTTATAGCCCAGTTTATTCTGACCCGACTAATAGGCAGAAGAAGGCAAGCGGTGGTTCGGATCGCAAGTCTTTATTCATGACGATACAGAGACATCAGCAAGCCTTAGTTTCTCCTCTGCAGCCTATGTATGAGGCTCTGGCCTTCTAGAATGCTCCTAGCCCAATAGCATGCGACCGCTGTTCTGGCCTGCCACTGATTGATAGTTTGCCGCGCTGTGTGAGTGGTCGTTACGTATGACCTCTAATCAATAGTTCCCCAAGCTGCGTGAACGGTCGTCACGTGTGCACGCTGATCGATAATTCTTCACGCTGTGTGGGTGGTCGTTAGCGTTCGCCGTTTGCCAGTGCGATTGACTTCAGGCAGTGGGCTCTGAGTGTATGGCCACTGGCGTCCCTATAACAGAATTATATCGAGATGGCGGTGTTTTTCACGACTAGGATAAAGGAATTATAGAAATCTCCCGATCCCCTCTACTATCTAAATTACAATGTTAAGTTATAAAGCTCTCCAGGCCTAGAGAAATAGTCAAAACCTTCAGTGTCAACGTTGGGAGCATAACTTAGTCTAGCTGCTGAGGTATATGTATCCTCAAAAAAAGTGAAGGCTAAATGCCCCCATGAAGTTTTGTCGTCAAGGAGCTGGGAAAGTGTTTTCCTCATACCAACTGTGTTTGAAAAGCGATGCACGCATAATTTTGGCCAAACTGGAAAACAGCCTTGCAGCCAAATTATTGTACTGTTCCACACGCAGATATGGTTCCATTATAAAAAAACGTATTTGTAGTTTTTACAGTAAAAGCATTTATTAAAAATTGCAGTTTTGTATTCGATTGTTTATGCCTCTCCGACTCTCGAAAAATTCACCCTATCGTTAAATCAGTTAGAAAGGACGTACTCATAAAAGCTCTTACGTACGACAATCAAAGTTTTCGCTTTCTGACTCTCAAAATACTTAGTGCTTTAGAGTCTCTGAAAACGATTATGAGATTCCAGTTATTTTTTTGACTTTTTGGCGTCATTACTATGCCTCTAAGTACTCTTTTAGAAAATATTAAGATCAATGAGTTGAAAAGCGAAAATATAGCATAGAGGGCTTTTGTTTCTAGGAAAATACTTGATTTTACCATCTTTGCCGTAGTATCGCTGGCAACATGAACTTTCGTGAAATTGGCTTAAATTAATCACTTTAAATTTTTTTGAGAGGTGGAAAGTGTAAAAGAAAGTAAAAACAGACACGGTAGTATTCTAACTTAAAACTGATCTTAACCCGATTTAAAGTATAGCAATTGACGTTACCAGTGACTTTGTTAATACAGATTAAACTGTGTAGAGCAGGTTTTAAGGTTTTCATTTGAGTTTCTATGCATGCCAAGTCAAGTCAAGTCAAGCTTATTAAAGCAAATATAGGCAAAAGCCTTTGAACTCCCTATTAGTACATAGTATTTAAGAAATGCATCGGCACAGCTGAAAATTTCCAAGAAGTCGTTTGCGCAATTTTGGTGACTATTTGCGTGTTTCAAGTAATACACTCATATGTGGTGATGTCAGTTAACACGAGCCATCAGTGTAACTGAGCAAGTGTGCAGTGTGAAAACTCTTCATTCCGGATAGTGTGCCAAATAAAGACATGCGATTTATAAGAATAGAGTATGCTGTTCCAGCATTGCAAACATTCGTGTCGATTATTAAGACGTATTCTTGAACGACTCGGGAGACTTTCATGGTTAAGAAGTCTGTTGTGGTGATACACCAACAAGTCTGTATCACAACAACGCAGGCACATTTGACGCTCCATCCAGGATGGGCCATTTACTTCCAATGCTTTTCTTCTGCCCTGTATAATTAAATCAGGGATTCTGGTGCGATAAAACGCTAGTAACTCTTGAAATCTTCATTAACGCGAGACTCAGCACTGAATGGTTCAATTAAAATAGATGTTTGTAGTTTCAGTCTATGTAACGGCACACTAGCAGCGACATTGAAACACGCTATATAATTTGTAAATTTATTACGTATTCAGGAGAAGAAGCCCATGAGGAGAGCCGAAGCTTGTTGAGGTATCTTAAGCAACTATGTCCGAGGTTAACATTTTAGCAGGAGATCTAACTTGATATGTACTGGGGAACATTGTAGAAAGACATTTCTGTTTATTCTATAATCTCATGATTACTTGTACACGCATTATTCACACAAATAACTTCTTTGGAGGCTTCGCCTATAGTACACGTCAGAAAAGTTCAATTTATTCCAGGTAGTTAAATTTCTATCCATACAAAATTTGAATTGGCCACGTGTACGTGCTAGTCTGTTAAATTTTGACCTTTACTGAAAGAAGATGCAGTTCAGGTACAAATGGCTGAATGGGCTCGGGTTTTCAGAATCTCCAACTTAATAAACTGAAACTCAAATAAATAAGGCCTTTTCTCTGTTTTATTGTGAATCGTAAAAACTCTTTTCAAAAACAATATTTGCATGAGACCTGACTTAGAAGCAAACCTCTGTGTCACCTCCTGACGCATTTGTTGAAAATTCCTGAAGTTAGTCCTGTAAGCTAAAATCACGCAAGCGGACTCTTTTTTTAATGAAAATGTAGCTCAAAAACTGCAGCAGGCGCAAAGAGGTATGAAGCAGCGAGCAAAATCTTTGAGCTTTTTTTTAACCGAAAAATTTCGTGGGAATAATTACCATAAAAAGGTACATACACCATACCCCTAGAATCATCCTCACAAACTAGGATGTTGAATATTGTAAAAAAGTCATCATCAGTTTCATTATATTTAACAGATATATAGGCAGCTTTCCTTTGACTTCCCTATTTGTAAATATGTTTCATGGTACCAAAAATGATATCTTTGTGACGAATGCGAGAGAATACTCGTATTCCAGGAATTTCTATTGGTAAAGGAGACGTTTGGTCGATCACTGGAACAACATTTATTTTTACCGAGCTTTCGAGCTCTTAAAAGAGCCCATCGTCAGAGGTGAAGAAACAGCAACAAATGTGGAAGCTACTTGGGGCGTGTGTACAGTAACTAAAATTTTGAACGTGCAGAAAATCACTAATTGTGTGTGCTGCCGACTTGCCACTGAGGGCTGTGCTAGCCAGTGCCAGTAGGCAAGATCGACAAGTTGTGTGGAAATATTTACAGAAATAGAATCATCAACAAAACAAGTAATAGTTATGGTGGGAGGTATGGGCAATTAAAAAGTCATAGGAGAAGGGAAGGAGGATGAGAAGCGAGGGATTTTGTAGGCTTGGGCGCCAAATGGCCATGTCAGCATCGAAAAGGGATGATTATGGAGGATTTTGGGCCAATTGATTACGGCGGGCGTCTGGATGTAATCGTTTGCAAAAGCGTAAGGCCCAGTACGCTGGCGCTAATTCGACACATCTGTTGACCGAATTGTCAGCCGTGGACTAGGCTTCGATAAATTCTCTACTCGTCTTTTTACCCGCGTGGGCGAGTACCTTGACGGCCGCGAAGTTGAACTCATGGCCTGTTTCGTAGGTGTGAGTTGCAACTTTTGATGATTTGTCACCTTGTCGCATGGCCTGCTTGTGTTCACGTATGTGCCATCCGAGCATGCGTTCCGCTTGACCTGTATAATTACAGGGACAGTTTAGGCATGGGATGCGATATACTACACCAGATTGTTCATTTTGCGTAAGCCGGTCAACTTGCGATGGCAGAAGCAGTCACCATTCGCCTCACAAACCCAATTTTATTTGCGCAGAAAGCATTTGTAGCGACCCTAAGGCTCCCGTGGCCAAAAGCCTTTTCAACATCCGCCCTCACGCCTCTTAATATGCTGCGAAACAATGATGAGACAGCGGCATCAAGCATCCAAAGGCCTCACACAACCCATTAAAACCCGAGACGAGGACCACTGGATGACATTAACTAATTGTCTGACTCCTTCCCCTTCCCCTCTCCCCCCACCACCATTTATGTGTCCCCAATTAAGACTAGAATTTGATCCCTTTGATCCCCCTTGATCTTTTAACACCTCTCTCCCCTTCTTTCCCCTTGTTACCACTGATTGGTTTGCCTAAAACTTTCGTTAACTCTACCCTCCCTTATATTACTGTATTACCTGATGATGAATTAATCGAAAACGTTCGTTCGTTTAAATTGACTTCCATTATGCTTACATAGGTATCATCGCTGAACTTTATAAAAGTTTGTAAAGAAAAGTAAAATTTTTTCGATAATACCATATCTTCTGGAGACGTAAAAATAGCTATAAATTAAAAACAACAATTTAAATATTTTTTTAAGTTTAAAACTTCAAGCAACCACTTCCTTTATATAAAAAGAACTTGTCTTTAGTCAAAATATTTTGTACAAATGGTAATAAGTGTACAACTATTAACTGAATATCGTGGAATAAAGTCTGTCATCATTTTGCTCGTTTTCGGGGTCTTCCTTGATAAGTTGATAAATTGCGTTTATGTTCTACGTTTACATCAAAACCTTTAAAATAGCATATAACTTAGCAGCATTTACCGAAAAAACGAGCTTTTAGGTATAAGTTCTTATGAAGGTGGTTATATAGGTCAAATGTGAAAATGCTTAAAAATAGCAAACCACATTGTCGAGCATACAAAATTTCTGCTAGATACCACGCATATTGTTTTTCCTAAGATCACTCAAAAAAACTTTCCATAGTGGGTTACCTCTTTAAAAAGTGCTTTTTTGGATATTTAGCTGTCGAACTTTTGCGTTTATTAACTTTTTTCAAGGTAATGCCACAGCGAAATTTGAGGCATTTAAAAATTTTTTAATTCACCCGAAGAAAAAGGATTAAATTTTAATGGAAATTAAAAACATACTTTTCTCTTTATAATGGATTATTTTCCGCTTAAAGGATTAATTCTACGATCCGTAGTAAGCTTGGGAATGCAAAAAAAAACAGGTCTTATACATGATTATTTTTTGAAATACCTATTATTATTCCGTTTCTCAATAGCACTTGAGCGGAACGTGTTGTTTACAAGAAACTATATTTCTACATCCCTTACATTCAATAAGGCCTTCTTAAGGTTGTGCTTCCGGTAACGAATAAACACTGCTCTCGTGTAAGGCGTGCTGTCCCGTCAAAGAAATTGTTCAACCAAACACCTTTTTGTTACTGCATTTTGTCCAAAAAACTTTACAGACCATCTAAATAAAATTTTTAAAACTTGTATCGGTGCTTGTTTCTGAAAATAAATGCGATTCCTTAAAATACGCTTAATTTTTATTTGATTGAATTCGCACAAAATTTTCCAGTACTGAAAGGGATGATTATGCCACCTTTTTTCCTAATTATGGAATTCTTCCACAGCACAATGTATATTAGAAAAACGTTTGGTGCTGTCTTTTCTCATAGCATAGGGGATTTTTCTAATATAAACTTACTCATGATTTAGCCAAAATGAGTGCCTATTTTTCCCAGTAACGTTAACTCAGAGGGCAGTTCTCCAAACCAAAGCCCTTATTATAAAATCCACTCAGTTGATCAAAATAACCTGTCCAAATGCATGCTAAAACACCAATTTAAATTTTTTCATGATGGTTGTTTGCAAGACTCGCATGACCTTAGTTATATGAAAAGAGCATACGTAAATTTTACTTAAATATAGCTAGTATTATCAAAATTGTAAATGGTCGACTATATCGATTCAACTTTTGCTTAAAAACCTTAAGGGATTCCAACATAACGACAGCCAGAGGAAGACAAGTCCAAACTTTCACCACTTTTTTGGCGAAGGATCGCTTCCGAGCGTCCAGCCCGGCCCTAGTCACACGTAAGTTGAGATAACCTCTCAAGTACTTTGTCGTTGCTTACTCGAAGAAATCTTTTGATAAAAAAGACAACAGTCCCGAGCAGGTACTATGCTGAATGTTAGTATCAGATCTTCTGAAGCAATGAAAAGAGTTTAATATTCGACAGCCATGTTTCATAAGACTGCATGCCCTGCTCCATAACAAGTTTGGTTGCACCCCTTTGAATCTTTTCGATAATGTTGATGTCCTTCGCGGCCCAGTGTCTCCAAGCTTGAATAGTGGATTTTAGTTGCGTTTGTATGAAGGTTGCAAGGACTTTTGTAAAGCAATCGTCATTGACGGCAGAAAAAGCTCGGTTGACAAAGGTATACGACTGACATGTCAGACTTTGCTTCCTTTGTGCAATGCAGAAGGATTCAAGCGAGGGTGTGATCCAGACTCCCAATTCCTTCTGGTCGTTCAATTCTTTCAATGGTATGCCACTAAGTCGTAAGCCATGCCGTTTGAAGAACTGATTTTGCCGACTCGAATGGTGATGCACTTTCTCGCACTGAACGGCGAGAGCCGGTGCTTCGACCATTTTTGAAGTCGATTTAAATTTGTCTGCAAGTTCTCTTCATCAGCTGCAGTTCGAATTACGCTATTAAGTTTGGTATCATCGGCGAACATGGAAACACCGTAATCCAGTTCGCTGACGCAATTGTTGATGTAGATAATGAACAAGATAGGGCCAAGAACGGAGCCTTGGGGAACACCTCTCTCAACCACAACATTGGCTGACTGTTTGTCGCGGATGTGGACAGTTTGCGACCGGCTAAATAGAAAGCTTTCTATTCATGCAAAAAGCCTACCCCTTTCTCCAATGCGGCTGAGTTTATAAAGCAGGCGGTGGTGCGGCACGCAATCGAAAGCCTTTTTGAAGTCAATATGGACTGCGTGTACCTATGTAAGTCCCATGAGGCTAACAACACGAGTAAAAATGCCTCTGTATGATTTTAAAATATTAAGCTATGCTGGCATAAATTGAATCAATCTTCTTATAGGCATTACAGAGTACTAATATTTTCGTTTTCCGTTTTATAAGATTAAGTGATTATAGAAGCCTGCAGTACCCATATCTCCGTAAAATGGGCAAAATTCTTAACGTAGACAAACAACCTCAAAGTTTTCAATTTTTCTTATTGTGTACATGCTCGAAGAAAAAGGAAGGTCGAGCACCGGATCAAGTTATGTATTATTCAAAGCTTTTGGGCTCTTGCGAGAGTCCAGCGTCAGAGATAAAAGCATCCACTAAAAGCAAGCGACAGCTATGGGGGTTAGGAGCCAATCAAACGTCATAGGGTAGGGGGGAGGGTTAGAGGGAGGGAGGGAAAAAGGAGGGAGGGTCCACCGTCAGGGATAGTAGCTTCCACGAAAACAAGCAACAGTTGTGGGGGTGGTTGGGTGTAGGAGCTGGTCGAACGTCATACAGGCAGAGGGAGGGAGGGGAGTTTGGCAGGTAGGGAGAGGGGGGAGGGTTCATCCATCAGCAGTGTCTGCCGTGCGGGTGGTCCTGCGGAGAGCAGTATATGCGGGCGCCAACTCAATACATCTGTTCACTGAGTTGTCATCCGTGGCCCAGGCTTCAATGAGCTCGCGTTCGGTCCTGCTCCCGGCGTGAGCATTTATCCTTGTTGCTGCGGAATTAAAGCCGTGGCCCGTCTCATGGATGTGTGCCGCCACTTGTGACAGTGCGTCACGCAGCCTGACAGCCCGTTTATGTTCGTTTATATGCGAACCCAGCATGCGTCCAGTTTGCCCTGTGTAGTAACAAAGGCAGCTTGAGCATGGGATGCGATCCACTACCCCGGATTGTTTTGTGGGGTTCAGCGGGTCTTTTATTATCATAACTTGGTTGTGCATGGTAGCCTTGGGACGGTGTGCATTTCCGACACCCAGTTCAGCAGCGATGCGCTTGGTCGCTTCTGAGGCATTATTGATGAATGGTAGAGCGTGGCATATCCTCGGAGGTTCTTCCGTTTGGGCCCTCCGGAGCTGTACGCGTAGGCAGCGGCTTATAAATGCTTTCGGGTAGCAGTTCCACATGAACTGATCGCGGAGGTATCGGGCCTCGCATACCGTGTCTTCTGGTCTACTGCAGTGGGTTTGAATTCGTCTAAAGAGTGCTTTTACACAGCTTCATTTGTGGGCAACCTGATGGTTGCTGTTCAAACTGAGAAGTTGTGTCGTGTTAGTTACCTTCCTGTTGACCATCGCCTCAATTTTACCCCCCACTCCCCACAACTGTTGCTTGTTTTCGTGGAATCTAATAATCCTGACGGTGGACTCTCCCTCCCTTCCTACCGTACTCTATGACGTTTGATTGGCCCCTTCCCACTATTACTGTCGCTTGCTTTCCGTGGATGCTTTTATCTCTGACGATGGATTCTCACAAGAGCCCAAAGGTCAGAATAATCAACAACTTGATGCGGTGCTCGACCTTCCTTCTTTCTCAAGCATGCAAATAATTGAAACTCGAACGTCCTCATTCATTCGTTATTGTGTACATATTTTCCATGGATATCGTTTGTTCAATACTCAATGAACTCTAAGGGTTTGGTAGAACAAGATCAGAAAACAGTTACATGAGTTTACAGTTAACGTGCAGCTCATAATACAAAGACTTTAAGGACAAATCTAACTCTGAGTTAGTGATTAATTTCAAGGACAATTAAAAAAACGGCAAATCTAAAGTAACTGCCGGGAAGGAAAAAAGGAATGCTGTGTTATGGTGATTTTTTGAGCTCTACAGCTATGTCATATAGCGGCATAATATCGACAAATATGTATCTGTGATTTACCTGCACTGCCAGTATAATGAATAATTATGTAAGGTATACTACTGACGGCCTGTTTGCAGCTTGCGAATATTAAATGGTTATCCCGCAGAACCTGAGACTTTGGCTTAACTATTAACATCAAATCTATATCCACGCCTTCCAATCCTTGAACACGCTGATCTACTTCAAGTTAGAAAGTTGTTTTTGCGGAGAGTAGAACGCTACATTATTGGTTTTCCAATAAAAAATTAGCTATCATGTAATAATTAAATTATTCATTCTGGGTGAAGTAATGAATACTTTATACAACGGATTGGAAAATAAAACTTGCTTTGTATTTTAGTAGCATGGGACATTAAAAAAATTTAAAAATAACATTCAAAGTACGCACGAATACCGCCAATTACAAGGTCGCATAGCCCAAGTGGGTGGAGGGTTAACCTTACAAAAAAACCCGATAGTTTTTGGGGACCCTATTATACGTGAACGATCAAGGTTGCTAGCAACTGCGCATACACTACATGACTCTATTCTGGCCAATTACCTTCAAATATGAATCCAACATGACTGCACCCGAACTACTGCTGGAACAACACCCTGCGGATGCCGCCCCCTTTTGGTGCGGGCACACGCTCGTCTAATTGTTAATTTCCTCCAAACTATCATCTTTTACATTTGTAGAGAATATTCTTTTCCTCAAATGGTAGCTCAAATAATAGAGCGCCGGCTGCGAAGAAGCATTCCTTGCCGTGTGGGTTCAACTTCCACCAAGGTCGCAAATTTTTCGCAATTGGACCAATCGAATTATTTAAAACTGCCAAACCTCGAATATCCCAAGTTAGCCAAGTAGTCCATCCAGTGGATCCTAGATGACTAATGAGGAAGTCCTGCCATACAGTCAGCTTACTACGTCCGTACAGGTGGATATCATACTTGCAGCAGAGCTTGGGAACCAAACGAACCCAAACGCGATTAAATTCACGGCGCATGGTGAGCCTCGTAGCTCAAATGGTAGAGCACTGTCTGCGCAAAAGTCTTTGCTATTGTGTGGGTTCGACTTCCACCGCGGCCACGAATTTTGGCCCAATTGTGTCAGTCAAGGCATATACTATTCCTCATAGTTGATGTCTCGTTTCTTGCTTTCGAACAGTTAACCGGACTTGGATATCTTAGCGGAGTGGATTTTCCTCATTAATTTATTTCACAGAAATAAGTTTTTCAGAAGGAAACACGTTTCGTCTGCAAAGTTTTATTCATCAATTGAAAAACTTGTTTCCTAAACTAAATTTAGAATTTCGATAAACGTAAAGATGATATGTTACTCGGCCAAATCCTACCATAACACATGATAGAAAGGGGAAGAGAAATAAAAATGAAAAAATATTTGCAATCTATAACATGTATGAACCATTAGTATTTAAGTAATTGTCCTTATGCGTGCTGTATAGATCTAAAAGCCTTGCGAACATGGAACGGTGAACACGGTGAGCTAGCCTGGGTAATTATTTAGTACCAAATCCTGCTTCTGTTGAAAGAAAAAGGCTTTTTTCCTTAAATAAAGATGTAGACGGTTTACACATTCAGTTATCTAATATGTTTGACAATACGATCGCTTTCAGTGGAAGATAATGGCTTTACCCACATTATACACTATCGGCTAATGCCAGCGTAAATCAAAAAGTCCCTTGCGACGTCCGTGCATGCCTTATTGATTATTATAGTCACCGTTGATCTCCATCTTGACTACACATTAAATCTGATGACCATCCACAATAGCAAGAATGGCCTGTTCGGCAACGTTGCAGTAAGTAGAGAGCATTCCCGTGGGAAATTATTCCCACTCGTGCCCTTGGAAGTGGAGGTCATTAGACTGTCTGAAAATAAGAACCCCGTAAAAAACACTAGATCTCCTTGTGAAACAAAAGGCTTCTGATCAGCACACCCCTAGACAAATTAATAACTCTATCCTTTCGCAGTTTCGTTCATAAAATAACGTAAGCATAGTCATTTGCAGTTAAGAGAGGCAATTATTCGTCACATTTAAAAAACTTCTTAGATTGAAAACTGAAAAATGCTTACTTTGAATAATATTTATAAGCATACGTCGAAAAAACCTGTAACCTCTTTATACTGAGAAATGGGCTTGATCTAAATTGCCTATTTCTAGGCCTTCCTCGTTCCTAAATAACCTCCCATAAATCGACCTCACCTATGTTGAGAGTACGTGCTAACGATTCACGAAACAGCCTTCGGTATGCACTCAAAATCTAATGACGTCAAAAAAGGCTTTTAACATTGTTAGCTTACTGTGTGTCCGAGGGAATGTCTTAAACGTCAGGCTTCTTTCTATCCCTTTGCGTAAGTAACTATTTGATGAAATAAAACAGAAAATGGTCACATGCGTTTGCGAATGCGTCTGGAAGACAGGAATTCGAAATTTGTATCCACTGTTAGTTTAATAAAAACAAAACTTCTTCTCATACTCGATCCACCATATTTTCTATAGACCTTAAATTCGCTTGTTGGCCTTGCAAATAACTTTATATAAATTGTGCTCACTTGAACAGCAGACGGTTGATCTCATAAAATATTGACTTATTGAAGTGCATTTTAGATTAGGAACGTAGACAAAATTGAGTTGTATCAGTGGGTGATACAACCCCCTAAAACTGAAGATATACAAATATTTCGGATTTTAAATGCATGCCTTTTGAATCGTCCGCAATATTTCATTCAGTAAAAACTACTTTTTGAATAGTACATATTATTTCTCTTGATTTTAGGTGTCCTAATGTGTCCATATATACCTTGCTTCTTGGACTCATTATTAGCAAAACATTCCTTATTCAAATGGTGAATGAATTTAAATTTAAAAGCGTTTTCAATTTCCGAATTATATGAGCTCGATAGGCTTTTGCAATTGAATGTAACACATTCAGGTTTTAAGTTTCAGGCCTTCAATGCAAAGACTAGCACGCATATACTAAGCTCATGAACGTTTGCAATGGACTATGTTATGCACTTCATGAAGTGATTTAATCCATAAATAATGATATAAAGTGACTAAGGTGAATATAATTTGGTCTAAAAACTCAAATTACTAGAAACATCTCTGAAGGCAATTGATAAAAGCGTTCTGTTGTCCTTGCAGAAGATAGACCCGAAACAAATTATACTTCAGGAAGGGGCTTAGCGCCTGCAGTTTGTTCAAGTTTTGTTTCATGATTAAGGTTACCTACTGTATGCTAATTAAGTAGACCCATTGTCCCGAGATGATTTACACAGCTGTCTGCAAAAATATTTGCAAAACATTTAGAATTTCAAATTATAGTGTCCACTACAGTACAAGTGCAAGTATTAGAAGCAAACTCAACCAATCTTTTGTCAATGTAGACATATTTAAAACAGTAAGTGCGTGATCTTTGAGTCTCGTCGCTTTCTGTACACATGACAACTGTGAGGGGATTCTAATACCTAATTTAGATTCTAAGAATGTTTTTGAAATTATGCGAAAAAACAACATCAGGTGTTAGTTTTGTTTTTATCAGATAATATGATATTAACTGAAATTCACTTGACAGGTTGTCTGTTGAGGAGTAGAAGATGACTCGATCGCTGGGATGATGTTTATTCGCCTGACGTTTTGTAATCCGTGTCGTAGCAGAAGCAGTTTTCTGTGTGCACAGGGTTTTGCCTTGAGTGTGCGCTGATTAGTTGCGACAGCAATGGCCATCTGACCCTGCGGTGTTTGCATAGGATGATGTGGTGGCTTTACTGTTCCCCGAGCGGCGACTTGCTTTGGCAAAAGGTAGTCTCAGCACTGAATATGGATTGGGCAATTAAAGTTAAAAAATCGAGCAAAATCTCAACCATTTACGTTTTAGGGTTTAGTTATGCATGCAGTATTTGAGGCGATGAAGACAATTACTTCAGTTTAGAGATGCCTCTATTTTTTGTAATCTGTTTGACAAACCTTTTACTCAAAGCATTTTGCAGCATGGCCTTAGCTCATGCTCTTAGCACTCACTGCACTCACCACCACAAGATGTTTCATAATTTATCATTCGTATTCATGCACTCCCTTGAGTGTGATCACCGATTCAATTGGGATGGCACCGAGATGATCGCCATGACTAATATGAGGCAAAGGAGATAATTCCTCGAAGCGTGGCACTCGAGCCCGGCTAGTATTAACAGACGCGTGGAACTTGACTCAAACTATACCGGTTTTCGCGCGCAGTCTACTAACCTGCGCCAAGCCTGAAACAACAGCAGGCTGTCCGGGCTCGGTCACGTAGAATTTCACTAAATCTGACCCCCCGTCCCCCGAACACGTGGCCCACAATCCAAACGTTAACACCTCCATCCCCTCACAAGCACACGCTTTCGCCGCACGAGCCACTTCACCATAACCTATCTACCCAATCCCTCCCGTTCGTTGTAATATCTGCCCCAAAAACCTCTAGTAGGACATTCCCATCGTTCACTCTTCACTTAGTCTGACGACGAACAAGTGATACCTGTTCGAAAATTCACGAGTACAACTCGATTTTCCAGAGACATTCTTTCTTTTCATGTTTTAATATATCAGAATCTGCAGAGCTAGTTCCTAATATTGACAGTGGGAGACTACTCAGAACGTGTATGGCTGAAAACGTTGCCGTTGTAAGGACGAACGCCGCTGCTCCCAGTTCGCTGCTTATTCGACGGAAACCGACCATATCTTCATGCTTGATGAAGCCAAAATGTTCGTTAGAGGCGCCAACCGCGTCAGCCGTGTGCTGCCTGGGTAATGGTTCTCCGGGCCACATTAACTTATCAAGCGCCATGACCTTCCGCTATTATATGCCCTGCCAGGCTGTTCGAGGAGAGAAATTCCCAGCATTCCCAATGATAGCAAGCCAAATAGTGGTCTAATTATCACACCGAAAAGGATAGCTGGGCTGCAATCACGGCTATTAACGACTCGGGTGCGGACCGACACAACGGATGAACACAAAAACTGCCAAAACAGCCAGAGTTTGGTTGCCGAGCAACCGCGCCCCGTAAATATTGGGCTCCTGCCTCTATTACCGTTTCCTGCAACTACCTCCCGTGATATGTGCGAGGGGGAATCTAAAACATAAGGTTAATACACCCTTGGCCCGGCGAGCATATCTTTGTGTTGGCGAATAATTCCTGGAAATTAGCCCTTCACTTCTATGTATTAGCGAAAGCAATATTTGAGTTGACCCAAGTGTGAAAAACTCTATGCGTTTGGCGGGATTTGAACCCGCGCATCAGAGAAAGCCTCTGCCGGAGGCTAATGCTCTACCGCTAAGCTACAAACGCCCGCTTCACGCCATGAGTTTAATCACACTTGGATCGATATTACCCGCTCAACTTTCCGCTCATATTGAATCCACCAATACGGGAGAAAGTTGACTGCCCAAGCAGGATTTCCTAAGCAATCATCTAGAATCCACCAGAATGACTGCTAGGCTGACTTAATTATTAAGTTGGTTTGGCAGATTTGCTTAATTTGAGTTGACCCAAGCAATATTGTAAACACGGGTTTTTAAATAACCAAAGTCCTGTTTACGAAGGTGCACAACTATTATTAACCCAAGCTTTAAAATACCCCCTCGATTCCTTAGTCAAGACTGGTTCTAGCTCGCTGTTACAAGCAAAAGTCTGCCGCAGGAATGTGAAAAGGACAGCTTTTATTGTTAAATCACCAATATTTATCCAATACACCAAGTTTCTCAGGGTTTCCAGTAGTTTGGACTGCTTGAATGCCATATTAACAAGGCAAGTTCCATTGTAGAAGCAGTCACAAAAGATTGGAAAATAAGAGCTTTCTGTTCCATAGGAGCATCGAAAATAATTAAAATAATGATTTGAAGGTTCCGTGAGTAGGGTGAGTATGCAAAAGCAATACCTTGCTAAATTTGAAAAAGCCAGAATTCCGGAATATGAATTATAATTCATCTCCTGCCCACCAGATTAAATTTGAAGATTTGCTGACGCTTCAGACAGCTGAGCCAGCTGTCCTTTCTCGAAACGAATACCGATGTTTATGTATCAGCAAGTTTATAGTTGTGGCTGTAAGTGTTGGCCTTGGGTTGATCGATTTTTCACCATTCGCTGTCTGGCCTTTCGTGTGAATTTTGGCTTGGCATGACGGCAGTTTTTGGTCTGTTCTGTCCCCACGGTAGAGGTTGTTGGTAAACCTGCTCCCTCTTCCGGTGGTTTCGTCACAGGCCCGTCTTCGTCTGCAAATCCTGATTTCGGTTTGACCATGCCGTTTCGTTTACTTCCGTAATGGTGCAGAAATTTGTAGGCTGCAGGGAGCTCCAGATGCCTATTGTTAGAATTGGCGGCTGAGTACCATGCCTCAAGCGTCAATCTTTCAGCTTTTGAGGCTCCAAAGCAGTCACTGGACTTTTACAACCCACCATAGTAGGCACAGCTCATCGGGTAACAATACGCCGCCGAGTGAAGCAACCTAAAACCAGCCTGCCCCAGACTGAAACCTCTGCAGTTGTCTACAACATATATTGCAGCCATGGAGACTGTAATTTCGTTGGAGAAACAGGGCAAAAATTGCAGACCCACCTAGATAGAACAACCATGGTTGGCCGAAGAGCCTAAAAAGCTGAAAGATCGAAACTTTTGAATTTGTATTTTCAAAAGCAATTGAGGATAATTGCTCACACGAGCACTAAATCACAACGAGAACTAGTTGAAACTGCAGGCAAACCCGAACGGTCGACTTTGGTGCTAAATGAGTTCCCGCTCCCCTCCTCCTCTCTCTCCCTTTAACGGTGTATTGACTCCTGCTTCCTATAACCGTTGCCCACATTTCCTTGCCGGTTTATTGAGAAGAAGGTGACTCAATTGCTGGGACAATACTTTTATTCGCCTGATGTTTCTAGATCCATCGCGGATTTGTCATCGGAGACATAATCAGAGAGCAATAGTAGATGCGAGCGCTCTCTAATTAGGTCTCTGATGACGAATCCGCGACGGATCTGGAATCGTCAAAGTATTGTCCCGGCGATCGAGTCATCTTCTTCTCAATTTCTTTCTAGGACTTGAATGTTTGCTTGTATTGACGGCTTATCTCTGATGATGGACTCCCGCAAGAGCCTGAAAGCTTAGACGATTAAAAGTGCGAATCCGGTTAAAGAAACGCCTTCGTCTTCTATACACATACCTCAGATGTGTACATTTACCTCAATTCGTGAAAAGAAAATGTGTGTGTCTCTCTCTAGCACATGCAGTTAGGCTTACCGTTTCGTCAGCCGATACATTTCCAAGTTTCTCGGATAACGATGACCTTCACTGCTCTCCCCCCGAGCATGGCGGGCGCAGCGGTGGTGACCAGCGATGCACCTACTGCACTCGATCTTTAACTGACAAAATAAGGTCATCAGTTAAGTAACGTCAGTCTGTCTGGCCCGCTATCTGTGTTTAAAACTGGTCACAGTAGAAGTTATTCAAACTGACTTTCCCTAATTCGTACGGTAAGTAATGCAGGAATTATCTGCGTGCAGTCATTGAGCGGATCAAGAAACCATAACTAATCACGTGCAGGATATCTTCGCTTGTTGACCGCACACACTGGTGTGAGTTCAACAGGTTTATTGTCATCTAGGTGCTGAGTTTTCTCCATATTTCCACATACCTTATTGGAATTTATTTAATTTCGTTTCATACTGCATCTCTGGACCCCTAAGGGTTATGGGCTGCATCCTATATCGGACTGTCAGTTTGGTAGTATTGCCCACAGAGACAAGGGAAAATGGAATGGCCAGTTCTATCGTACGGTGTTAAAGCTAAGAAGGTTGAACCCTAACGGTTGCGATCTTCCAGGCCATGTTCCTAAGGAGATGAGAGAAGTCTTGGGAAGGTCAGACTGTTGGGAAACATATATTTTGTACAGAAGTGTTAGTAGGAAGATGCCACTCCGTCCGGCATGGCGTTCAACCGTAAGGACCATGTGGGAACGTTGGGTCTTCACACCGGCCGATGACGCTGCCTGCGTTTGTCACCCTGACTGGTGGAATCACGAGTGTCCGCCAGCGCGAAAATTGTCACAACGGCCCCAGAGCGAGGATTGTGTTAGTCAGCTTCAGGGTGCTGATTGGATAGACATGTCTCGAGTGCGTGTGTGTACCCCAGGGCAAAGGTCACACCTCGCATGCGGACATGGGCCATTGCCCTGGGTCGGCCGCGACTGGGTGACCAAATTTGTCCCCATGAGACCACGTCTGTGATGTCAAGTTATAGAAGAGCGTCAGGCAGCAGCAATTAATACAATTCTGACTTACTGCCATCAGCCAGTTATATGCAACCTCAAGTGGTACACCACTCGAGGCTTGAGCTCGCGACCTTTTTGTTCAGAGACTAACGCACTAACCATTAAGTCACGAGTTCCTTGTCTTGTCGGTTTGAGTCAAAAGATATTAACACTCATTGATGAACATTTATTGACCCCTAACGGGATTCATTTGTCCGAGTCGCGAGCTCGAGGCCCGGCTAGTGCACCACTAGGGGTTGGTAATGACTGGCTGACGACGGCTAATAAGCTAGAAATGATTATTCCAGTCTTTTTCACATTTACCTAAGACAATTAGCTGCTGAGGATGCTGTCAAGACCCAAGGTAGAGCCGAACATGTAAGCTCCTTTAGCGGTCAGTGAACGTTCATCAACGAGTGACAATGTCAGTTTATTAATTTTTTTTGCAGGTTCTTTGGATCTTCAATAAGTTCATTTTTGCCGTATGTTTACGTCCTCAACAAACATTACCACCTCATGGTAAATATGATAAGTACGACCCCTTCTATATATGAAGAAGAGAATAGGATCTAATAAAGAACCCCACAGGAAACTGTTTCAGTTTCAGTTTATTTGGTGAGGATCATAGGCAATTCCTTTGAAAACCCTAGTTAGAACGTGTACAAGCACCTATAAAAATTTACCAATTCTAACATAGTATTGGCAAACAGTAAGTAACATTGTTTTGTACAATATATGTCTGGTTTTTAGAGGTCAGACTTGGAGGGGAAAGAGTAGCATTGTTTTTTTCAATATATGTCTGGTTGTTAGAGTTCAGACTTGGAGAGAGGAGAGTGGACGCATGTAATTATCCAAGCGTTGTTTGTACATCTGAAGGGAAGTGGCCTCTACGACTTACTGTGGAAGGTTGCTCTACTGTTGTATGACACGTTGTGGGAAGAATTCAGAGCGGAGGTTTAGCTTGGACATTTTCGTGCGCAGCTTCATTGTCTGCCCACGGAGATGAGGCGAGAGGTGTCACTGAAACATGTCTTCAAAGCGTAATCCTTTCTCAAGACCGTTTGTTATCCTGTTAAGTAGGATAAGATCTCTTTTTTGTTGCCTGAAATGCAGAGGAATTAATGTAGGCATGCCAGTCTATCGATGTAAGTGTAGTTCTTCAGACCTCTTACTAGCTTTGTTGCCCGACGCTGCACTTTCTCCAGACATGCTGTGTCCTTTGCTAGCCATGGCCGCCACGCCTGTATGCCATACTCTAGGTGTGGTCGAACAAATGTACCGTACACTCTGCCAAAGAGATCTTCATCGAAGGCTAGAAACGCCCTTTAGATAGCGTGCAGCACTCCCGTGGCTTTATTTGCAGCTTATACAGACTGTATTGAGGGCTTCAGATTACTCTGTATCCAAATGCCGAGGTCTTTTTGCGTAGATAATACGGGAATTTGGATGTTTTTTAGGTGATATATCCTGCTGCTTTGGGGGATAGGGTAGTTTGTTGGACGCAGGTGGTGGACGGCACACTTTTGCACATTGAAATCCAGTAGCTATCTCGCGGACCACGTCTGCAGTTTGCAAAGATTATTTTGCAGAGCATCTCGGTCGCTTGGATGCTTAATGACCTGCCAGAGCTTAACCTCATCGGCGAACCCGATTTTACCGCAGTCCAGTTCTTGAAGGCTGTCATTTACATAGAGAATGAAGAGTCGAGGACCGAGAACGGAGCCTTGTTGAGCCCCACAAACTACGTCAACCCAGTCCGATTTATCCTATCCGATGCAAACGTGTTGTTTTCAATCGAGTAAAAATGACCTGATCCCGTTCAAAATTTTCCCGTTGATGCCTAGAAAGCTCAGTTTATGTCAAAGGCGTTGATGGGGCACGCTGTCAAAGGCTTTGCGGGAATCGATGTACACTACGTCCACTTTGAAGCCCTCTTCTCAAGCACTTGTCCAGGCCTCAATTGAAGTCAGTAAATTTGAAAGGCAGGAGCGCGCTCGCCGAAAGCCATGTTGGAAATTTTGCATGATGTCACTTTCATCGCAAAATCTTAGTATGGCCTGCTTGACAAGGACCTCCATCAATTTGCAGGAAAGGCAATTCAAGCTTATGGGCCGAAATCTGTTTGCAGACATCTTGCTACCTCGCTTATATAACGTTTTGATGTTGGCCGTCTTCCACTGGAAAGGCAAGTTCTCTCTTCTCATGGAAGGCTCAAATAGAGATGAAAGAAGCACCGATAGCTCGGTCGACAGTTCTTTAAGCAGCAGTCCAGGGATTTCATCCGGTCCAGGAGACTTGTCTTGTTTGATGTGCCTGAGGACATGTCTTACGTCTGCGACGGAAAAGGTAACAGTTTCAATAACGGCTGTACCTTCGTCCACTTCTACTCCCGAATTGTCGTCGTGGGATTCCATCGTAAACGCCGATCTGAAAAACTCTGACAGTAACTCTACTTTCCGCGGTCCTTCCGTTACTACGTTCCCGAGGTTATCCTTTAGAGCTGCAACGCCGTCCCGGTGCTTCCTTTGACTCTGGATGTATCCATGAAACTTCTTTGGACATATTTTTGCTTGTGTTGTAAGTTGACGCTCAAGGGCAGTTCTAGAATTTCGTATTTCCTTACGGCATATATTTCGTTGCGCTTTATATTCGGCAAGTGATGTTGAATCTTGAAGATGCTCGTACTTTTTCCACAACCTTTGTTTCTTCTTCATGGCCCTTTTTATCGGCTGGTTGACATATGGAGGTCTGGCACATGGTCTTATTACTTTCATTGGGCAATGGACTTCAATTAAGCGCTCTACAGTCCCCTGGATGTGCTGCCATAATTCATTTGTATCGTTCGTACTGGGTAATTAGATTTCTGCGGAATCGATACGTCTCATTTCTTCAAAATCGGCTTTCCAAATATTTCTGTGCTTCTTTATTTGCGATTTTGGAGACAGTAGGTAACACACGCAGGTAAAAGCAACGTGGTCGCTTAACCCAAGTTGCGGTTGTGAGTTCACTTCCCTTATGATCCCCTCTTCTTTACTAAAAACAAGACCTAGACAATTTGAACGCTGGCCTTCTCGCAGTCGGGTTGTGAAGTCTATCTGTTAAATGAGATATTTGTCCAAAGAAAACTGAAGTAGTTGATAATTGAAAGGTGCTGCTGCAGCCTTTACTCCAGGCCTCATACAATCGATGCCAGGAGCGTTGAAATCACCCAGGAGTAATAGGTTTTCCTGTTTACAGATAACTGTCAGTGAACTTAGCAGTTCTACGTCGTCACTTTCGCTGGAGACGGGAGGCCGATATATAACGCATATATTGAGTGCCGGATTTGCCTTCTCTTAATTTTGCATGAAATTATTTCATATTGTCGTAGGGCTATGTCTGCGATTTCCCTCTGACAACAGGAAATTTCATTGGCTACATAAAGTGCCACTCTTCCGCCTCTACGTTCAGATATGTTGCAGCGGAACCGTTAATAGCCTTCGATGCTGACTTCGCTTATCCCTATTACTTCGGTCAGCCAAGTGTCTGTTAATGTAATTATATGCGGTTTCTGTTCAGATACTATTGTTTTGAGTTCGTCAAGTTTATTGAAGAGACTCTGACAATTGGTATAATAGATCTCGAGGTAGCGGCCACTATTGCTTGTGGTATCTTCTAGAACCGGTCGGTTGACCTTGGTTAAGTTTTCCGCCTGACTACTTTCGGCCACAGAAAATTTAATTCCATGTGGACTGTTTCTCCTCCTCTTATTTGTAGGCCGGTTTTGCCTTTGTTCATTCGGTCGTTTAGATCGTTTTTCAAAAGTCGCATTTTCCTGCGTTCCTTTGGTTCATAATGTGGCTGAAAGATAACTCCAGCATACATGGTCCACAGAGCCGACTTTCTTTCCAGCATAAGCTGTGTCTGCGCTTCGGCGTACCAAATAACCTTTAATGGTCGTGGCCGAAAGCTTGAAATATTTGGTGGCTAATCTCTGCCTATTCTAAATGTTTTGAGATTTTAACAGACTCAGTGCCCCTTAGCAATGATTTAGCGTACTGCCGAACGAGACCTCAATCGTGCTCCACCTTATCCCCAGCAACTGTAGCCGTTGATTCCGGTGCACCCTGTATCACTATATGCTGCTTACGGTTGGCTCGAGCTCGGGCCGTGGTCACATTGCAATGAAGCAGAGCAGCTGCAGGGGTTTCGAATTCCAGATCTGTGAAAGATTCTATGGATATTTTGGTTGTAGCTTTTTCTTCTAAATGACCGTTTACCCTTTGGCCCAATTCAACTTCATTTTCTTCAGAAGTCTCCTCTTGAAGTGGTTGTCTCGCTTTTTGTTCAGATGGCATGCTCCAAGTTCTGTCTCGCAATAAAGCTGAGGGTTTTGGTTTGTCTTTAGCAGGTTGCTCTTCAGCCACCTTCTGCTGGCGTATGCGTCTGCGTTTGGCCCTGCTGGACTCGTGGTTTCCTGGTTTATCAACCACTGACCTGTCCTCTGCATGCGCCGCATCCGGTGGTGTTATCTTATTGTGCTTTATGAGCACTGCTAGTATCTCCGCGTGAAATTCAAGGATTCCCTCTAAACGAATTACGCGCGTGGCTAGGTAAAGACATCCAACGCAATCTGCACACGCAGGCTTATTTGGCTGTGTGGTGTTCGGTTCTAAAACGGTTGGTGAAAGAAGATGCGTTTTTGCATAGTGGGTGGTCTGGGATTTTGAACGCATTATTGAAAGCGCTTCGGCTATTCCTGGGAGTATCTTGGCAAAGGTTGTGAGAAGCGGCTTGCATAAGTTAACCTGATTACGCCCGTTAAAGTATATCTTAGCGACTTGGCCTTTAGGGTGTGAGCTGGTGGTGAAGTCAGCAGAGCGTCCGACATTATAAAATGAGGTCCATGATTCAAATCCAGCCGTCGATGAACATTTTTTTTTCAGCTAGCATAGATGGATCGTGCACGTTAGCGTTACCCGTGCTATTGGAAACTATATTAAAGTGCGTTAATTCAAAGTCTGCAATCAACCGGCCGTGTTTACATAGGTAGCGAAAAGATTTGCTTGTGCAATTAATTTCAACAGTCAAAATTTGTAATGTAAACGAATCAGCCTTTGTTGTAAGGAGTTCTTTGCACTGTAACAATGAGATTCAGAAGCAGCGATGTTGCTCTTAGGAGCAAGTGAACTTCCAGGCTTGTGCTGATCGTAGGGATAACTTCCAGAGCGTAATATAATCCGCGGTGCAGTTAGATTGTTCAAGCGAAGGATTCGTCCCACTCAGAAAGAATATTTCCAAAGGGCAGATAATATGTTGTTCCTTTTTCAGTTTTTATAGCCAGATGCGTTTTTTTACACTAAGGTAGAGACCTAAAACCTCGTGAGCGCAATGAGCTTAAATTCGTAACCAATTTCGAATTTCCCCCCTTAATGTCTAAATGTGCCCATGCATAGGCTGCAGTGTCAGCAAGAGCCCCTTGTATCATCTACCAGCCGTTCGCGACTGCTGTTGGCACTTTATCTTTTAGACACAGAAAAACACTCACAGGAAAAAACTCAAGGAAAGTTGTGCCGGCCAGCAAATAATGAACTTCACTACTTTGGTTCCATTCCCTCATTGACACTTGTTAGTTCTTATCTAACGTAGCACCAACTAAGCTAATCAGAATTTAATAAGGAGAAGACTGCGGGATCGTTGAGACAACAGTTTTATTCGACTGACGTTTCAATATTCGTCGCGGATCCGTCACCAGAGACCTGGGTTGGATGCATTGGCAGAATTTATGCACAGGTCTTTGCAGTTTTCATGGGACATAGTCATTGCTGAAAGGGGGCAATTATCTTTAATTGTCGTTACAATTAAAAATAATTACCCTATCGCGCGTGGATAGCTTGTTGACCTGCATGTGGGCTATGACTTTCTGAATGTTCATCACTCGTGGTTGACTCGGACCTGATGATTGCTCGGCCATCTTGTTCCCCGGTGTTGGGGTAAAACGACGCAATGGCAAATAGAGTCTCAGCATTAAATATGGATTGGGCAAATTGTTGCACTTTTTTATGGATTGGTGACCCGCGAACCATGGCTTAATACATTTTCAGCTCACCCGATTGTAAACCCTTGCGAGAATGTCGGCTTCATCAAATTTGAATGCGTGGCTGGGTCTCGTCGAATGAGCCGTAACTTTTAATTGTCATCATTTCGCTGCATTATTGCCGCGTGCTTGGCAGTTTGCGTCTTGAGAAGTCTTCAAGTTTCTCCGACGTATTTCCTTTGTCCATAACTGCACCAGATCCGGTAGACAACCCCAGATCTCACTTGCTGTGGCAGTGGGCCTTTCGGTTACAGTATTTGACGCCTTGTAGTTGCCTTCAGCCTGTGTGCAACGCCAACTCGAAGTGGTGTAAGAAGGCGGCTCACGGCCTCCTAGACGTTTTTTTAAGTACGGAATCGCTCACCAAATTTTGGGGCCGGTGCAATTTTTTTTCACCGTTTTTGCGCGTGCACAGGTTGGATAAGTTGCACAGTTGACCATTTTCTCTGAACGCCTGTCGAATATATTGTATTTCGGCAGCTTGGTCTTTTGTTTCACTGCCGCGTCTCAAGAAGCCGATAGAGCGTTCTTACCCACTGGAAAGCCAAATGGCCGAGCTATCACCGCGCCCGAGTCTACCAAGCGTGATGAAAGTTCAGCTAGTTATAGCCGGCATGCCAGTCAACAAGCTATTAACGCACAAAAGGTCATTATCGCTGATTGTCGCTAAAGGTTTGCAGTTATCAGTATGTCCTTTTCTTACTGTGAATTCATATGTACGTGTTCTGCTACTGCTTTCTACCCATGCCTCTGATGTAGCATCCGCGATAAATATCAAAACGTCAGGCAAATAAAAGTGTTTTCCCAAGGATTGAATCGTCTTCTTCTCATTTTCTTTCTGGGACTTGCATGTTTGCTTGTATAAGAATAAAGTTTTTCGACTTGTGCAAAGATCAGGCTTTGTACAATCAAAGACCAATCCCATTTTAACCTAAAGTTGCCCTTTCTCTATAGACCTATAAAATATCATCACGATTGGTTAAACGGAGAACTAGAAAGCAGATTCTACACTAATGGCAAATTGCGGAATTTTCTTAATAAAATGACCAGATATCTAAGCTGATCGTTATCATAACGTTAAATGTTCCGGCCCTTTTTAGGTTTTGTAAGTTTGCGGAATGGATTGCAAGCAAGCAGTCAAAAGAAGATAAGTTAATTTTTTGCAAATATGTTGGCAATTATTTTTGAGGCTAAAGTTTTGGTTTTTTGCGTCGCTTATCTCCTTGAATTTCAGTCTGGCAGAAATACCTCTCAATTGATATGAATTTCGATGATTTTCAAAAAAGATGCTTTATTCAATAAACGTGGTCAGGACTTCCGTGCTCCATAGCTATTCGCATACCACTGACATTCTGACGCTGTTCATATGACTTTTTTTCGATGTTTAAGGCTGGCAATCACGAAGAAACCGGTAGGTGTCTTTCGAAGCCGAACGAAAAGGAGACGTCGACAGACTAAATAAAAAAATACACGATTAGGAGTGTGGAACTACCGACCAGATGATGGTAAAGATGGGATCAGAGCTGAGTTACCGTTAGACAATGAAGGTAGGTTGCAGTGGGCTGGGTGATTTAGTTTAAAACTCCCGCTGCGCTCAAGTGATTAGAGTGCTGACCGTTATAAAGTCTTCCCCTTGCTGCCGTTGGTTTCAATCCTACCAAAGTCGTTAAGTTTTTCATAGTTGGTTCAAATGGAGTTTTTTATGTGTAGGGACACTTAGGGTCGAAATGAATAGCCTCAGATATCCGGCGGTGGATTGCACACATTTGATGATTGAGACACAGTGTTTTTTTGAAAACATTTTTAGTGTTAGGGAACAATAAGCGAGTCTATAGATTTAGCCAAAAAACGACAGAAGCATAAAGTAGACCCATTACTCACTTGATTTTAGAACACAATCGATATCGACCTGAAGCTAAAACGGAGGGAGAGTCAAACTTCTCAGATAATACTTCAGTAAAAACGTTCTATCATCACAATGGTGAAGGTGACAAGGTAAATTGGCAGGTACGCGTACACCAATCTGTTGGAGGACACAATCGTCCTATGGTGCCATTGGAGATCGTTCTCAAGCATACAACGCAGGGTGGCCAATGATATGGGCAAATAGACATTACCGGCAAAGATAAGCGAAACTAGGATGGGCATTTCTGGTTCATTAGCCATCATCAGCTAGTCATACCCAGACCCAAGTGGTGTCTCACCCGACCCTCGAACTCGCGACCACTTTGATTGGAGTCAAACGTCCTAAAAAATGAGCTACATGGTCGTTGCCTTTCTGTTAATTGGTCGGGGATATACAGTAGCAGATACGCGTACACCGACATGTTAAAGAACTATGCATGAATTTTAAGTACCATGGATGCTTTTTGAATAAACTGGGGTTTAGTAATATAGCATGCCCGTTATGGTAAAGTGGATTAGCGATAAACTAATATGCGCAAGATATTATGCCAACTGAGCAGGTGTACTTTGAAGTATATAGGTTGACCCGTGTATAATATTGCCGAACTGTTTCTGAAGCAAATGCATTAGAGAGGGTGTCAGAAGTAAGGAGCATTTATAAGCTGAGTTTTTAACTTTTAATCGAGGTTTTGCTTGACAATTTCAAGGAAAATGACAAGATCAAAGTGCAACATCCGATTGAGCATACACACATCTATAAATCGGGAGGGTAAGGCCTCAGAGACATTAGAACTAGGTAACAGTTTAATATATTGACTGTCTTTACATATTTGCTAAAAGCACTTGACATGAAGCGTGACCGAGGAACTGAGGGGAATTTGACACATTATTGGAACAAATACCAAAGGTCAGAGTCGCAGCTGAACGGCACACTGAGCTGCCTACGGCTCTTGTAGTGGAAGACAGTTTGCCGATGGTAAGCTTGAGATGCGATCAAAACATTGCACAAGTGCTCTGAGATAGGTGTCTTTTCTGACAGTGTGACCACTATAACATCCCGTCTTTAGCCTACTCAACACATAGGTGGTCGTTGGGTGACCTCAAATGATCGGCGACGCCAAAAAAAGGAAAGAGGAGGGCTTACGAATCGATAATTTAGTCTGACATTATTATCATTCAGTACATGCCTGTCTTCATTCGGGGAGTGGCGCCAAAGTGACATAGTCCAAAAACTAAATTGAAACCACAACTAAAGTTTTTGTGTGGAATGGCTAGTGCTGCAAGCAAAACGCCTCAACTTGGAAAACATTGGTAATCAATCGTAAAACTAACACTAAGTACGTTTGCGATATTCATTATTGCGCAGCCCTAATCACAAGTCTTTTCAGTCACACCATTATACCGGCTCTTACAAAGCTTCTTTTCGACCGCTCACAAAAAGCAGATTTTATCTAAATGGCTACTTAAATGTTACGCATTTTATCATGGCTCTGACTGCTTTCATAATTTCAAATAAATTCATTTTTTATACATAAACAAAGGGTCTCGTTTGGTTTTGAAATATTTTCTAATTATTAGCTTTTTGCGATTGTCAGTATAAATCACATCCTGACGTGGCTAGAAAGACTTGAGATTAGACTGCACGGAAATCAGCATTGCAACCCTATTTAATGTTGGATTTAAAAGGGAGTACCAGTCTTTTGCAAATTGAGGTATTTTGCTTGCATCATTCGACATGCTGTAAATCTCTTCGATCCAATCATTACCCTGAATAATTTTGGTTCCACAAGCTGAGTACCAGTCAGCGCCCATTTATTTATTCTTCCAAAAGTCCTTACAAAAATCGTCCTAAATAATTCATTTGTGAGTAGCTCTTACGATTTCAACTTCCATAATAAAATCGGATACCCACACCTTATTTCTTATAGCTGCTTGCTCTCCCCAGCTGGCCTCTATCTTCCTCCTGGCTTCCCTCTTTCCCACTTACAGTGGGTTACGTTACTCATGAAATTCAAGGATTTTACAAGTAACATTCTGTTACTCAAACGCAGCCCAAGCTGTGGCCTCAAAAGTCATGCATCAATGAAGTAAAAGCATTTCTTCATAATAAGGCATATTGAGATTTACGATGGAATGTATAGTTTAACAGAAATACCAGCTTATTTAGCAAAAGGGATAATTCAGGAAATGTGGAAATCGAGCGTTATAGTTAAACTTTAGTTTTACATTTAAAGAAAGACCGTTCATGCAAAACCACGGAGTAAATAAAGCAACAGTTGGAAAATAATGCTTTTTAAAGTCTTTGGATACATATGCTTCCATATTACATGCGATGTAAAGTATAGCTATTATCGAACGGCACAAATTTCGAGTATTTATTCTAATAGTATTCGAATACTACTGGTTGTTTCTTTCGTTTTTGCATCGCTTAAGTTGAGTTGGACAAAGGCAACTACGTTTTCGTTTGACATGGCCCATTAAGAGATCACAGGAATAATGCATTTCTTAAGCTCAAGTGCGGACATACTGGTCAGTGGCTAATACACTTTAGTGAATTAGTAAGGTGCAAATGTAAACATACTATTTTTGAACACTATGGGTGATCGTTTTCCGCCCCATTTTGTTTCAATTATTTTGTGATTTTGATTATAAAGAGGTTCAGATCTTCCTTGAAATGCTAATAAAGACTTTACGATTTTCACTGGCTTCAGTCGATTGAACATTATCAATGATAATATTCAACCAACCTACCAAAAAATTCAAAATAAGATATATCTTCAAAGCATTTTCCTTAATAACGAAATTTTAAATATAATGTTTTATGCATCTTCCTGTGTTTGTCATGGTTTTAGAACAAACCAAACATGTCAACTCATGAACGAGAAAAATGAAGGTCCACAAAAGCGTCGCGCATTAATGTGCCTAAGATGTATTAAGACATTTTCATAACAAGTTATCCCTTATCAAACAGTTTTTGTTATACATCTTAGCATCGGTAGTCTGCGAACTTAATTTTTGTGAAAATATTGACAAGGTCAGAATGCGAAATTTCGGTCAGTTTATTGACTTCCTTAAAAATGATGGCGAAATCTTCGGTTGTAAATGAAAGATTTCAGTCTTCTTTTTTACTCGGAACAGTTTTCAGTGTATTTTGTTATTTTTAGGCTCGGTTTTACAATAAAAAAGGCAGAGCAGAGTAGCAATAATATCAACGGCAATTTATGAGAAAACGTTTTTGCAATTTTCTGCGACAACTCACTCAAGTATGTGTTATTTTAAATGTATTTTACTTTATATTGACTGTGCAATCGTTCTAGTTACTTTATACTCATAAAGTCCTCATGCGTATTCCTTACCTGCAGCGCATAAAAAATATACAGTATACGTTTTTAATTGGGTTGTAGCACGTCACATCTTAAAACGTTTATTACTCAATTTTATGGCACAAAACTTGGCAGATTTGCAAAATGGAATTTTTCAGCTAATTTTGCTTGTCTTTTCTCAAAAATATTGCACTGTCTCATAATAACACTAACCTCTATTTCATGAAAGGAAAATATTATTTTCAGTTGTATAAACAGATATAATTGAGAACATCCTACTCTTAATGAATATTCTTTAATTGTGCGACATGCACGAACAAGAAGATTTTCCGCAGCGTAGAGCAGGGAAGGAAATTCCTCGTTTATCAGAAAACGCTGGATTTTGCCCATTTAGGTCTCTCTTTTCTCCCAGTATACTGATTCGAACGGCATTTAATCATCGTAAACAGCATTTTGTGCCTCAAGTTAACCCAATGACCTGATTCAACAACCGCAAGTGTGTGTTTAATCCTCCTATCCCCAAACGTTTATCAAGTATCTAATCTACTGTAGGTAGGAAGAAGCTTGTATGCCTTAACTATCGTAGTACTGTGATATCTGCAAACTACAGTACGGCTCAACATTCAGGCAACATGCCGAAATTTGCGCAAGCTTAATACTCACTCGCTAATGAACAATGAGCTAGGTTTTAATGCTGCCTCTATTCTTGAATCATTCTAGTCATGATATAATGCCGGTTTTTTAACGAGCTTTATTCTGATTGTTTACAAAAATTGTGTATTATGAAAATGGCTATTTAAGAAATGTGAATTTTTATCCCTGATTTTGTCAGCGTTTATAAACTCAAATATATGATATGGAAAGTTAAAGTGAACATATTTTCCTTGTACTCCTTTGGTAGCAACCTTTGCTTAATTTAAATTTTATTCTTAATGAAAGGATGTCTTTAGGTTTTAAAAAAGTTTTGAATTTGCTGATTTATCTTGAATTTTACTGTCTGTATACCTGATTTCCACGTTTAAAACCTGCGCGCTGCGTACTTTCTGTTTACGGAAAAGTATGTTTTTGCGTAAGGTTTGAGAAAACGGTCACATTATTCTCAAACAATTTTGAAACTGAAGTGGATCCTAGGCAGCATTTATAAATTTACTGATACAATGTTTTATGAATAAAAACATCATAACCTTAAAAAATCTATTAATTATAACTTATTCTGAAACCAAAGGATACGTTTTCTTTTAGTGTAGAGTTTTATGAAGGGTTAATTTTTTACAACACTAGTTCATGAAAGAATTGCTTGTGTAAGTTTGCCATAACAAATATTTGAGTTTATGAACGCAGTCAAAATCAAAGTTACAAATGCATGCTATTTAAATAGCCATTTTTACAGTATGGCATTTTCGTTAACGGTCGGAAGGTAGCTCTTTAAAAAGCCGTTGTCATATCTTGACCAAAGTCATTCAAGAATAGGAGCAGTATAACAACCTTCATCAATGGTGATTAGCAAGTGGCTATCAATCTTGCGCAAAGTTCGGTAAGTTGAACGAATTCTGAGGCGTTCTTTAGATCTCTACTTCTTTAAGATTTCCCTTACAGCCTTTTGCTGCTGAATTTTCCTGTGTCAAGAGAAAAAAGACCCTATGCTAACTGTTTTTCTACTAACATATCTTTACAGCCTATGTAACTACCCACAAGCTTTTGTGAATGAAGTATACAATGGTCAGAGTGCTCGTAATAGTACCACTTCCTGAATTACACTTGATGCCATATGACTTAATGCTAAGTTTGTTATGAAAAAGATGGCTCAAGTAGGGGTTTTGATTTTTTAGTTTGCATCCGAGGTCATATGCACCCCTTAGTTACCGACTTCTCCTCTTGACGTGATTTTGATTTCAATCATCAGGACCGCATTATTAAGCGGATTGGTGATTGTTTTCTATATAGTAGGAAACACACTTTCCGTACGATGCCAATGTCTTCTCACCCCAAGGTAAGGCCATTCTTAAATACGTTTATAAGCACCAAGGATTCATTAGATGGAGACGAATGAGAGCACTGTAAATACTTCAAGTTGGTATCGAAATCTACATTAGCTGGTAAAATAATCACTGAAGATTTAAATTTTCCAAAATTTATTGGCTTCTAACTCCCTGTTCCAAAATCAAATAATGTTTGCGTAGAATAAACATAGACACAAATAGGATGGTCAAAATATTTGCACCCAAAAGAAGCACGGGGCATTTCGAATAAAATTAGCGAGAAAAAGGCAGAATTTCGTTGATTCCTTCATCAACTATTTTAAAGTTACCTTTCGAAGTGTTCTCTTACCTAAAGCGTGGAAAACGTCTATTATTTCTATTGTCCAGTTTGGATCTCGCTCAGACGTCAGTAATTTTTAGCTGTCCATGAAACTCCAAACTTAGCAAAACATGTTGAAAAGAAAACCTTTGATGTAGTTCTTGACTGCTGGCTAACTAATAAGCATAGAGTACTGCCAGCGAAATCATGCAAAGTTTGTTTTTTAGCATTTCTGAACTTGCTCATGTTAGTTGAAAAAGAACAGCAGTTAACATTTTTCCATCCATTTTGATCTAAGCACAAAATACCTGAGGAGGTATACCCGAGCTTTTTGTACTTGAAACGAGGCAGTATTTTAGTTACTTGCTTAGAAAAATATATGTTGCTGATTTAAAACATCTCTTCCTAGGTGCAAATTGGAAGATTGCCTCAACAGCAGAATTTAATAGAACCAATAAATTTGGTGAGTGCTCTTCAGATATGGCCACTCGCTGCATATCATGAATAACGTATTAGAGAATATAAAAATTGATACAATTGATAAAAATTGATAGAAAAATAAAAACAAACAGCAAAGTCATGGAAAATGGCCACGAAGACTAAGCAATAACTTAAGCAAGTTAAAAAATGTTGAGAATCAAAGGTAGAGATCACATTTACGATGGGACAGAAATGGAGTTACCATCGTTTATAAGCACCTAAGCCTAGGACAAGGTATCGCATTTATATATGTTCCGGTAAGACTCAAATCCCTGGGATTCGCCACTCAGGACATAGTAGGTAAGAGTTGCTCGATGTCTCATACTATGACGAGTGGCCTACTTCGAAGAAAAGTTTTTGGTCCAGCCGTCTTTCTTTATTAGAGCAACGATTATTCGAAAGAAGTCGGAAATTTAAAAAAAAACTGTCGATGACCTTAAGTGCGTCTACTCATACTCTACGTACAACGCAAATGCTTGCTTCGAAAAACTTACTCTGATTTACCATGTTTGTGGAAATAGAGTTCAACTTTACAGTCGGAGTTTCATCCGTCCAAGTGTACGTTTATGAGGTTTCGCCATGCCAAGCTTTCTGATCCATAATGTTTTCTTTAATTTACTGCTCGTACGGTGTTCCACAATAAAGGACCTATGTGTAAGTTATCAAAACGTAAGCTTACTGTTTCATGCTATGCAGACCTTATTACTGTAAACGCTGCTAAGTTGTGTGGTTTTATATCACATAATGTTTAAACTTCCGGAAATAAAATGCGCGTGATACCACATTTTGTTTTTCCTATCCTGGAATATTGCTGTTCTCTCTTGAGTGTAATGAATGTTTCTGACCGTAGTAAGAAAGCTTTTACATGAGGACTTTGTCTTTTTTTAGATGCACTATCATTAAAACTACGTAATTTCAATCATACACATTGCATTTATGCAGATTAGAATTCTCGAAGCCGGACTTTAATTCCTGTTTTGCGTTAACATACCCCTCAACGTCTATGAATACACTCTCTCATTCCAACAACGCAGCCTAATGCAACGCAGAATTCACATATGAGAATTTCACCACTTCGTTGCTCCATGATCAACCGTTGTTGTTTTTCACCTTCAAGTCTTCTCTACTTTGGGTTAACTTTCAGCTGAAAATTGCATAATCATCTTCACTAGTTCTATCCTTATTTAAATAAGGAAAGCACTTTGCCTCGGATGGTATTAAGTCCTTTTTTCCATTTACTTACCAAAAACTCAAATTTTGCGTTTTAACAATGGGTCCATTTGATGATAATCCTCCTGCTTTTTTCGAGGTGGCTTAAGCTACCGATATTGTCCGCTGGAGAGGAAAGCTTAGCACTTATTATCGTCTACTCCTCATTTTGACCATGATACAAACTATTGGAAAGTATGCTGAGTTCCTCTTTTCCGCCATATTATCGGTGGGCTCCTCAGTAACCAATGAATTATCAGCCTCACCTTTGCCGCGCTTTGACGATGGTCTTCAAAGTCTCTCATTTTTGCCCTAGGCTTAATCCAATTATCTTCTCAACCAGGGCGTTCTTGTTTGCATTTGTCTCTTTTTAAGGTAAAAGTCTCCCGGCAGTTAAACACAACCCTTATTGCCGACATCTTATGAGCCGAAAAATCTTACGATTATCCCTAAAGTGACCATTTGGTGCAAGTTGCTCCTGTGGTTATACGATTTCTCCCCTTGAACGAGTAGCTTTGCATACGTTCATATGCTTTTCCACCAGTAAAGGCGTTCCTTTTCCATCAAAAACATGTTTCAGCCAAGAAAGTAGGTTTCTTTTCTCCTTCATAAAGCCGTAAATCACCGTCAGTTTAACACCCATTCAGCAAAATTTGTACAGTCAGCGTTTTTCAAACTTTTTGTTCATTTTGATTACCTGCTGCTTTCTCGTCCTATTTGTCACTCAGCAATGTGGCAGTTGACAATAAACGAATATGTTTTGAGATAAATTGTGGGTGATGTTTTTGAAATTGGTGACGCGTTGCTTTTCCGCTTAGCTAAATAGGAAGATTATTATTCAATTTACTTTACTTAGGGATTCACAGAAGTATATATCATAGACGAGTTAAAAGCGAAAAGGTAGGGATAAGGGATTAAATTGGACATATTGTCCTCTTGAGAGCGGTTAAGCTGAAGTCTTTTGTAAATATAATTTTAAGCTAGTAGGAAAATGATAATAATTGAGATTTGAGTCAATTGGGAGCAATGGGGCTACACAAATCCAAACCCCTATATTTTTTTAGATGGCACTGTTCTTAAGTACAGATTTCTAGCCATAATTTTCTTAATAATATCTGCGTATATGTGGCATTTTCTCTGAGAGACCTTCTGTGAAAAAATAATCAACTTCAAGTAACGGCGCCTTATTTTGACTGAAAACGTCGAAAGCAGTAAATATGCTTTGAGACGAGTCGATGCGTTTAAACTCCACAATAAAACCGAAGCGAAGGTGGGCATGACATAATCTGCAATTTTTGAGAATAGGGAGCTCATAAGGCAATTGGAGGCTGCTTCTTGTCAGGAGGTGAAAAAGGGTTGATAAATTTTCGAAAATAAAGAGGAAAAGACAAACCACTAATAGTTATAATCTCTAAAATTATCTAACCAATAGGGATCTTATCAAACGAAATAACATTCATACGGTTATCAAATTACAGCAGTGAAGAGCTTGCGTTTATAAACCGGTTATGTTTATAAAAATAGCAAACTCTCTACCTATGTCACCTTTTGGTGAAATTCTGTCCTTTAGGAATCAGCGGTAGAGCAAAGGCATGATGGCCGACGCCACCATGAGAAAACCACAATCAGCCAGCAGGAATCCAAAATGACGGCCAAATATTTTTTCTTCCACTGACCGCACCCTTTCCACATTAAAGGTGTGGTTACTATTTTTAGGTTTTCAGATTTCTATTTATTGATCGAACAAAGCAAACACAGAAAATTCAATTATTACACAACAGGCCTGAGGAGGGATATCCGAGCACTTGCCTATACGGCTATTTAAACAGGACGTTAGAAATCTAAGTTCATCTGCTACTGAGCAATTGTTCAATATGCGTCACACTGTAGATCCCAAAACGTTTGGGCATCAGCAATTCGCATCAAGCGCTATCTCGATGCAGCCTGCATTAGAGCGGTTAAAACTCGACCTACTTAAGGAAACGGGTCACGTGGTGAACCTAAGTATGCTGTGGTAAAATATGGCTCTCCGATTTGCATATTCAGCTGCCCAAATTGTGCTTTAAACGTTTTATCCCCTTTGCTTCCCACAGTGTTTAAAATCGCTGACGTTATTTATTAGGCTTCGTGGCCATTTTCTATGACCTTGCCATTTTCATCGATTTTTTCTGCGTGAATTCAATCTTTGTATTTTTTCATAGGCCGCAACTGAAGAGCATTTGCGAAATTGATTGGTTCTATTGAATGCTGCTGTCTATGCAATCCTCAAATATACTGTCAATGTTTTTTTCTGAAGTAATTTAAGCATGACGATGCCTCGCTGAACTGCTTCACTGTTGGCTTCAATTTAATCAAGCAAGGGTAAAAATGAAGACGTAGTATGAACTGACACGTTCTACATTTAGAAAAATCGTGCTAGGTCACGTCTGTAGAGTGCCTTCGTTTGTCAATCCGACTTCATTATTTGAACTATCCGTTTTTCTTCAGGCATACGGAAAATGACTTCCCATTCATATCCCCTTAACGTTGTTTGCTAATACCCGAAAAACTGAATATTATCTCAAAGAATTTCCCCTCGATAATCACATATAACGCTTTAGGCCATAATCACACGTCTGCTCTTGTAACATTTTTGAATTTGCTCGAAGATATTTCACGCGTCGATGGCCATCAAATATGGAGTTAAGGACAGTACGTAGATTGTGAGCGTTAATAGGTCGACCATCTGTTAATGGCAGGCCCTCTTGTGCCGAAGCCATTCTCTGAGCGTTTGAATATCACCCCCTACCCCTTCACCTCTGTCTGCAGCTGTCGTCTTGTTTAAGAAACAGAATGTGATATCTGCTTCAACGTTCCCTTAAGTTTGCTCTTATCAGCCCATTGTCTGAAGGGGATCATTGCTTTGAAATGACTGTAACTTTTCTGATAAAGCGTGTTTGCCTAGCTCTAGTTAATGGACTCAAGTTTGGCAAGCATATGTTTCCCGGTGCTCATTATCAATCGAGGGTAGATTAACAAACATTTGAACCTCCAATAGGTATATAGGGCGAAGGCTGAAAATGTTCAGTGTCCAGAAATAATCAAAAAGTTACGTTCGACAAACTTGACTTCTTGAATGCTTTCTTGGGTATCATCACTAAACTATAATTAAAGAATCGTGCCCAAAACTGCTCTGACTTATGGGAAGGAATTATTTAAAAAGAATTTAAGTCAAACATAACGGTATTTTGGCAGATTTTAGTAACGGTGGAAACGTCGGCAGCCCTAATGGGATTCGAATGAGGGACGGGCAAACTGGAGTGCAACCAATGCTTTACCTTCTGAGATACGAGATCTCGTAACCCGAGTGGTGAATTTAAATCACAGGTTGGTCAAGTTATCCCCCTAACCTACTGAAACTTATGGAATCTACCAATTTTTATTAAAATCTCAGCTGCCAGTCAGTGCTCCATACCTCAGGTCGTTGGATTATTGACTCTTCTCCTTTAGGTTTATTATCATAGATTCAAGTTCAGGTTAGGCTGTCAAACATTCTAAAACTTGGTCAGAGGAAAATATAATCGTAATAGAGTAAATCTGCCATACCCTAGAAAACGACCTAGAAATAAGTTGAGGAAGAAAGATTTTGAGTAGTTATCAGGATTTGGTGTACTATTTGCCGCCTTTTGCATCTAATAAAACTTAAACTCTGAGTTGTTATCAACAAGAACAAAATAAATTGGCATGACTATTTAAAGCCGCAGCTGCCATTATCATTCGGTTGCACGGAATTTGTTTTTCTTCAGTAACCAATGGAACCATTTGTTACGAATTTCATGAGGAAGATTTGTATTGCAGGCTATGATGGTGCCTAATTTACTGGATTTTCTCCGTTAAATGTATGCGTAAATTAAAGTACCTCGAGTGGAAAAGGGTTATGATAGCGCTATGCATTGTTATAAGTTTCGACCAAGTTGAAAGATGGGAAGATAAATATGCTGTTTTTAATGTACGAGTACTTTCTTGACTAAACAACGTAACAAGTAGGGCATTTACTGATTGATATATTAAAACACTGTTGGTTTTGGTCCATATTGATATTAAATAAACCGCCACTGTCTCTGTGAAGCAATTCTTGTGGGGGATTTAGCATTTTCACAGCACGTGCCTTTTAGGTCGCAAATGGAAAATTCGGCTGGCAAATAAAAATTTTCATGCGATTTTTTTCTGTTACTTTTTATCTTCCTCTTTTCTCTATAATAGTCCATATTAGATGAAAGTATCAGCAGCTTGTCTGAAGAAAGTAGCCCTGTCTACTACAGAGCTTGTTTTCTGAATCTTACGTTAGCTACTTAGAGGGGACCTTTGGCACAATATTTAACCTTCATATGTCAACCATTGCTCGATATGTTTCTTCGAAATTCTTATGACCCGCTCCTAGTTCTTTTGATTAAGTCAAACGCTAAACTCGACAGCCAGTTAGAGTGAAAGAGTGAAAGCCAGTCGGTCAGAGAGAGTGTTTACTTAGACAAGCACGTTACAGCATGTCAGAAAAAGTCACTGAGTGTAACAAGTACAACAAATGCAGGAAAAAGAACGACTGTGAGCTAGGTCCATCAAATTAATCAGCTTTTGGCTACCAGCGTGATTGACTGGGACTCGGCTTCAATTTAGAATTATCGATTGATGTGACTGTAAATTATACTTGCTGCCTGTAGGCCGATTAATAGCCTGCTGTGCGCGTGGCTACGTGCGCGGGCTATTTATCTGTACGGCGTCTCCTAACAGAGTAATCGTAGGAATAGGCGAATATCAAGCACAAATGAAGCCTGCTATTTGAAATGTTACCCTAGCTAAATGGAACTGGGGCATATTCTTCGATATCAATGTGAAGTCCATCAATTAGCCGTTTATTTTTTATAGTTAACGGAAGCATAAACATTAGGATATAATGGAGCTAAAAAATTTTCAACGGTTGATTTTATGATTTATGGCACCCGCAGTATAGCCTGCATAAAGAGTAGTTTATTCCCTGGAGTTTGCAATATTTCTGAATAACATTAAAACAATGAAATATGTGTTGTTTATACACGGGATCATCCTAGATTTTCCACTGTGCTGTCCGGTATTTTCCTCTTCATTTCTCTGCTTTTACGTAACCTGTTTCATCTATTAGACTGTCTTGCAATCTATAAATCTTCAGTCTTCATCCTAATTTTCTTACAAACAAAATAAACTTATTTTGTAGTCAGTTCTCACCATTAATAGTATGCATAAAGCATTAACAGACAATTTATAAAATAATATGTAAATTACTGTAAAGCTATTGCTTCGGCTTATTTCCTACCACGGATAAAATCCCGTCGAATTTAGAAAAGATTTAAAACTTACATTGCTTTTCTTTTTTCTGTGCGTGTGTTTGTGGTAAACTATTCATGCATATCAGTCCTACTTCGCCTTTGCTGATGGGAACAAAAAAGCACATATATTCTAAGAGTAGATCATACAGTAAGTTGAATTTACATATTTGATATTTATATGAGGAAAGATGCGGGGTCCAGATATGTTGTCGCGTTCATCATCTCCAAAAGCTGAGAAAGAAGAAGAGGGGGCCGGGGCTGGGGCCGGAGCCAACGAGTACACAGGACAGGGAGCCAACGCCCACGGTAAATAGGGGTGGAGGTCAGAGGTCACGCGAACAACATCAAACACTGTCTCACCGTAACAACCGCGAGGCAAATAACAACTCAAGTGAGCAGCAACGGGTGATCTGTGCGCCGGGTAACGTGACGGGGGGGCAGCAAGCATATTGAATCACCTACGACTACGCTGACCGCAAAGGGGACGAAGGTCACGCAAGCCCACCAGCAGCCAACCTCCAGAAGAACAAATGTGGTTGGCAACGAATGGGCAGGTCAAAGCTCACACGTCCAGCACCGATATAATTTAGGGCAGGCGGCAAGGCTGTCTAACTCAAGACCACCAAACACTCGCTGGCGATGGAAGTGTGAAGGTTTTCAAAACTTCAGTTCAAATATAAGTTGTTCCATTAAACCGCCCCCTCTTCTTCTCCCTTACCTTTGGAAGAAGAATAATTAGATATTTTCCATTTATTGTGGATAACCATATAAACAGCTGGACAGAAGGGGATTTTTAAGGAAATATATTGCGTTTTGAGAACCAATCCACGTACTACGTAAATAAACGATATCTTAGTTAAAGCCTTAATTACTTCATGAAGAAATGCTTCATCATTCCGCATCCTCAATTAACAAATTATTAAATTAACCGGTGATAGTCAGAGCAAAATTTGAAGCTAAGGACTACAAGATATTTTCATCAATGCAATACCATGAAAGATACAAAAGACTAACATTTGATTGCACATTTGTTTAACTATCCACTTATTTATGCGTTTTTTCTTCGAGTTTTAAAATGTGTTTTCCTCTTAATATGTCTTTTCCTACCATTCGCGTACACTTTTCTGTCGTCAAGGAATATAAGCCAATATAAATGTTGGGTATGTGATCGAAAGTATAAATTGAATCTTGTGCATTATTTAAAACTTTGACCATTGGAAAGAACCATCTCTTACCTTCTATTAAACTTCCTCGGCCTCGCGTACTTCCAACCCTTCAACATATACAGCACACGCCAAAATTCGTGCAATATGCCGACAGATGCGAAAAATTGATACTCTTCCAGTAATCGGCATTGACTCAGGTTGTGATACTGATTATTGTGTGTCTATACTTCAGGTATTTCAGTCATGACAGGATGCGGGCATTTTAACAAACTTCGTACTGACCACTAACAAAACGTATGTACTGTAAAGGTTAACTTCTTAAATAGCATGCGTTTTTGTCATTGATTTTGACTGTCTTTAAAAATTCAAAAAAAATTTATGAAACACACGTGTAAAAATAATTATTGCTTATACTCATTTGGTATAAAATTACGCTTCCTTTAAACTTTATACTTAAAGTAAGGGTAACTTTCTGTTTTAGAAAAATTTATAATAGTGAGTTTTTTACTATTTTGATATAATCATTCATAATACATGGTATCTATTATTTTATTTATACTTTTTATACTGTATAAATCATACTCCACGTCTATGGCAAGAGTCTTATGAAAAGTATGTGACCTCTTCTTCAAACTGTAGGTGAAAACGTACTTTCCCTCAAAAAGGATGTACACAGTGCGCAGTTTGTAAACCTTAAATTTGAGGGTTGCATTCATTAGATTTCAACAATATTCGGCAATTTGTAAAACATTTTAAAAGCGAAAGATATCCTTTCTGTAAGTATTAAATGTAAAGAAGGCGTAATTTTTACCAAACAATTATAAGAAATATTTTTATGCATGCGCTCATTAAGATAATGTTGAATTTATAAATGCAGTCAAAATCAAAGATAAAAAGCATACTATTTCATTGGTTACTTTTTTCAATACATGCGCTTGGTTAGTTGTCAGAACAAATTTTTTTAAAAAGCCCGTATTTTGTCACGACTGAAATACCTTAAGTGTAGACTACACAATAATTAGTATCACAACATGAGTCAATGCCGATTAGCGACAGAGCATCAATTTTTCGTAAATATTTGCATGCTGCACGAATTCTGTTGCGTACCTTTTCAGTAAATATTCACTCAGCAATGTGCGAACACCGACCCAATTGGCTTCATAAAGTAAACAAACTTCGTCTACTGACTAGAGATCCTGAAACGGTTGGCGACCTGCCAGTCCGATGCCGGCCAAGTCATAATTGTAGAGAGAATGACGGCGTTTGGGAGTAACTTGATACAGCAATGTTTTTGGGCTTATTTGTTTTCACTCAGCCAAGCATAACATTGACCTCCAACTGGGCTGAAGCCATAAACATACGCACACACATAAATGAAGATATCGACAGCTCAAGCGATTTATTTTGTCAACGATTAACTCCCCTGAGAAAGAATAATGTTTATTGTTTTAATTTTCGAGCTGGGGAAACAGACTCGAATCTTCACATAGTAAACATTGTTCTTTCCAAAAGAACTTTGTCGTTATCATATATTCTGTGGTCCATCCTCATGAAAAGGCACTTATAAAGACGGCAATCAACAAAGAATAAGCTGAAAATGTGATAAAGTTGACAAAATATCAATGCTTTTATACCAAAACCCCATTATCAGTATAAAATGTTGAAAGTTTACTAGCGTCCCTTTAGGTTATATCCCCCTTTCTTCTTATGTTTGGTTTATACCTCAAGTCTTTCATATCTGCACTAATGCGCCGGTTGTTTTTATGAGAATGTGTATACACACAGGAATAAACACTCCTTAAATCGAGAGTGACTGAACATTGAAAACGTATTTTCATGCGCATATATTGTCTGCAAAAACAGCAACCGCACCACCAACGCGCAATCGGCCTTGATAAAAATCATAAAAATAGCTATCATAAGAGCAATCACTCTTTCGTCTTTCTCAACAAATAAGCCTTTTTTTGGATACGAGCTTCCGCGCAGATTTTATCTTTATATCAAAAAATCCCGTTAAGTGCAATCCGACTGCCGCTGTCGATGACTCGACGAAGATAAAACAAAAGAAGGAACTTTAAAGGTAGGCTAGGAACATTTTGGCCCTTTTTCGCTCCAGAAAATCTGCTAGTCTCTCCCTAATCAGTTTTCATGATAATAAATCTGTTACTCATTTGTTCGTTTCATGTCCATTTAAAAGATAGCTGACAGCTGAAGTAACACAACTAAGGAGCAAAAGAAGGGTCATTCATAAGGTACTTTTTTTATCTCAAAATGAGTATATTGACACAGAGTTATTTACAATAATGACGGTTGAGGTACTGACAAAAGCTCTAGATGTTTTGTTGATTTTATGTCCCATTGCACGGGGATCGGTTCATCAGTGGGTCACCCAGGGTTCCCATGCGCTTGCTTTCCAGCCTCGATTCAATTGTTCCCTTCTTCCATGGAAACTTATAGATGAAGTTAAATTATCCTTTGAATCAAATGATCTCAGAATCTACTCGAAAGTTTATATGAATAAATGGAAAAATATCCATCAGCCATTAGGAAATAACTGCGTTATCTTCCTATGCCCCCCCCCGATCCGGCGGTCGGCATTATAGAAATACTTGATGAAAAAAGGACAGTTTGACTTTTGTATAATTAGACGTCAACATCAAGTTTACTTATTTCTTTTCTTTCTTTTTTTGGATGAAATACAAACACGAATCGAAAATCAGCAATGATAGCTATGTAATAATTCAAGAATGATGAATGCACGTTCTCGAGTATTCGTCATCAGGCAATTAGAATAATATAACGAAGGGTAGAGTGAAACACTTTTAAACATCCAATCAACAGCAATTAAGGGGAAAGAAGGTGTTTAGAGGTCAAGGCATCAGATCCTAGCCATATCAAGGAGTCCGAGAGAAGGGAAGGGGATAAGGGAGCGCGTCCCACTATTAGGCTGTGGCGACGCGTCGTCGCCCTAACGCAACGTAGTAGGAGGCGTGAAGACGTATGCTGAATTTTTATTCATCCAAAAGTGGCATAGTGCTTGTAAAGCCACCTTTTGCGCGCATAAAATATGTTAAGTTAGTCGTTTGGTGAATGCAGCTATCGTTTCAAGCATCCGCTGACGCAGGTACGTGGAGTGTTTTGTTGGAATTTATAAATGAATCAGAACGCTTCGTTGACGTTGACTCGGTTACCGCTGTCAACTAAGTGTGCCAGAATCGCGCTAAATAGGGATTTTACCACGCCTCGGTTTAGCCAGTCAAGATAGGCTTCTCGCATTTCTTTGAATAGATGCTCAGTTTTTCGGTTGATATAATCTGCTCTACTGGTGCAAGTAAAGGCGTAACTGCAAGAGATCTGGAACGCAAGTCGGTTCATGGCTTTAAGTAGAAGTAGAGAATTACTTGCAAATGCTAATCTTATCTCATCAGCTAGATAAGTGCGTGCGATAGCAGCATTCAAGCAAAAATGCAGAAGTTCACTTACTCGATCCTCCCAAAAAGGCAGTGTCAAAAATAAGGCTTTTTTTAGCTGTTGGCACTTCTGATGGTGGGAGACGTTTCTCCATAAATGTATTTATAAACTTCGCAGAAAAACCGTTCGGTCGGATACGGTTTTAAAAAAGGGTAAGTTCGTCTACAAGTATATCTAGAGAACTTACTCTGCTGTCTCGTTTTGTAAAGCAGCTGATTCGACTTCGTCTCTGACTTAAATGGAACAAAACTTCAGATATTTTTTTATTGTTTTTTATGCTTTTGCGAAATTCATTTCTACGTATTGTTCTATCAGTCGTTCTACTTAGTACAACGTCCAGCAATTGGAGTCACTCCCCGTTCTCTTTTTCTAAAGTGGCTGTTAACGCTAAGCGCACCTGATTGACTTTATCCGGAAGAGTTTCCAACTAAAGACTTCTGTCTGCTATTGCAAAAATAGAGTTAAAATATCGCGCATACGAAGTACAGTCCTTCATAAAAGGGGGTAAGTTGATTGTCCTCCAGTTCATCCCTGAAGAACAAAAACTCATTAAAATACTACATATGTGTCTCATATCCTGAAATCAAATCAGGCGCAGTAAAGTCAGCAGACTCCTCTACTGGTAACTAGGGTTTTTAATCTTGAAGCACAAAAAGACAATATGAATAGTCAATCATGAGGAGTCGAATACGAAAATAAAAGTGCACAAAAGATTGTCTTGTGCAGAGGAAACGCTGTTTTTTGTTCTCGGAAACGAATGGGCGTGCATGAGGGGCAGTAGGAGGTACGCGTAAATTGGACATATAATTCAAATATATATGAAAGAGACACTTCACTGTGCACGACGTGGAAGGGGAACAACTGCACAATACGAGTTTCACTGACAAAGTCGTACATTCGGGTCTAGTTGTGCTGGACATACACAGGACAATTTATCAGGTTGGAGAGGAGAGCAACACATTTAATTGCTTGATGAGGAACACGGTAGGTTTAGATCAAGTCATTCCCCCTGCATTAGTTTTGCTGAGTGCTGGTAGATGGACCATCCTTGTTGGTTTCCTCCGCCTGAAAAAGTGGATTGGCTACGTCGAATTCTCCGGCCTATTTTGAGCAGACAGAAAAGAGTAGCGGGTGAAGGAATATAGATGGCCGGTTTTCGTGCAAAAAAGCAATTTGCAGCAGGACGAAACCTTACACTTAAACAGGGATAAATAAATACTAAGAAGTTCTGCGAGACTTTTGCTATTAGTTTAAAAACGTTTTATCAAACCACCTTCCGAATGCAGACTGACGAGCACTTTAAAAAGGTCATTGATATAATTAAAATTTAAAACCTGATGATGGTAAAGAACCTGGCAGAAAGCATTTCACCGGTGATTGCTTCACCATCAAGCACGGAAATAATTAATTATTTATCGGAGCTCTCTGATTTTGCAGTTCATCCACAAAAAGCTTTAACTATAAACACTAAATAACATCGTCCAATAAATAAATGCAGATTGTAATCATGAACAGGTATCGAAATTAAAAATTTTATCAAATACAGCATTCACAGTTTACCTACTGGTCAATGCAGAGCACTGTTTGAGAGATTATGTACACCAGCAAGTTTGAACATTTAATGATGGTGAAAATCGCAATATTCATTTCACGGAAAATTTGTCAGCATTAAGTATCCCAATAGTTCTACATTTATATCTGTTTCTGTGTGGGTATTCATAAAGCGTGTTAATGTTCGTCCAATGAGAATAACAATCAAAAAACTGATGATGGTGAATATGGCAATAGGAATTTTACCGATGATTGTTGCGACATTAAGTGTGGAAGTTGTTAGATAGATATATGGAAGCTATTTGATTTTGTTGCTCATAAACAAGAAAGTAAAACAAAAACACTAAAAAATCTTGTAAGTCTTATAAAATAAATGCAGGTTGTTATCACGAAGAGATGCCGAAGTGAAATATTGATCATATAAAGTGCACACAGTTTGCCTCTTAGGCGACGCAGAGGATTGTTTTGAAACGTTTTTTATACAATAAGTTTGGAAATTTCACGGAAAATTATTTCAGCATTTAGTATCACGGTAATTCATAATTTATATTATGTTTGTGATGTGGATATTCAAAAACAGCTGTTAATGTTCGTTCGGTACAAATTAAATTATGTCTAGAAAAGCACAGTCAATGCTTGCCCACTGTTCTCGGATAAAATTAATTCTTCCAAAGCGTATAATATGTGCACTAATAAGAACAGGATTAAAATTGGGCGTACCCTCAATACAAGATAAAATTATTATGAATATTTTATTCATTATTTTTATCATAGCCTGATTCTACTACTATTTTACCTTTAGTCTTTGCTTTTCAAAAACCTAACAAACGCTCACTGCTTTAGAATACTAATAACAGTATACAGTAGTTCAGTGTAAGAGGTCATTACCGTTGCTAATCCAGGACATTCATAGACGTTCACATCTGGTTCCTCAATGTCACTTCCGCTTTCTGGTTCACTTTCGAATGGCCGGGTCCTCCCGGAAGCTCTGTTAATTTTTCAGAGGGAATAAGCATAGTATTAGCAAATACCGTAATATCACCTTTGCATACTTACTCTTCCAAAGACAGAAACAATCAAAATTCCCTAGATTGCGTGCACACTGGCCCAATGTTTTCACAGTTTGCACTTTTTGCGAAAAGTAACCAGCTGCTGGAGTTTTTCAGGAGGTGAAATGATATATTTGGCTTGTTAAACCATAGCTATGTGACTATTTCATGTGTTTAATATCTTGACTTTTAGCTCTTCTGTTAGCATGATGTATTATTTAACCTCAGTATATATATATAAATATATATATATATATATATATATATATATATATATACATATCTGTTGTCAGTTGGTTGGTTACTGATAGTCTTAGACCCAAATATTCATATAAGATTACACTTTGTATCTGCAAGGCCTAATTAAACCTACTTTTCTTCACGTAAACGAGTAATTTCTGAGGAAACTGAAAACGAGTAATTGAAAAACTGGAGTCTGCACCCCTACGCAACTGCGCGTGACTAATCCTGCATTCGCTTTGACAAGACTTTTGCCCACGCTTAATATTCCTTCCCGCACATAATCTACCTATCTCACACTATCGATCAACTTGCTGCTTGATAAGCGTATAAGCTCAACTTATTCGATACGTTCGCTTCACTTGATTGGCTGCCAGCAGCAGTGTACTCATCAAGCAGGTAAACCCACACAACAAGACACGACTTTACGGACACCACTGATGTCATACAAAGCTGACAGCTGGCTCGTCACGGAGCCTTTGTAAAGTTCATCCCCTTGCAGTATAGCTGTCTTTATCAACTTTATCTTACCTGACTTGTGATTTGGGTTACCTTCTTCTTGGGGAGGCAATTTCTTGCGATATACCTACCAGAGGGCACGGGAGGATAACTTGGGACCGACAGATGAGCCTAGCCCTTCACAGCTGTATCATACAATGGCAGAATATCGACAAAGCATTTGTTTAGGCTTTCAGCTAGTACATCTGCCGTCAATATTGTTTATCTTTTAAACTATTATGTGCTACTTAACAGCAACTACGTACTCTAGTGCATTTTAAGTTGCAATTTTTATTTCATTCATTCATATTTTGTATACTTTCAAATGTCCCTCAAGGTATATCTGAATTTGTTAATGTTGGTTACTACCATATCCTTACCGTCGGAATTAAAGGATACCTTATTGATGGAAAGTGATGTTTTGACTACCTTGATCAATTTGACGGAAGTTAATCTGCGAAAATTGTCAGCTGCTGGTTTAGGGCTAGTGTAAAACCACAATTAAGCACACACATCAATAGTCTGCCAAAGGACACGTCCCAGTTGTTGAAATTTGGAGTAATGTGCGTAGCTGTTCAGTTGCTTTAATTTTTATTAAAGCTATTCAGGATCTGTGCATTAAATGCTTGGTTCGAGGACCCAATATATATTCCTTTCAGGTCCTCTTAAGCTTGTCTTTAGAGTTCGGACATTTCTACTACTTTAGTTTTTAAGTTACCTCCGAAATTAATTTGTGTTCTCGGTTTAGATTAGTCTATTCAAGGCCCATAGACATAGACCTTGATTTGACTTTTTTATACATTTGGGCCGAATTCCATCGGCCACTGCGGGATGACCGCGTAATATATTCACGCTGTCAAAGAGCAGACAGTAGTATAAATGAATGTTGTTAGTTACCATACTGGCGATACAAGTTCTAGCTTAAAGCCCAGACACGTGATTCATCGGTCTTCTGTCGCTGTTTGATACAGCTGCGAGGGGCCCGACTCGTCAGTGGGTTTCTTGGCAGTCTTGTTCCTGATAGCTTTGGAATTTAAACTTCAAGCTCATACTGAGATCGGACAGCCCCATCTAGGCATTAAACACACAAGCTCATCTTCCTCAGTATCTATATTATAGTTGCTAAATCAAGAATTAAGCTGGGGATTTATATGTGATTTGCTGTTTGCCTTTTATTTTAACTTTGCTCTCTATGGTATTTCGTTAAATAAATGTTGCCGTATTGTAAATTGATTAAGAGCCAATCGAATTAAACCAAAAACTCACTGCTCCATCGCCAACATCTGCTGCTTCTGTTGTTGATAGTGGTACATTTGGGCACTTTTGGCTAATGAATGGTCTGATCGTGTCTTGTCCGATGGAGAAGCATCCAATTTACCGTGTTTTATTATCTGCATACCTTCGTCGGTTGGATCTCCAAAAGATTTTCTGAAAGTATAGACGAAAGTTACTGGTAAATGAACCAGCACGTATAACCTCTGATAGTATAGAGGAATTTAAGCCGACCGCAATTGTATATCAAAACCTTACTTCTTGGATACGTCAATTTAACACAACGAATGGGGAACATTTTTCAATGAACTACGTATGCTCAAATTTTTGTAGCCTACAACGTTCGTTTGCCTAAAATATCCTATTTTTACCTACTGAGGCATATTAAGAAAAATAAAGGTAAAGTGAGCGAGTGATAGGACTAAAATTCAAAGTGATCAGATCAAAGGTGGAAATTTGCGCATTTTTATAGTCATCGAACTACTGTCTCCTGATTTATTTACCAGGTTTCTAAATAACTCATTTGCCGCGTGCCAGTGTTTGCCTTCTTGTACTGATCAAAACGCATGGCCTCGTGATCCAACCTGGCCGGTGCACCTCTTGTTTTGTGATAGTACGGTACCACACCGATTATTTAATGTGGCTTTGCAATCGAGTATCCACAGGGCCCCAAATTTTGCCAACTTAGGGGGACTTATTTTGTAGAAGGGAATGGATCTGACGGCTGAAGGTTCACTTGACAATTGCCGTTTTAGATTCACAATGTTCTGCCCGATCGCTGTATCGGATTCTCATGCAAATTCATCCGGGCCTACTGAAAATGTCAGGCGCAGATGAGGTACGCTCGTACACTTTATATTAATAAGCTTTGAACTTTAATTATTAATGACCGTATTTGGGCGTGTGGATGTTTTTAAATGGCTGAAGCTGAACCTATTTTTTTACTGCAGTAAGTTGACATGTTCGGTCTAGGCTTCATCTCAAACAAAAACATGGACCTGGTTTTTGAAAATGTATAACCAGTAGTTATTTGCAAGCCAATACTTATTGTTGTTAACCCAAGTGCCTTGCCGTTCACCAGGCATCTTCTTGTAAAATTTTAGGAAGAAGCCTATTGCTTCGATATTAATGATTCCTAAGCAGCCGTTTTTTTCGAGCTACTTTGGATTTCCCTAATTGCGTCCTTTCGATACAAGCAGAAATGATAAATTCACCCAATGACTTTAAAAAGGAGTGTCTGATTGTTAGAAGACATGCTATATTTATTGGACATCTGAAACTATGACTTCCACACCTTATTGGTAACGAAATAATGCAAATTCGCATAAGTGATGCGTAGTCTACCTCCTGTCCTTTTTAGTCGTCGAGCGCTCTTTTCAGTTGTCTTTTCGTGCTGCTCTGAAGCCTCCTTAGGCATACTCAACGATTGCTTCAGGCCAAGATTGGATGGTTGTGTTTTTTTTACCGATGTTTTGCCACTCAATCATTACCTAGCACCCTTTTACTCACGCCATTGTCACTGACATTGAAGATTTCTGTGTTGTCTAGCTTGAAGTTTTGATCCACTGTTGATATGCCGACCGCAGTTTCTGAGTGCTCATCGTGGTTTTGAGTGTCTAAGTGTGTTCACTTGCTCGCCTTCCGATGGAATTTTCCACATTTAAGGTAAATATACCCTCCTTCAATCAGCAGCAAATAAAGCAAACCTTCATGTTTCACGCACCCTTTTATAATTGGCTTTTAAGTCCTATCAAACGGCTTCGACCATTGATCTTTTGTTTGCAAACGAGACCACTCTGAGTAGTCCAGTAAGGTTGCCTATAGTTCACAAGCCGTTGGCGGATTTTAGCATGCACTGGGAAAAATTTAGCATTAAAATAGTATATTTTTGTTTTGCATGGGCGAGAGCTAACGTTTGCCAGCCTTAGTTTCAAAAATATTTATCTAGACAACCTGGTACAGCATCCACAAAAAACTTGACTGCGGGCTGGCCTTAATGTTCTTGTTATACGTCCATCACTGTGCGATGTTGCCCCAGCGATGTATTGTTTCTTCTGGAAGCAACCATGATCTTTAAAAACGAAAGCCTAAAGTTCATATGCATTTTTATGTTTCACTATGTGTGTGCCCAAAATAAAAAATAGACCTGACAATTTCTTACCGTCTTTCTAAAAATTCCCATCCACAAGCACTTGTCATCAGTAAGTAGTAATCTGCACATCACCAACTATGCGAGATGTAGACTCTCAATCCTTTGACGCAAAAACACCCACATTCATCTTATCATCTAGGAAAAATTGATTTAGGCAAATCCACTGTAGTAGAATATCTCCATGTTGATAAACTGTACGTTATTGGTGAGGATGTTGTTGGATGACGACGTACATCAGAGTAAAACCTTCAAAAGCTAGCTTGGCTTTGAAAATCATCCAGCCAATTTCGGTAAATAAATCAGAAATTACGATTTTAGTGTTTTTCTTCCTGCTAATAAAACAAAACGTTCATAAATAGCGTACTCAAGGAGTAAAACCGGAGATTATCCTGTAGACGAAGGGTTTCAAACCACTGAAACCTGGGTAAGGACCATACAAAACCTGTCATGACGCAAAGAGATAGCAGTTGCACATTTTAAAAAGTCAGCTATTTTTACTTTTACAGGCTATAAACCATTTTCTGGGTGCATGTTCTTTAGCTCTCTTTCATGCATTATATCAAGGCTTTTGAGCTATTTATAGTGCAGGTGGGTATCAAGGGTCAACAATTTTGTCAATGAAACTAGGGACGATTAACTCGGTTAGATGAAACCTGATAATTCAGAATCATAACATTTACGGAGATTTCCTTGGATCCGAAGTGAGATAAAACCTGATTCAAAAACGATATGATTTCCTACCTTGTATTTTATTGGCACATTTTTTATTTCCTACGGTTTTTCCTGCCACGAAGTCTGACCCTTTATAGGAAAGTTTTCATTGAAATATTGTGAGTTCAACATAAAAAGCACTTTTATCGTTTTTCTTCTTCAATTAGACATCCGTTTCCTAGCATACTGTGGTGAGCACTACTAACTGGACTTTGGTTTCAATTTCCGTGAAAATTTGTGCACAATACGATAGTTCAAATCGCGTGTCCGACAACGTGTTGGGCGCAGGAACGGTGACTTCTACGTAAATCAGTTTGTAGTGATAGTAAACTTTCACCGCATCAACCACAAGACAGAACCAGGATGACTGGATACAGAATCTGACGCCATGACTGACAAAGCTTAACAACCCACACTGATGAACCTTCACCCGGCCGCTAAGCGAACTCATCTGTCCCGATCTGCCTTGGGCTACGACAGACGTCCTGACAGCCGAAGAAACTCGAATTATAGGGAGGTAATATTGCCGGCGGTTAAGGCATTCGAATCTAATCAAAAGGGTCACGAGTTCGAGGCTTGTGTGGGACACCACTTTGGTTTGGTTATGACTGACTGAAGATTGCTAACAAGCCAGAAATTGCCCTTTTAGTTTCCCTTTTCACTGTTGGCAATGTAACCTGCCTTTACTTCCAGCTGATATGGCTGTCAGGACCTCTGTCGCAGCCTTACGCAGAGCGGAACAGATGAGTCCCGTTAGTGGGTGCGTGAACGTTCAGCAACAAGTGTCAATTTCCCCCGACCTAAAGCGATAAGACTGAGCTCGTAGCTCAATACTTAGGTTGTTTGACTCTGTACAACAAGTTCGTGTGTTCAAGGCTCGGTGGGACACCCCATTGGTCGGGTTTGACTGGCTGATGATGCCTAACAAGCCAGAAATGGCCATTTCAGTCTCCCTAGTCTCTGACGGCAATGTTATCTGCTAACCAGTACGTGTGCTCCTGACAGGCACGCCTAGTCCGCGAGTTTAACACACCAATAAACGGATGCAGCTCAGGTCCCAAATTAACAGGTGTTACGTAAGGCGCATAGTAAGAAGAAGCTGTTGCAACCTCACCTCATATCCTGAGACGACCTGATTTTCCCTCAGTTGGCAGCCCTCCAAGGCCCTACATTTAGTGCATCGTTCTAATTTTAAAAGCGTGTTCAATTGCTTGAAGTGAGAAATAGGTTAAAGTGTTGGGGAGACGATGGTGTTGGATTAAACCTCACTATTTGTTCTTTTGACATTTCGGATTCCAACTCGAACCCATATTCAGAAGCAGCATCGAGTAAAGGGAATTCACGTACAGTAAATTGCAGTCAGTATGACAATTCAGGCCTGTGACACCGAAGGGCTTCCCTTTCATTGAGTATAATTGCCTTCTGGTGCGCCAATCGCTTGATGTCTGGCATACAGGTCTATATCTGCTGATTGCTGTGTAATTGTGTTGTAAAATATCTGCCGTGGCGCACTTCCAGAGTGGTTTTCCACTTAAGCCAGCCAAACTCATATCAATAAGTATGGGTTACGCAGGAGACTGTAATTGCTGATAAACTGGGGGCCCATTTACCATGCTTCCAGATGTAGCTTTCTTTGGAAAAACTTGCCAATCGAAATAAGTTCGTTAACTAGACTGTCTGCTTTCAAACAGAGACTGCACATCTATCTTAACACTGACTCTATTAACCTTCTATTCTCCTCATCTTTTCCGAGCAGCTTTCTCCATGACCCCGAGAATGGACCATCGGGAATTTAGAAGATCCACTTGAAACTATTCTCGCTGCCTCGTGTCCCCCGAGAACCTAGATGTTTCCACTAACCACCGCTGAATCAAACGAAGCCATGCGAAAGTACTTTCTAAGCAGTTTTTTCTCTCGTACACTTTTTGAACATAAAGGCCCGTTGAACACTGTGTCCATTTTCACTGTAAGAGTTTTTTTTAACTGCCATAATTTTTCGTTTTTAGTTCAAAATTACCTGCAAAACATTGCTAAATGTTGCCCCAAAAGGACAATTTATGCTGACATTATTACGGCTTTCTACGTCTACTTGCACATATTTTCAAATTATTTTTTGAATTTTTATTTTTTTTCGAAATAAACTTTGTATAGATAGTGCCGTACTGGTGCTGAAAAATATAAATTCCAAATTCCAAAGTTAAAGTAAACAGCGACTCATATGAGTGCAACCCTTGTCCCAACAATCACGTCTACTGTCTCTCAAAACCTTAATCCACCTCCCTCCCCCTTTTCCCCAGGCACCAGTCCACTGTCAGCCCTCTGATAATAAGATCTATTGGTAAGGCACATCATAGGCGCCGTTGAAACCGTTGGAAAATAGGAAAAAACTAAACTAAACTCCTTCATTTGCAGTTAATATTGGCTTTGTTTGGAGTTTTATGTGCAGAATAGGGAGTTTTTTTAGTGAAAAAACCTGCATTTAAAGGAACAATAGCTTTGAATTGAAAAATAGAAAAGTTGTATGGTTAAGGTATTAAAGTTTCATAGTATGAATAGTTTGGATTCATAAAAAATCGGTCATTTATGGATTTTCGATTTTCCCTTTGACATAGGTAGATTTGGCCGCAGTTGGTTCGAAGGGCAAGCTTATCCAAGCAGAAGTCAGCCCATCGTTAAAATGTGTGGATCGCTCGAGACACAGTTTAAACTATCTATGTCCATCCGAGCGATTGTGAACAACTAAACACTGTAGGTTTCTGAGGAGGATGAGGACAGATGTAGGCTGCTAAAACAGCACCGCGGTCATTCGACAACGACGACACAAGAGGTTTGGGTGTCAAGCTTGTCACCCATCCGACTAGGTAATGTTAGGATCAGGCCAAACTACTGACAAAGCATAAAGTCTGCGCATTAACGCACCACTACCCTTCCTATGTTTTGGGAATGCGCCCCTTCCTACGATCACACATCGTACAGAAAGATACCTGAGTGCAAATCCTAGTCGCTATAATGAGAGTGCATGCCGTAGCTATCGATGTTTTGTCCAAGCTGATTGATTCCCTGTCGCTGATTGAATTAACACCCCACCACCGTCTCGATTTGCTCTGTGTAAATCCACCTCTTATCCTGGCCGATTGACTTCTTTTGCTTTTCTTGTGCTGGCGTTTGGGACAACAGCCGGGCTAACTCAGAATTTGCACTTATTGCAAGTACCAGGCGCAGTTTGGAACACTATGAATCATGTTTATTATAGCATGCGCTAAATCTGCGCAGCCCAATTAACATGAACTGTGCCCTGACCGGGCACCATCTCGGCCCAGTTCGCCTCCCATTTCCATGACTCTCTCCAGACGCTTGTGTTCATACTAATGAACGGATGAGTGTGTCCTTTATCAGATCGGTGTACGCGTATCTGCTACTGTATACCCCCTCCCACTTAATACTGACAAGACTGCCACCTCGATAGCTCAGTGGTTAAGGCATTCGCCCCTGACCAGAGAGACGCGAGTTCGAAACTCGATTGTGGCAGCAATTTTAGCAGCAACACTAGAGTTGGGTATCACTAACTGATGGCAGCAAATAAGCCAAAAAATTGCCACTGTAGTGTTCCTTGTCTTTGTTGGTAATGGCCTTTGACCTTTACTATGTTTTATACGCTGAAAAAGGCAATTGAAGATTATTTGTCAAGCACTTACTTTGGCCAGTACATCACGCCCAAGACAACACCAATGACAGCGGCTCCAACACAGAGGATTGACATTATGGCTAAAACGAATGAAAGATTGTTTTTAAAAAATCCATTTTGCATGAAAACTGTCGACAAGGTGAGCTTGGGCCTAACAAAAAAATTCACGATGACACACACATTCTTCTAAATCTTGCGTTTAGAGAGTCATCAGGTATTGCGCGGCTTTCGAATTTGAGCCACCCATTTTTTTGCTCTCCATTCACGCGGGAATTTATTATACTATACCATCCTCCCTAATCCTCTGCTTTGTTTGTCTGCACTTGTGATCATGAGGTCATTTCTACAGTACACTGCCACCTTTTTAAATGCACGCAAACAAGTTATCTTTATTTATATCTATATTTGCAACACATCAACATTCCAACATTTGTCAAATGAGGCCAATCTGTCGCATTTGCATTTGATTAGTCGATTGACAATTCTCCTCCTCCTTTATCCAAAGAGATAATTCGTTTAAGGAAGAAGACAACGCGTAAAAGGGCAGTAAGTATAATCGAAATGGGTAAAAGACGTCATAGGTCAAAACATTGTTACACAAACCATTGTTAATATGGTGAATACTAATGAAGTATTTCGTCTTGGGGCCTCGAAATCGTTCACAGGCGAAGAAAAATAGTATGCTTTGGATTGAACTTTTAAGTAACAATCAACTATAACCTCACAATATCTTCCTCGAAACACTCGAAAGCCTTGATAATTATGTATATGCTAATTTAAGATAGCCTACCTTGGATCCTGTCAATGCCCTTTCAAATGTCCTTTTAAGCGGCCTTCGAATTTAAGCCACTCATTTTTTTTGCTCTGCATTCACGTAGGAATTTATTATCCCATATCATCTTTCTATTTTTTGCTTTTTGTCTGCATTTATGATTTACAGTACACTTTTACCTTTTTAAATGCACGAAAACAAGTTATTTTACCTACAACATTTCATGATTGTAATGCATGTCAGTTACGCCCAATATGCCGCATATGCGATTCACCAACAACACCAACATCGACAATTCGCCGTGAGATGACAACACGAAGCAGAAAGCATAGATCAGATTGGCAGCAAGGAAAAAAACGTAAGCCTCTTGACGAAGTGACACTTCCAGGCTTCATTTCGACAAATTGCAGATCCCTGTTTAACAAACATGTCGAATTATCTGAACTTATGTTGTAAAGAGAACATAAGAACTCTGCAGTCATCTGTCTGCAAGAAACTTGGCTTAACAGCGATATTGAGTCGAAACTCACCACCCCACAATATTTTTACGCCTATCGTTCGGACAGAAAATCCTTAACCAGCAGCAGAGGTGGTGGAGTGGCTGTCTTTCTAAACCAGAAATAGTGCACAAATTGTAAGTTCCTATTCTCTTATTCAGATGACTTAAAAGACGCCATTGCTGTAGTATGCAAGCCCAGATTTTTAAGCAATTCTAAAGTCATCATTTTTGTTAGTATTTAAATTCCTCCCTCTACATGACAACGAGCTTTAGGCACCTTTTTCGATTTTCTTTCCCAAAAACTTACTGCACTGTCTTGCGAGCATGTCATAATTTTAAGCGGTGATTTCAACCGTGTAAATCTTCGTCCCATTACACTGTTAGGTTTAGACTATTAAGTTTCCTTCAAAACTCGTGCCAACGCCCCTTTGGATAACATATTGACCAACCATCCTAAACTTTTTGTCATCAAAAATATAGCACCGTTGGCAGGCTCAGATCATTCTGTGTTATTGGGCCTGCCAACCATCTATTGTAGCTCTAACAAAGGGCTGTTAGTAATTCCCGAGAGAAAACTGAGGGTTCGAGACACCTCCCCGCATAATATTTCTTTGCTTCAGACCGTCATATCTGGCAATATTTCTACCCTTCTAGAGTACTCAGATGTAGAATCATGCTGCACACATCTCACTAATTTTTTAAACAACATTTTTAACGTCTGCTGTCCTCTTGACACTGTCATGGTTAGACCTGACAGAATATCTTCTCCCCACCTAAAATCTTTGAGACGTCAAAAGAAATTGTTCTATAAACTAAGTCTGCGAGATAGACTAAAGGATCTGACCGTCCAGATATAGCGTGAGATTTTCAGGCTGAATGACCTTTTTGTTAGTCAAATTTTTACTTCTTCTATATCTTCCGCTCCTCTCACTTCCTCCGAAACATGGAAGAAACTCAAACGTCTCACTGGTTTATGCAATACACTGGCACATGTTGATGCTGATCTAGACAGCTTAAACTCAAACTTCATCCACACTTCCACCGACTCCTATCTCCCGACAAATGATATTTCCTTACCACCAAGTGATTTTTCTCCAGTGTCCGTGGAAACAGTCATGAAACACCTCAACAAGGTCAAAGGTACAACAGCTGTCGGACCCGATGGCGTCTCCCCATTTCTCCTTAAATCTTGCTCTTTTCAATTAGCTCCTGTCTTGGCACATCTTTTTAATTTATCTTTCATGGAGTCCAACATTCCTGACGGCTGGCGTTCGGTCAAAATCACTCCTATCCCGAAAAAAAACTAACGGTTCCCAAATACTTTCGCCCAATTGCCTGCTCTTCTGCACTCCTCAAACTTACAAAAAGAGCAGCTTTGGACATCATCAAGCCTTCTTCATCCAATTTTTCTGATCCTCTGCAGTTTGCGTATAAGGCTAGGTGTAGTACACTAGATGCTGTTGCTCTGGTAGTCCACTATGCTCTTAGAGACTTGGACAAGGGATGTCGTTCATACGCATGTGTCTTTATTGACTACTCCTCAGCCTTCAACACGATCCCGCGAAATCTTCTTCTTATTAAAATCTCTGCATGCAGCACTCCTGGCTGGGCCATCTCTTGGCTTGGGGATTATTTTACTTCCCGCACCCAATTTGTTCAGAGCGGGAAGCGAAAATCCACGATCCTTCCCAACAATTGTGGAGTTCTGCAGGGTTCTTTATTATCCCGTCATATTTTTTTCCTCCATACTGATGAACTACGATCTCCAAACTCATGTTTGTGTGTCACATATGCTGACGACATGGTTGTCGGCCATCCTCTCAAATACCAGACCCATCTTCAAACACTAAAGGATGGATCGGACCAAGTGACAGCATGGTCGTCAGAAAATGGCCTTTTACTTAATGAGCGGAAGTCAGTTCAGAGTATCTTCAGGCTGCGACCCTCCTCCAGTCCTGAAACCATCCACTTTCTGCCCAACAATGTATCCTCCTTCCGATACCTTGGTGTAACAAAAGCTTACAACTTCTCATTTACTCTTCATATTGAAGACCTTTTTATTAAAATCCGCAAACGTTTATATTATATCCGCCACTTGCATTCTTATCGCACTCCGCAAGCCCTCAATTGGCGTTTTATACATGCTTGCATCGTCCCTCTCATTCTTTACTGCTCTCCAGTAACCTTTCCAGCACTACTAAAAACATTTCATTATTAAACGTATTTTCCGCATGCTCTCTTCAGCTGCTGGTTATTCCTATGCTTTTTTAGCTGACCTTATAATTCAGCGACATTTCAAATCGGTCAAGAATTTCGTGGACCGTATTCTTAGTGATGACACTCACCCTCTCCACTCCGAACTAATGGCGGCAAAGTCTTCTCGTACGACGCGCCGAAACTTCCGACATATGACATGTCGTACATCAGCCTACCAGAATTCGATGCTCCCATTCTTAGCACGCTTCCTCGCGTGTGAAGAAACGGAAATTGAAAAGCTGAAGCCGACCTGACTCTATAACTGATTTGGTAACCGTTTCGACTTCTTACTCTGAGTTTTCTGTGATCTTTGACCGTTTACTCTCGAGTTTTTGGACCCTTTAAATTACTTTAGTTCTTGCTTTTTGTTAATGGAGCAATATTTTTGCTGAAAGTTTGATTTTATCATCAAAATAAAGTTTTTATCATCATCATTATCATCAGGTAACTGAGACAAAACAAGAGGACCTGTCAACTTACCGATCTCGCTTTTTGTGTATTATTTGTAAGCAGTTTTTTTATAAAATATGCTTAAAACACAAATGCATATGAAGTTTATTTTTTTTCATTGGAAAGTGTTCTATGGAACCAAAAGCTTCGCACAAATGCGTAACATGGGGAGGAAACTCCACTTTATAATTTTTGGGTCAACCCAGCAGTGATAATATGAAGATTTTGAAGAAGGTCTCCATTAGCACCCTTTTGAGCAGGACGTCGACCAAAAACTTAAAGATTAACCAGGCCTATTCTGTGTATCTTTTTGTTCTCCTTTGCAAAAACAGTGGCAATGGACTGTCACATATTCAGTTCACAGTGTTACACCCTTCAATTCCCTGGACACTTACCACAGGAGAGTCATAAACGAGGTTGACATCGGACTGTTGAGATTTGATCGCCTCAATGAGCTGAGTGCAGTAACTATAGACGGGAACAAAGGAAATGGACAAAGGTTCCAGTTTCTGCAGTTCCCGAATAAAATATTTTGTTTTCCTGCACTCCACAGTTATCCTCAATAACCCTTAGTTGCCCCGCAAGGAAAGGCTTGACGTTAAACTGTCAAGGATTCTCCATTTTCCAGTAACTGTGCGCGGCTCACACAAAAATCAATAAGCAAAATTAATAAAAACAAATAGAGGTTTTGTCCATGTTTGTGAGATTTCCAAACTTTTGCCCCACTTTTCTCTAATGTAGGACAATTTATTTTCTTCGACTTATATTCGTTATACAATTTAAATGGATTCTGAACCTGTGAACTGCAAGAACCATCTTTGATTAATGTCAGGCAAACGAGCGAAAAGGATCAAAACAACAAACCACGAATTCATTTAAAACGTGTTTTTTATCACTTCAGCGTATTTTTGTGGCAAAAAGGTAAACGTTTGCTTGCGCTACATTAAACAAGGAACAGGCAAAGTTATTGAACTATTGTATTACAACCGAAAAGGGAATTGTTTAGTAGTAAAATACCAGTTCAAAAGACAGGTCAACTGGACAAATGATCAAAATTAATAGAAGCACACACGCTTTAGCTCCAGATTAAAAAAGTCGACGTCAGATTTGCAAGGGCTAGAATGGAAAGGCTAGATATTCTCAGCCTTAACTTATTTACCGCCGCTTCTTATAAAGTGACAGTTCTTGAATAGATCACTCTCAAGAAATGTTTCTGATTAATCTTACGCAATTCACTGACGAGGACCACAACAATACAACCAGCTGATGCATTTTAAACTTAAATTCTGTTCAGTTTTTTAAATTTTTTTCTTGCAAAATAAAATGTTTGCCATTGTCCCAGTAAAGAGTGAACATGTAAATTTATGAAAACATTATATTTGAAAAAAACGCGTTATTCCAGAAGCCGAAGTCTGGTCCAATATATTACACAGTAAAGTTGCTGGTTAAGATTAATAGCAACAGGCCCGCCTGTGTTCCAGTTAAGAAAGTCCACTCTATACTTGCAAGATCTTCACGTTAAAAAATTAATATACTGGCTCTTTGTACAGTTCATTTGCAAAAGCAACCGTTTCAAGCGTATGCTACAATCGCGCTTTGTACGAAAATTGTTATAAAAAATTTTGAACAAAATTAGGTTTCTGCTACCCCTTCATGGCTCATAATCTCTGCTCAGCTTACTTTTGTCGGGTAACGAAATTTTCCTTGTTGGTGGATTTTTTGTGGATTTTTATCATTCAAAGGCAAACCAGGAAAACTGCAAACTGCTGCAACAATGTTTTCTTTTACAAAACAGCATCGCTTACTCGCTGCTTGCCAGCTCAGAGCTTGTGTTCGGCCTGACCCTGTAGTTGCGTATCCCGCCAGTTTGTTGTACTCATCACCAGGCACGGCAACTGGAAGAGAAGAGATAATGGCGTTGAAGTTACTTTCTACTTGTCTTGTATTTAATAAACAAGATAATTTAGTGTTGGACACGGACATATTTATTCCCGTACTACGGGTAGTTCTGCGTTAACTTCCAGATGTATGCTTTTGTTTACAGTGAGTGACCGATAGCATGGAAAGTTAACTGAACTTCTGAAGTTTTTCTTTGATTATAGAATGCTTACTTAAGTGCCGGTACACGCGAACATCCTAGTTCAGGACGTAATTGGAGAGAAGAAGTGGATGCAATTGCTGCGTCAAGATATTCATTAACCATCCGTCTATCTGTCGCTGCCTTTTTATCCGAAAAATCAGCAGAAAACACCAGTGGAAACGAACAATACAGTACAGGCCACAAATCGTGCAACATGCCGACATATGAAAAATATTGATACTTTTTCGCTAATTGGCATTGACTTAGGTTGTGATACGGATTATCTTGAAGTCTATTCTGAAGTTATTTCAGTCATGATAGAATGCGAGCATTTTACTGAGCCTCGTTCTGACCACTTAAAAAACGCATGCACTGGTAAAAGTAACTACTTAAAAAGTATGCATATTTATTATTGATTTTGACTTTCTTGATAAATTTAAATATATTTTATGGACAAAAACGCACAAACAAATTATTTATTGTATTCAATTGGTGAAAAATCATGCCTTAGTTAAATTTTATACTTAAAGTACGGGCACTCTTTTGTTTTGAAAATGTTTCCTAATTGCCGAATAATTTTGAAACCAACTGAATGCTTCATTAGAATTCAAGGTTTGCCTGTTCAAAGAAAAAAGTACGCTTTTGCCTTCAGTTTGAGGAAGCAGTCACATAGTTCTCATAAAATGTTGCAATAGATGTGGAACATGCTTTATATAGTATAAGTAGAATTGATAAAAAAAATTTCAGTCGTTTGCTTTGAATTCTATTTACAAGTACAGGCGTGAGTGATTTGCGTACCGTTGTACGGAGGCAGTTGCTTTTTTAACTTGTAAGAGTGATAATTTTAGAGTTAACTTGAACCCTTTAAAGTCCTTAAATAAGATTTCAGCCTCACGCGAAGGTCTCAGTGGTCTACCCTACTTATCTACCTGCATACCGTGATTACCCCGCTAGCGATCTTATCAGCCAGACCAGACAGTCTCCAAATTCACCCTTGGTTCGACCCAAAGTGGACTGTCGACGATCTGAACGGATACCTCTCTTTTCCAGTTCAGTTTGCGAACTCTGCAATCAGCAAGGAAAAATCAACGCGCAGCTTCCACACTTGGTGATGATCCTGGGAACCTTTGCGATGCCCCTCCCCGTTTTTCTCCTATATCCCTCGCATTTCCCCACAAGAGCGACATTTTTTCTCCTAAAAATCCCTTAGGAGTTTTTTCACTGTCTGCTATTATTTTCATCCTATGACCCAGGACAACTGGCCTCGCCAACAGTCTAAGAAGCAAATTTTCTGCTTCCACTACCCATATGTACAAATAGGGCACTCAAACGAATTTTTCCTACATATCCCTCAATATACTGATACTGATACCTGACAATTGTAAAAGAGCTCTTAATTATATTTTTTTCTAAAACCGACGGATACCCTTATTTTAAATATAGAATATAGAAGGAGACGCTATTTGGTACCAAACTAGTTTAAGAAATATATTTTTCGTTTGCTTTTTTCAAAAACAATATTTGAATTTGTAATGGCAGTCAAAATCAATGATAAAAACTCATCCAATTTAGGTTGTTACCTTTTAACAGTAACACTTATTTCAGCGGTCAGAAAAAAAGCCCACCAAAAAGCCAAAATCCTATCATGACTGAAATAAGTTCAGGTTAAATTAGACGATAAACAGTATCACAACGTGATTCAATGCCGATTAGGTAAAGGCTATCGGTACTTCGCATATGTCGGCATTTTGCACGAATGCTGGCGCGTGCGGTACACATACAGGCGGTTGCAATATGTAAAGGCTACAGTCATTAAAGCAACTTAAAACAACTACAATAAAAGATAATTGCTTTCTTATGCGTTACTTGCTTGATGACCGCCTTGCATCACGCATAGTTGAATTGTAAGTGATAATTGCTCGGTCATTTGGTTTCTTGGTGTTGGCGTAAGATGATGCGGTGGCCTGTGCCTTCCCCAAGTGGCGACTGGCTTTGATCAAATTCAGCTTTAGCACAGAATTGGGATTAAGTAGGTAGTTGCACTTGTTTGCGGCCTGAAGACCCTGAACCCTGACTCAATAGGCTTCGACTCAAGCGATTTCTACCTCTTGCGAGAACTTTCTATGCATTTATTACCCTGTTATGCTATTGTTTTTTGCTGATGTCTCTGATGAAGGATCCGTGGCAAATTTCAGGCGAGTAAAGGTCGTCCTAGCGACCGCTTCTTCTTAAGTGAGTTGGAATTTAGATCAATGTGCGACACGATCCAATATTATTTCTGATATCTTAAGATGCCAGCTCTCGAAAGTACGTTTTTTGCTTCACCTGCAAAACCTTGCTCATACAATCACTACTGAGGTGGTTATCTTTTTTCTGTTGACGGTCGGTGGCCTTTTTACTCAAACATAATTTATATTTCTTTGAATGCACTGTTTTTTTGCCGCCTGCAATAACTTCGGTCAGTGAGAAAATGACAGTTTGCATACGGTGTGGTGAGTGCTGCCAGAAAAATGCCGCAATTTTTGAAAGACTGGTTATTAATCACAAAACAACATAACCTACAGTTGCAAGACTGAATATTGTGACATTTTATCTCAAGTCTCTTCAGTCACAACAGAATTCAGGCAATGTAATGAGCTTCTTCCTGACCACTTACAAAAAGTAGATTCTGTAAAAAATAGCTAAATATGTAGTATGCATTTTTATCATGGATTTTGACTGCCTTCATAAATACAAATATGTTATGTGGAAAACGTGCGCAAGTACTCATTGATTTTTAAAAAGTATCAAAATTGCCGAAAATATTGAATTTTACAGCCTGCTTCACCTGAATTTGAGATGTAAATAGCATGCTGTGCATATTCCATTTATCAAAAAGACGTTTCCGCTTAGGATTGAAGAAAAATATCAAATAGTTCTCATAAAATGTTGCAATAGAGGTGGATCATTCTGCATGCATTATAGGCAGCGTTAATACATTGATAGATAAAATTTGTTATGTATTAACACCTCACAGACAAAAGTCCCATACTAAGGATAATTTCTAAAACCCAAGGTTACCCTTTTATTTAAGCATACAATTTTAAAAGGACGTACTTTCCTACCAAGCTAGAGAAGAAAATGTTTTTGCGTGCTTGTTAATTTTAAAATTTTTTTCATTTAAAATGGCAGTAAAAATCCACAATAAAAATGCATACATTTTAGTAGCCATTTTGTTACTCAATCTAACTTTCGTAAGCAGTCAGAAAGATGCTGAGTAAAGAGCAAACATACTCGCGTGACTGAAAAGACTTGAGATTAGACTGCACGATAAGCAGAATTGTAACTCTACCAGTGATTACCAGTCTTTCACAAATTCCTGCATTTTGCCTGCAGCACTTGACATACTGTAGTTTACAGTTTTTTGATAAATTTTTGCGGCCCTTGAAAATTCAGATATCAGTTACAGAAAACATATACATGTGTATCCTTCCTTTTAATTTTGTTTCAATTTTAATGCTCAAATAAGGAGTCGTTTTTGGTTTTTAATAGTTTAAAACTGGGAGCTTGTTTAAGATCGCACACCGTAGCTTCCCCTTTTAATAATTATCCTTCTGCAATTTAACCATTGACCACATCAATTGCAAACTATTATAAAACTATACGGTGTCTTCTTCGTGATATAAAAATTGTATGATTTTTATTACTCAGAAGTCATATTGCTTGTAGACAGAATAAAAACTAAACCACTCGCTACGAAACATTTGACTGAAAAATATTCTGAAATCGGAAACGTTCTCAATAAGATGTAACTGATTGTTAGCAGTGTACAAAAAATAATATTTTCGTCAACGTTTTCGATAAAATATATGCATTCTTATAAATACAGCAATAAACAATACAAAAATGTACGCTAAGTAAGTCCGAATATTTTTACGACTGCATTTTTCTGCAAACAACTCAGGAGGTTTACATTCAGAAGCCAATAGATTGTCCCGTACGAAATATTTTGCATAAAGCTGAATTTTAATTTATAGTAAAATCTCACTTAAGTATTCCTTTATAAGCGTAAATACATTTCCGAAAATGCCTTGCGTGAGACTGGTGGCCGACTGCATGGCCTAATTTATCTCTTAACCTAGCTGCCGTGACTCCTAACCCCTGGAACTTAGGAGAGAAAAAGAGTTTTACCTTAGCTCAACAAAATCTACATTCGGTAAATTACTAGGTAAGGTCCAAGAAATTTTTAAAATAATCTAATTTTTATTGCGACAAGTTAACACATTATAAATAAACATGGAAATTTACTCGTATGTTGTCCTTACTTATAGTTTATTGGGTGGAACAAAGTAATGCATTTTGAAATTACTTTGACTTTATGATTTTTTGTGTTTCTTGATAGTCCTAAAATATTTGGTGGATAGGAGGTCGTTTGCTTGAAATTATGTAGGGTCCAACTTGCAGTTTTGGTGTTGAATTATTATAGTTTGCGGCACGATTCGCTGCGCACACAGTCAATTTAGATGCGCAACAACTTAAAGTTACTTAACTTATTTGTGTTCAAGTTCAGTGTTCATTTTAGTTTTCAGCTCATTATTATGTTTAGTATTTTTATTTTAGTTTTGGGTTGTTTTTAAAGTAAACCCAGTTTAGCTTGCTTTATCTTACGTTTTTTTCATTTCGGTTATTTATCTTTTTAAGTTATTAATTTCCAAATATTGGCAAATTTCAATCATGGCGCACTTTTTTGATACCAAGCATTAAGTCAGTTAAATAATAAGTTCTGCTTTTTGTACTTTCCTTTACTTATTTTTTATTCATATTTTGGTTCCTTGGTATTGGCCAGCTAGTATACTCTTTATTTCACCCAAAACCTAGACTCGCATTCTACTCATAATTGAAAAGGCGTGAATTACCCCTGCAGACGGCAGATGCCAGTTTTATCAATTTAGAACGAAGGGATTCAGAATTTTATTCCCTTCCCTTCTCACTGATTAATTTTAAGTTGATAAACTGTGTGTGAAACTCATCAATTTGACAAAATTTTTAGGGCCCAGAAATGTTTTCGAACGATATAAAATTACATTTAGGCTCACTATCTTGATTTATCAAATGCGTTTGTTGACCATTTTGTGCACAGCTAGCTTTTTGTGCCTAGGATATCTATAGCAGATTCTCTGCTTAAGTGACAACCACCGTCCCAAGTTCACTAAGTTATCTACATAATGCGCAGAAACTGCAGAAAGACAGACAGTAAAATAAGCATTTGTTGCGACTCAGTATGATAATCGTATAGGCTACTTCGCGCTATACTCAGGCGTGGCTGTAAAGCATTCGAGATGGAGCATCCCCTGTGGATGCAGGCATATGTGGAAGATCTTTTTTCCCTTCTTCGCCCTCCCCCAAATATCAAATTGCTAGACCATATATGCCTGTCGTCATATCCTCAAGTTAGCATCTGAGCACTCTGGACGCTAATGCCGGACGCGTCAGCTTTGCTGGCTGCGCTGATCGATAGCTCTGCCAGGGAGCCAATCACTGGTCAGACCATCTGTGACGCAAGCAAGAGAGGCTGCTGAGATCACCTGCGGCTCTGTGGTGCTGCTTTCATGAAAAATAAATACTGGGGATTTTGGGCCTATTGTGCTGTGCCATTGTCGGAGACACGTGCGGAAAAAAGGGTCCGGAGTATTACCCTCGAAAGCATGTGATAGCGGTTGCGCAGAAAACCTAATGCTCGTGCGTAATTCAGGCAGACTTTTTATTGGGCAAAATAGTCTTGCCGGAGAATTTTTTGTTTGCCTCATTTTTAGCATTTAATTTGGGCGGATTAAGTTGTAGTCTATAAGCACATTTCCTATCTAAACAAAATTAAACATATCAAAGTTACACCTTTGCAAATTGAGATGAATGAAACGTAAATGACCAGGTTCTTGCCTGCCTACTTAACTGGCGGCTGTATTAGATATCTAACAGCTCAAATCATAAAAATTTAGTTTTTCCGCAACGTAAGATCAGCTTTCTTGAAAAGAGAAGAGATGTGATTACAAGGAAATGATGCACTGCAGAAAGCTGTTGACTAGCCAGACGTTGACACCTTCAACTTGTTCCGGATAACACGGGCATCTTGAGCACTACCAAACTAAGAACGTGGTGCTGCTTCTTATACGATCAACAATTGCATTACATTACTTTGAATTGTGCAGTACGCGCCAGAATTAGGAAAGTATACCGACATATGCGAAACATTGATACTTATTCGCTAATCGGTCCTGACTCAGTTTGTGATACTGTAGTCTATTCTGAAGTTATTTTAGTCACGATAGGATGTGGGTTTTTTAACGAGCTTCGTTCGGGCCACTTACAAAACGTAGGTGTTGTACAAAAAAACCTTTTTACATGGTATGTGTTTTTAACATTGATTTTGACAGCCTTTATAAATTGAACTATATTTTATAGAAATCATGCACAAAAAATATTTCTTGTACTCGTTTGCCAGAAAATTACACCGTCTTCAAACAGTATGCTTAAATAAAGGGTATGCTTCGGTTTTAGAAAAATGTCTAGTCATGAAGTGTTCATTCATAATACATCGTATCCGTCAATTAATTAATGCTGTCTATACAATCTTAAGCATGCTCCACATCTATCGCAACATTTAATGAGAAAAATCTGAATTCTGCCTCAAAATGTAGACAAAAACGTACTTTTCCTTAAAAGGAATATGCAGAATAGACTACATGGTAATTAGTATCAAAACCTAAGTCAATGCCGATTAGCGGAGTAGTATCAATCTTTCACCTATGTCGGCATGTTGCACGCATGCTGGCGCGTACTGTATGTATGAGCTTCCAAAACAGTAACATAGGAACACTCCGCATAACGCAGGTGACATTGAGCTAAATTTCCGGAAGAATACCTTTTTCCGAGTTCTAATTCTAACTCTAACACAAACCATAACTGTGAAGGCGATCTCAGCCTTAACCCAAACCTTAATTGCAACAATAAACTCTACATTAACCAAATATTAGCCCTTACTCTGCCACAACTACTATCTTAAATTAGCAACCTAAATCTAATTATTGTGAATTGAGACAAGTTGCTGTAAATGACGTGGGTGTAGACAGGTAAGTAGAATGAAATAGCAAACCTCTAAAAGGCAAACCTTTATCTACATATATATATATATAGCATTGACAATTACGACCGTGGACTGGCGTTTGTTCGTGTTAAGCTCTGATGTAATCGAGCTGTTAGCTAAACTTTGGTATAACACATTTCATTCACTCCTTCTCTTGGAGTCAATATAAGGTGGATTTCCAGTTCTCTACAGCCCTGAAGGTGAACGTGATGACCTCAGATTGCCCTCAAGGAGCTGAGATCTGGATTTAAACCTTGAAAACTATTAATTTTTTTTACTCACAATAAAATTTAAATGGCTTCTTCCTTTCTGTTCATCTTTTGTGTGAAAGCATCTCTAATTTGGCCTCCGTAACAAATGGTTTGATGAACATGTGGTTATTTTTGTTGTGTGTTGTGCTATTTACGGATATTAATATGAAATAACAAAGTTCGAAATTACTCCCTACTGAAGGCGCAAATAAGCTTTTGTCTCCGTAAAAATCCGGTGAAAGGAAGTATGGGAAATCGCTTTTGATTACGAGACAAAACGTATGGCATCAAGGTTGGAGCGTTCTTGCTAAAAAAACTATTTTTATATTTGTTTGACTGTAGGCTACTTTGTTACACGAAGGCATAAACAAATTTATTTGAGCATTCGCGACATACTGTTAAGTTTTTGCCTCGCTGCGTAGGATAACGTTGTCTAGACAGTTTCTGTCTGCTGTGGAGTACCAGAGAATACGGCCATCAACAGCGGAAGAATGACCGCATGTGTCTTAGCATACAGTCAGAAGGTCACTCAGGGGTACATTATTGATGATAGAACCGAGCCCACAAATAAGCAGGGCAGACCAAACCGGTCCTTAAGTGCGTAAGTCATAGGATTTGTCCAAAATATACTAAAAAGGAATCATCACAGAGATTGCGTCTTCCTCTTCTTTACAACAAGAACCTGGGGCACGCATATTTGCTTCTATTCCTAGGAATCATCACATTTTTACTAAGACTATTCACAAAGAGCATTTGACGATATTCCTGATGAACATAAGTAGGAAAAGAATTTGAATGTTTGAATTTTGCCAACAAAAGGCCATGATCAAGCCATTTTAAGTCAGAAGTATATTGGGCATGTTGATTACATGCCTGCATTCTGAAAGAGCATGTAATGTTTTGAAGAGGTCTTATTATAACATGAGCTTGTAAAACTGATCCAGGTTGTCATACATAGAGAGAAATTCCCAAGAAAGCTTACTATATTAATGGTTACCTTCAAACATGGTCGACAGCCAATTTTTAGTCTGGCTATCCTATTTGAAGATTAGTCAGTATAGCGTTAAACTACGAATTATAGGAATCATAGTTCTGACGTCATTTGTTTTCAAAAGTATACGAAACTTGAACACATGACTTTCTTCTTAAAGCATAGAGGGATTAGTAAACATTTCCGAAAGCTTATTTCGTCCTTCTATCAAGTATAAAATTGAACGAAAGTAAGGGTCACTAAAAGCGAGTAATTTTTTTAACATTTTACCAGAAAAATTATCAGATTTGTGCAAAAAATTTATCATACGTGAGTGATTACTAATACCATAGATAAGTATTGTTTACTGAACGGTACGTAGTCGGACTGCTAAGAGCGTGCTAGCAAAGCTGAGCATATTGGAGTTAAAATATTTACCATTCCGGTAGTACAGATCCTAGCTAGAAGCCCAGACGCGTGATATTCTGCCAACGTAGTAAAAAATCGCGAGGCGTTTGATTAAGTGCTACTTCCTCCAAAATTCTCGCTGTTTTTTTCTGGTAAATACTGAGGTTCTGAAATCGTTTCTTTTTAATTTCCTTCGAAAGTAATTCCACTGTTGTTGATTGACTTTGACCCAAATACTCATGCAAACTGTTGGTTTGAGCCTTAATGGAATAATTTATACCGATTAACTCCAATGTGGCAATAAATTTCTAAAGGCACATAAACAGCACCCCTTTATCAAGTGGAGTAGCTAATCGAAAACTGCATTAACAGCTAGATTGAATGGATCCATAAATCTAGCGAGTTCTTATCGGTTGCTACCTCTCACTGCATAACTTGAACTAGCAGCTGATGAGCCCTCTCGAAATTTATGGATCACTTAAATTTTGCTGTTTATGTTATCTTCAAATTTAAACTTAAAAAAGATCCCTTAAAATTCTTTTGTTTCTATCCCGGAATAAACAGAGAATGTTGGGGGGCCAAATAATGAGTCGAACACCTCAAAGCTGAGTGCTGCCGGAAGCAAATATCGGCCAAACCTGTATCTGGGCTTTTAACCAGTACCCATTCTGCCAGTATGGTATATCATTCAATCTCAAGCTATATTACTAGCTGCCTATTAATACTTTTTTTAATAAATATGGCACGGTTGTCCTGCTGTGGCTGATTGATTGTTTATAAAAGTCAATATTCCCTTCACTCAATTGTGAACAATTTGCGGCCTCGGTGAGAGTGGAACCCACCCAGCTGAGAAGGCTTTTGCGCAGCCAACGCTCTACCACTGAGTTACAAGGCTCACTTTGATCCGTGAATTTAATCACACTTGCATCGATTTAACCCGCCCAAATTACCGTTTTTATTGAATCCACCATTTCCCAAGAGCAAGCTGATTGCCCTAGCAGGATTTCCTAAGCAATCCGCTGGACTCCAATGCAATGACTAGTAGGCTCAATAAATAGTTACAGGGGTTTGACAGATTTGTTTAATTTAGCCGTGTGAGTATGACTCCCATGGAGGCTGCGAATGTTTCTTGATTTGGTCAACTGAGTTAAGCAAATCTGCAGAGCGCCCCTTACAAAGGTCTGCATGTTAATTTCATAAATCAATTAATATTTTTCCGATTTTAGTCGAATTCGCAACCGTAGTAGTGCTCAAGGATCCATTTACACATATGGAAGAGCGCTTTACAAGTTCTAGTGTGTACTGCGAACACTTTTTGTGTCGCTTTCGCTGGTTTCAAACAGTTTGCTGATTTACGTTTTCAGAAATGTCATTTTTTTATCCAAAATTTTCAGAAATTGTGAAAATTACCGCGTTCCGCCTGTCGTTTGAAGGTCTCATACGTGTCCATTATGCTTGATTGCCCTGGCTTCGGTGGTACACGCCTTTCATAACTGTTACTCACCATTACCGGATCCACGTCATTCAGCTCTAAAATGGAGAATAAATTGGTGTTTTTACACAATGCACCGATCAACATAATAATATAGTGAAACGAATAATTTATCCTATATTCGTTTTAAATTTCTTCCCCCACACACATCATAGGTATCATTTACTACTCTAGTTAATACTCTAATGCGTAGATCTAGTAGGATACTCTCAATATAAGAATGGCATGATAGATATCGTGATTTCCTTTTTTGCCGCAAATGATTCTTGCTAATATTTCACCTCATGGGCTGCTAAGGGTTCATTTTGGCGTTCAGATTTCATCACGAGTTGCTGAAACACTCTCGCGTCGCAGTTAAGTTTTTGGAGAACTAAGAAACGTTTTCGAAACCTCTTGAAAGTCAGATCTCACATACAGCGAGTATGACGATTCAAAGGACCCACGAAGTGTCTCTAAGTGCTTTTTCTCATGCGTTAGCCTGAATATAAGTTGAGTGTTAATTGGAGTAGAGAGGTTAATTCAATTTTTGGACGATAGCTCTCCTCCACTGTGAGCTTCGAGGAAACACTCATTATAAGAAGAGCTTACAGAAATCATAGACTGCTTCTTATCCGTATTTTAACGTATTACCGAAAGAGACATTTCAGAAAACATTTAAAGAGCTAAAAAGTACTTTCGATAGGTAAATACACATGCTATTATCAAACGGTTTTCTGCTCCATACCATAATTAGTACTACGGGCATGTAAAAACCGATTGCTTAATTTGGGTGAGGGGCCACTGACGTATGACGACAAATATTGAAAACACCACCCAGACTTGATAATGGAAACAATTAATCAAATTTTTGCAAATAATTGCATTTATCTATGACTTTTGTTACCCATTGAAGAGAAAATTCTTTTCTCCGCAGTGCACCCTAACGGATAAGCGTAGACTCCTCAAAACACCGCTGAGTTCTACACCCTAAAACACTGTGAAGCGTTGCGCAGAACCCATCTCCCACGAGGTAAGCCTGTTTGCTTTTTAAACGTCAGGACATTAAACGTATTACTACCGGGATTGTTTTTTCTCATGCTTGTATCTAACTGTCTTTGATTGCGAATGAGTCTGTTTTAAATTGCTTAGTTAGATCGAATAAGAGTTTGTCAAATTTAAAATTCTCCTGGTTCAGTTTTAGTAGAAAATTAGGTGATTGGCTCTTCCGAGTGCATTAAAACAGAACAGTAGAAAGTTTTTTATTAAAACTGGTTTGTGGTTGGTATCTATCTAATCAAATCCGTTAATTTCATCCCATTTCATGAACGGAACAAAAATTAAAAGATTTTCACTATTAAAACTTTCAAAATACCATTTTAACCAACACGGACGACAATTGCACAACTTATCTAGTCTATCATCACCCCAGAATTTTTATAATGTGCGTTCATTGTCCTTGATGCTTGCCTCTCATGCTCCCTCCTTATGCTTTGCTGGTAGTCACTTTCCTTTTTCGGTAAGACACATGGGGAGATACCCTCCAGTAAAAAAGTTAGTTCCGTGCTAAATTCCAACGAGATTATGATAAGGATAAGTTTTTGGTAGGCCATATTTCCGGTTTGTTTAATTTCTCCCTGTTTTGCCTTGTTTTCACCTCATCATTTTTTCTCCTCCGTAACTGAGTCAGTCCCACTTGCAAAGATCACGCCATTAGCAGGATTTATTGACGTCACATAATTTCGCGAACGTTAATTCAACTGCAAACGGTCATTGCTTATTAATAAGATAAAGTAACTGTCCAACTAAATATCCACCTATGGGGGTGAAACTTGGTAGGTAAAGAGAAAAGAGTAAGAGCTTCTAATAACTTTTACTCTCCTTAGCTATCCACTTTCACCCTTCTAGGCCGACAATCAATTGGACAGTTAGTTATCTTATTAATGGGCAGCGACCGTTTGCAGTTGAATAAGCGGTCGCAAAATTATATGACGTCTTGTGATCTTTGCCTCGTCCAAATATCTTCCCGAAAAACAGTGTTACAAGTCCCACGTGCTTTAATGAAATTTGTAATTGAAAATTCACTTCGGGATTTACTGTCCTCTCCGACAGTACAGCTCAGTACAGCTCAGTACAGCAGCTCACGACAGGCAAGAGCGCTCTTCCCTCGCTTATAACAAGAACACCTGCCTTCGAGTGAGTCTGCTGAGGTCAAAGCGGCAGCTCATGTATGCATGAGGGCATTTCTGCCCTCAAAATTCTGTCCCCACACTTTACGATCGCCTCTGGGCTGGGATTTCTGCCTGAGGCAGCAAAGGCCGTGTAAAAGTGCAACCTTGTAGCTGATTTGGCTTTTTTCGAAAACAAAATAGCTGGAAATTGAGACATTTATTTTCCTGGAGGAAATTTGAACAAGACAAAGATCACAAGATTAGCAGGATTGATTGACTTAATACAACTGCAAACGATCCTTGCCTGTGAATAAGATAAAGTAAGTGTCCAATTACGTGTCTACCTAGAAGGGTGAAACGTGATAGGTAAAGAGAATAGGGGCTGCAATACGGAGAAGCTGTAAGAAGCCGGATCATGCGATCAACCTCGCATTACCGTGGTAACGATCGATAAACTCATTCCCACTCACGCCTCCTCGCTACCCCTTAGGACTGACTGCTACTCTAGATTCTGCCTCTCCCGCCCCGCTTGACCACCTCCCACAGGCTTTCTTGAACATGAACTGACATGAGCTGACACGTTGTGAAAACTACCTCTCCCCTCCCCTGTCCCCTCACCATGAGCCCGCATCTAAGACTTATAGCTTCTACTCTCTTTACTTAACAAATCTCACCCTTCTAGGTCGACAATTAACTGGACACATACGTTATCTTATTAGTAGGCAACGACTGTTTGGAGTTGAAAAAGACGTCATGAAATTATATAGCGTCAATAAATCCTGCTAATCTCGTGATCTTTGCCTTGTTAAAAACAACTAAGTTGGATATGTAAAATGTTTGATCCTTGGTGATATAAATGGCACTTTTAAGATATAATAAGTTGGTTTTAGACACCGTATCATATTTGCTTTTCAAAGGAGGGCAATTTGGAAAAGAGGCTTTTGCAGAAAGAGCACTGTCTAGCCAACGAACTTGTTAACTTCTTGATGCAAGGGGAATCCTCATCAAATTAAAATAATCTTAAAATAACGAGGACGAACTTACAGGAGTCTGCTCGTAGTTTTTTTGATTCCTTCTGCCTGCAAGTAATACTGACCAGACGTTATATTTCTATTTTCAGGAGTTTCAAAAAACTACTTTTTGATGATCGGGTTTTTTTCCGCAATTCGTTAAACGATAATACAGATTAGGAAAATCTACACATATGAATCAACAACATGTTTAAATACAAAAAAATAGCGATGCATTTGAAAGTTATTAAAGCATATTCCAATGCCTATCCTAATTTCTCACCCCTCAAACCCCTATAATCTACGTTTCCGTGGGATAAAATGCTGGGACTAGGGGTATATAAGGCGCGCTACTTAAAATATTGTTGCCCAAATTTCTTCTTACAACTGGCTTCTGGCAGAGGTGAACTAAGCAGGCGGATTCTGCCAACCTCTGCATAAATATTTACTGTATGCAGTTCGTAAGTATTGTTTCGAGTCTATGAAACAGCCAATGCGACCTGCTGAGTTCAGGGCACAGTGCAGGAAAGACTTTGAACAGACTATTTTAACGAAAAAGTTTCACCTCCTTTGCAAACATGGTAACAGGGACACAACATTGACTACTTTTTAAGGTAGTAGACTATGATGTGCTTATTTGAAATTCACTGCTAACCTAGAGCCAGAGTGCTTCAAAGGAGGTTAGTTTTGTTAAAATGTATAGTGAAGCTCCAATAAATCGCAGATAATTGCATGTCAAAAAGAACGAAGAGAGATCGTTCGAACATAAATTCTATTGCAGTGATCACATTGACTAAACTCCTGAATAAAACTTTCCTTTTACATGCTGTCTTTAATTGTATTGTTCGTAATATGTTTTAACTACAAATATTAATCCTGTAATATTCGTATAAGTGAATTTTTTATTCGTCCTATGTGTATTCACTTTTACGTTATGTGGAGCTAAATCAAACCACTGAATATCACTAGAGCCCACATCCTTAAGATACCATTTTATCAACAGTTGTTTAAAAGACTCCAGTTATATCACAACTTTAGTGTCTTTATTAAGTGTTGCCAGATTCTCCGTCAACAACTTAACTCATTTATTTTGGATCCAAATGGAAGAGTATGTAAACATCGTTCGTACGTGACTTTTAAGTAGAATAACTGGTGATACCTCCCTTAAGCCGATAGTTTATCAAAATCCTGAGATGATCAACATTCTTTTTTCGTTTGATGCAGAACTTGCTTATAATAACATGAAATTTTCCAATGCTTCATATTCAGTGTTTAGACTTTTCGAATAATTTTAATTCGGAATTGTTATTAAGAGCATGAACTTTGACAAAAAGGTCGTTTTTAAAAATACACTAAGGCTCTTTTTCTCTTTTCTGACTTTAAAATAAACGGTTAACCTGCGTGATTCTAGTTAAGCCTCAATGAAAATCAGGGCGATTGGAGACAGCGTCTTAGGTTGCTGGTTATCTTATCTGATGATTAAGCAGCGCAACTAGAACCTATAATTTTGAGTTGGATTACGTACGCAATTCAACTGGTACTTTTCAGCAAACAAATAGTAATACGGAAGGTAAAAAAAACAGGGTTTTCTTTTGTTTTTTTCTATTAATTATCATCCGGATAAGTGTTGTTGTGTACTGGCGGTTATATCCGGTGGTTCTGCTGTTTTGTTTGGGCCCAAGCTCACTGAAGTAAACACTTCTCTCAAACGTTTACAAAGTTGTGGCGACAAAGTATGAATTTTAGCAGCAGGGGAAGACACATATGCTGTTAGACTGATGAGCCTCGTTCTATCACATCGTATATTTATTGATGGAATTGTAAAATGTAAAATAAACTAACTGGTATAATTTAAAAACCAACACTTCGAGACGATGCTGTCTCTCTTTGATAGCGACATTGAAAATGAGTTTATAAGATTTAAATTCTTAATTAACGCCTTGGGTTTTTTTGCGGGTACTTCAATGCTCAGGTGGTCTATTTCTATGTGAACTGTTTTCCAGACTTTTGTTACCGGTGGAGATATATGTAAACAAAGTATTTTTGGGCACTGTCTGTGTGCGTACACATCGAGAGTGACGTAACAAACCGGCCAGTCAATAAAGAAACAGATTTACCGACCTGGATATCGGACTCGAGCGTACTCCTCGGAAAACCCATCGTAGGCCTCGGGGTAATCTTGCCAGGAAAACGCATCAAAGTGGGAGCATCCCGTGATGACAACTAAGCCAAGTATGAAGACTACTGTTGGCATGTTTCTGAGTTATTCCAGGAGATGGAATTAGTGATGATGATATTTCACGATTTCCGTAAAGGACACCTCTCTCGCGTCATGCGAGGTCACAGATTTTTGCCTCACTGCAGAGTTCTCTGGGGTGTGCGCATCCCTGTCCGTGGAGCGAAACACGGACAGAGCACGGTTAGCCGGCCTGTCTCGCCGCGCTCCACTCCCACATGTGTGTATGTGTCCTGAGCGCGTGCGCATCGCAGTGATTGGCTGCCGCTCGTGTGCGTGTGTGTGACTCGTGAATTACGCTGCCCGCTTATAGCATCGGCCTCGGTTATCGCCCACGAAGGCAGGACAAAATTAGTTGGGTGAGCACTTCCATCTACGCCAGCAAGTCTGCTGCCTTAAATAGTGTACGCGAAAGGCTCAGTAGCTGTCGGACAGACACTAAATTTAGGAAAAAGATGGCAAACTTATTTGGAGATGTTGCCCACTGATTTTTGAGCAGTCTTCAGTGGTTGCGTAACTCGTTATTGAGCTATAAATGGTAAGGATTACTAACATATCCCATCTGAACATGATACAGGAGCAGGAATGCCTGGTTCAAGTGATAACTTGGGCCCGTGCATAATTCCAGCAACGGAAAATATTATCAGGTCCTAATCCTAACACTAACCCTAACATAAACCTAAGGCACAACGCTAAACCTAACACTAAACCTCACCCTAAACTCTAACCGGAAACCTCAAATTAACCCTTAAGTACATTAGTGCTCATCCTAAACCTATGCATCACCCTAACTCTAAACTTGCATTTCACTCTAACCATAAAATGAACATTATTTTTTATGGAATCCTAAACAAAGATGCCTGTATTGCGAGCAGTCCCTGTTCTTATGGCCTGTTCAGGGCGCCATATAAGTTATCCTTAGCCTTTCGGCTCCTTAACTACTCCCCTTTCGGCAAAACAAAGTTTTGATCATCGCACCTGATCAAAAAGTGAAAGGAGTGAAAACCTTACATCTGCTTCATTCCCAAGGCGTTGAAGCAAAACTTCTGACGGGAGTTGTTGCATTCGGCTATGCTGGTGGTGGTGGTGATGGTGATTTGAGCAGGAGTACACTGCCTGCCTGCTGATCTCCCAACATTTCCACATGAAACTAACTTAAGTGTTTTAAAATAAGTGCACCGGTGTCTCATGAAAAGTAGTTGCGGTATCCTAACGACTCATCCAAAGCCCAATCGTCAGCCTAACTGTTAACTTAAATTTTGAACCTTACCATAGAATCAACCATATTTGCCCTGGAAATTGGCGCAACGATGCCTGTATTGCAAGCAGTTCCTGCCTTATGACCTGCTCAGAGGCCACCTTAGACATCCTCAGCCTTTACGATCCTAAAATACTTCACCTTCTGCAAAACAAAGGCAAGACTGTATTGCAGGGCCGCTTAAATATCTGTTCCCCTCGTACAAGTGTCTTACGGAATTGGTGGTTTAACAGTAAGCGCTTGGTTAAAGAGTGTCAATAAATATGCAATTGTGTCGAAAGTGCCTAAAGAATATTAAATTACAGCCACATATAGTTGCCTTGGTAAGCTAGAATAGAATTAACTCCATCAACATAAACTCCTGTTTATCAAGCAACTGATGCCTATCGACTGGAATTCAACCTTATATTGTCGGAATTTAAAGAAAAGAGGGAAATTGACCTTATATTGGCGGAATTCAACGAAAACTGAACTCGGGTTACAATGTAAAAGTATGTTATTATTATAAGACAAAGGCAAGTAGCCCCTCTAAAGACAGTCCTATCAAACCATGTTTTGATCATCGCAACTGATTAAAAAAGGAAAAGGGCTGAAAACGCTGCATCTGCTTCATCTTCAGGGTGTTTAAACAAAACATCTGGCGGGAGCCGTTCCACTCAACTGTTACAGATTCGATAGCTCGTAACAATAATTTCCGCGATTACATAGACTGATTTGAACAAAGTTTCACGGGTCAATGTCATGTACAACCTGGGAGTATATGACGCGTTTAACTTAACCAATAACAAAGTTAGCTCGCCTACCATATTCGCGAGAAAGCATCACTGTTTCAGAGGTGCCGTGATAACCAAAAGAAGCGAATATGCGAGTTCCAGGCAGTGGCTCAGAAGAAAAATAAGTGACCAATGGAACAAGAATTGCCAATAGAGGAGAATATACGAGTTCCAGGCAGCAGTTCCGAAGAAGAAGATGCGA
>JAYGXS010000003.1:14417869-14454207 GCA_036362985.1 Ligula intestinalis
GGAGCCAGACGGCTGAGCAATCGTCATGCCCGAGCTCACCGCCCGTGACGAATTTTCAACAGGTCAGAGCCCGCGTGCCGTCGAACAAACAGTGCACGCACAAGGAGGCAATTAACGTTAATTTTCGCTGTATGCTTGCAGTAATGACTTTGTTTTATAAATATTGCAAACGTCTCGGCATACTTAACCTTTCTGCTACTCATGTCTCTGATGACGAATCCGCGCGGATATCGAAACGTCAGGTGAATAAACATATTTTCCCAGCGATCGAGTCTTCTTCTTTATCTCAAACCAGAACAGCCCCCACATAGTGGTTGCAGTGGTCGTATTCGAGATGAGTATAGAATGTCTGCACGCATACTATACGCTAAGACTATTCTGAAAAGATTGGAGCCGTAGAAATATGCCGGAGTGGACAAGTTAATGGACGACTCTGGCGACTCAGCAGACCCCGCACGCCACACAGTTTTTTGTAGTGTTGAATACAGCTACTGCCTATCGGAACAGCTCTCTTGCCTTCTTTTGCCTCCTATTTGGGTCAGAATAAACTGGGCTATAACCCTATGCAGACCGCAACGAACACTACTTGAAGAGAAAGTAAGCACGTTTTGAGCTTTAGGACAGATGGAGACAGATACAAAAACATACGACACCGTCACTGAAAAGGCATCTTTGCATCGTATACTGCAGCTTCAGAACCATTCTTGCGTTGACGGTTTAGAGCCCTAACACGCAAACTTTGATAAAGTCTAGTCTTCTCTATGCATCGCTCTCCGAGGTGCGCTTGCCAGCTCACTGTGTGTATAAAACTAATAGAACAGGTGTTAGCGAGTTTTCCTATGGCCGCTTGGAGAGCCAATGGGTAGCACCGATGACTGGCCCTTAAATAGAGATGCGGCCAACAGAATGGGGACTCTGCTGTTGGGCACGCTGCTGACGAACTGAGACTGCTGCCGAAGCGAGACCGACTACAGAAGGCAAGCTGCTGGACACACGGAGCAGAGTTTATGTACTAGTACAATTGACAGTAAAGTACTAGCTGTCATCCTATTCTGTCTTTTCTACCTAACACGTACTGGGGGAACATGACCGGTGTTGACACAGAAACACACTCGGTTACAACAGCGGCGGCGCAGGTGAGATCAACCAAGGATCTAACCATTGTTGACATAGGAACACATTAGGTTACAACGCCAGGCGTCGATGAATGTTTTCACCGTTACCACAACTGCTTCACTGACAACTCTGACAGACAGGATGTCGTGATTACCCCGCCTCATCACCTTGGTGTTGTGGCCAGATGACATCGAGGATTAAAATTATGTGTTTTCGTGACCGTACTTTTAATGTCACAACTGTTAAGCTGACTCGTTCCACTGGGTAAAAAAAGGCTTGTGTATCAAACTGTAGATTGTTGTCAGGCGGTTTTTGTCAAACAGAGGCATTGGTACTGTGGGAATTGGCATAACATAATTGAATAATTTTGTTTATCTATGAGGCAAGTCTTATCGCAGTGTTAATGAAATAATCATAATTATCGCTATGTTTTCAGTACTTGAAGTGAAATCCAGTCAATCAGGAATGAGCCCATAGGGGTCTTTTGCTTTTCGAAGCAAAGAACCACCTTATGGACGGCAAAAGTCACGAATAGACAACCAACTACCAGGCGCATCTGTTTCGTGTAGGAGCGCATGTTTGTGGTTCCGGTCCCAGGTGGCAGTTAGGGTTATGATTGGCTGGATTCAAGGTCGAATAACCTCGAAAAAGGAACATATGAATATGTCCGCATTGCTCCCTCCCTGCCCTCAGATATGTAGCCACTTTAAACTCAAACTGAACAATCTGTTTATGAGCAAAGCAAAAGTCACGAAATTAGCAGGATTTATTGACGTCACACAATTTTGCGACCTCTTATTCAACTGCAAACGGTCGTTGCTCACTGTTTTTTGACACTGATATTTCAGGAGAATTTTCGTGTCTGCCATTGTGCTTCTTATCATTGAATTCCACCGCATAGCCATTTCTTGTAAAAACTCATCTCTTCATCAATCATATCCAAAGAACAGATTCTAGAGGCCCTTTCTTAGAGGCACAAAATCAAGTTTCGTTTCCTCTGAATCGGGATGAAACTAAGAAAGTGAGTGTATTATCCTTATTGTGGGGTTTTCCGACAGATGGATCTTTGATTGGAACCATGTGCGCCCCTGCATATGAGCAATTTTAAGAAAGCCAGTGTGTCGTCCTTCTCGTGCTCGATCGCAAGTTCAAATTTTGCATGCGCCTCGTTTATAGCTTTAAGTAGAATCTGTTCTTCAGATACGATCGATGAAGATATGATTTTTCTCAAGGAAGTGTATCTTGGAAACGGCTATCCGGTGAAATTCACTGATAAGTATCGCAGCCACGGAAAAGAAAAGCCTCCTGAAATATCATTGCCAAAAAGCCAGTAAGCATTTCCTCCTTTTAAGGGGGGAAAATGTATCCAACATGATAAAACGAAGGCTTCGATGCACGATTGGTAGAACTTATCCCGCCTCTAAATCGTTATACATAAGCACAACAACGTCTATTCCAGTTAGACGTTCTTTCTGTGCCAGCCACATTAAGATTTATTTAAGAGTTTACATGTAGTTGCGGATGCAAATGCATCAGACGCACAAAAAGGCGTTTGGTGATGTGGTCAGCTGGACGGATGCCAAAGTGGTTGTCCAGGGTGGGCAATAAAATATCTAAGAGTTCGATCACGAAGCACCTATTGGACACTGGCCATACGGTCGACCAAAAGACTGTATTTAAGCTCAAACTTCGGACGAAAACCGGGCGTATCGTACGGTTTACGGAGACAGCTGCAATATGGAGAAGAAACCAGAACTCTATAAGCAGCTGGAGCATGTGATCAACTTCGCATTGCCGTGGTAACGATCGATAAACTCATTCCCGCTTACGACTCCTCGTCAACTTTAGGACTGACTGCTACCCTGCCCTCCGCTACCCTCCCTCTCCCCCTTAACCACGTCCCACAGCCTTTCGTGGGCATGAACTGAGATGAAATGCCATGCTTTGACAGCTACCTCCCCCCCCCTTCTTCTACCTCCTCAACATGCGCCCACGTCTAAGGCTAATAGCTTCTTCTCTCTTTACCTACCAAGTGTCACCCTTCTGGGTCGACAATTAATTTGACAGTCAATTCCTCTTATTAGTAGGCAACGACCGTTTCAGTTGAATAAGAGGTCGCGTAATTGTATTACGTCAATAAATCCTGAAAATCTCGTGATCTTTCACTTGTTCAAATTTTTTTCGGGAGAACGTTTTTCCAATTTTTTTATGAAGATAGTCATATGGGTCACATTTGGAGACTCACCCAAATGTGAATGTTCATTTTTGAGAAAGATAAGCTTCCACAACAAAAGACGGATGCTAATATGCCCAAGATAAGTTTAAGAAAATTTATATAATAATATAACTCTTAAGAGGGTGCTTTAATTTGGTATTAAGCTGACAAATATCTGCGTATTTTACCTTCAAAGCTGAATTTTTTCCCCGATTCATTTAGTTAAGTTCGAATTTTTCGGTTCCAGGAGGGATTTATTTGAAACCCTTCTTGAAGATTTTACCATCTTTTAAAGCAAATCAAAAAAAGGTTTTGTTCTGTCACACCAAATAGCATGGAATTTTTCGGATTTCTAGTGACACTCCGCGGAAAAGCTCCTAACAGAGGCTCATCGCTGCTAACGAGTGCATCTGTACTGACGTCGGCCTCTGGGGCAGCCAATAATAGGTGCCGTGAACGCCTACCTCTCGCAGTAGCCATTATTACGAGCGCACCCGTAGGCTGACTCAGTCCATCTGGCCAATCAGCTTTCAAGGCCGAATCAAACAAAGACCGCTCTGGGCACTAGGATGACTTCGGCCACTGCCCGGATCCTGTGTAAACCTACACTCATCCGCCAGTTCACTCCCTCCTTCCTATTCTGCAAGTCCTTGTGTAAAAAATAAACCATTCCTATCACTCTGACTTCCCTTTTCATCTCTTCTCCAAAGGAACCGGGTCTGACGATCGCAGTCGCTAGAGTTTTCTCTATTAACCTAACCCCCAGCAACATATATCGGGCAAGCTCCAATTTCGTCCAAATGCTGTCTGTTTTGCTTGAATGAAAAAGACGGAGCATGCCATTTTATAGTATAGGAAACTTTGTGAGCCTCAACTTCAGTCAATAAATCAAAGTACCCAGACCAAATGTACGCCTAAACACTCACTTGTGTTTCGATCACGACATTGAAGTAGATCGGTCATGTAATGTTTATTCAAGCACCCAGCGATCAGGGGCAACCAAAGTTTAGCAAACTTGACGCTATGGTGGAAGACTAACTTTGATCAAATTCCAGATACGGTAGATACTGAAATCTCAACAACTGTCCGATCTGCTGACGCACTAGCGTCCGAATATGACTACGGCCGCAGCTTAGCAGGTTTCAGTCCAAAGAATAAAAAGGCATCTACCGAAGTATGTTTTCAGAGGAAAATCCACTGATTATATCCAACAGTTTTAGCCGACCGATTGCCGATAGAAGCAAATAGGCGAGTTCCAGGAAGCATTTCAAAAGTAGAAGATGCGATCTCTGGAACAAGAAGTTTATTCTCCTGACGTTTTGGATTCTCTCAAGAATCCTTCACGAAAGCTAACCGCAGAATAGGATGATACATGCAAATATAACATAGTATTCGTAGTGGCCATGTGAGCGCATGCGCACTATAATTATCAGCTCCCGCAACCACTTCTGGGGGTCGTAATTAGTGCGGTGGTGGCTTGGAAGTTCACTTACGAGTCATAACTTGCTGTAATTTCGTTATCCGTGTTGAATGCAGACTTCTTACTCCACTTGGAGTTGGAGTTGCGCATGGGCCAGAAGCAACTATCAGGCACCAAATCATGAGACCGAAAGGCCCACTGTTCCTAAAGGAAACGGCTGGAGTCGTTTACCGGATCTGGTGCAGTGGTGGACAAAACAACTACATCGGAGAAACCGGGAGCTTACTCCAGACGCGAATGGCCGAGCGCGCAGCAGCGATAAGGAGGAAAGACGCTAACTCCTAAGTCGAAGCTCATTTGACGGGACCTGGCCATATTTTCAAGTTTAACGCGGCCGAAGTCCTCGCAAGAACTGGCAACCACATGAGCCGCAAGCTGCGCTAGTCACGGTTCGCAGGCCCACAGTTAATCAACAAGCGCAACGATTAGGCGTTCCCATACTGTGCACTCAGACATTGCTTGAACAGGAGAATCAGTCACGTGTTACTTAGTAAGTTGCATTAACATTTTTTGTTATTTTTAGGACATATTAACGTAAGACAGAGAATCCAGAATGGCCATTTCTGCCTCATTAGGTGTCTTCAGCTGGATATACTCTATTCAAGTGTAGTAACAATAAGCCATGTGGCAGGGTTCGTGGGTGCACGAGCCACATAATGACATCAAAAACCAGGGCAGGTCTGCCCTGTTTCTGATCGGTTTACGCCTTTCTACAAATTTATAGTCCCGATCAACAACCGTCAAGACTTCGAGCCCGTTGGCTCAATAGTAAGAGCGTTCGCCTCTGACTGGAGAGACGCGGGTTCGAAACTTGAGAGTGGCGGCAATTTCCGCTGCTACACTTGAGAAGAGTATATCCAGCTTACGACGCCTAATGAGGCAAAATGGCCATTCTGGATTCTCTCTCTTACGGTAATATGTCTTTAATATAAATACTGTGGTATCTATGCATATGCCACCCTAGTATGTGCATGTATCATGCTATCCTACAGTTACCTCTGATGAAGGGTTCTCGACAGAATCCGAAACTTCAGGTGAATAACTTTCCTGTTCCAGTGATCGTGTCTTCTACTATCGAACATGCAGACTTCTGTCTTTATATTGTGAATCAGAAATTGCGTACACAGATAGCAATGCCATTTTCGTCAGGCATACCTTTAAGAATGGTGGTTGATCATTGTGTATAAAGCTTCCTAACATATGTCCTTTGGCACGTTTGACAAGGTATTTGTATTCATTCTACTCAATTGCTTCCTCCCAAATCTTAACATGCAGCCAAGTATGCATTAATTCTGCCACAACACGCTGATGAGTAATTATTTTTTCGTCAAACTCTGGAACCCAGGCCCCCCTCCCCCTCCAGGTTACTTCTTCTTGACTGTGCTGTGGACTTTGGCACTGCATTAGGCTTTGCTCATCGGGATGCTCTGTTGTGAATCAGGCTGTATTCTGGCAGACAATTGAAATTACTTTGGTTGATTAATTCTTTCCTATTCAGAACGAGGACTCTAGTCTATCGAATGCTAGTTGCTGCATCGACAATGGACGGATCCCCAAATCACAAGTCAGGGAAGACGAAATTAACTGGAATAGATTTACTGTGCTAAAGCAACCTTACCATAACTGCTGCAAGTGCCGCGTACAGAGGCCAGCTGACGTATATTCCAGTAACGCCTTGCCTGTTGGGATGTATGCTCTGTCACCTGCAACCAATCAAATGACGCAAAAGTATCGATTGACTTCAAGCTTAGGCACTTATCAAGAGGCGCGTCAATAAATAGCGTTAGAACAGCCGATAGCGCACGCGGAGGGGATAATTTGTCCCACGTGAATGTAAGTCATGGTGCAGACGAAAACACGATGAGTCAGCGCCGCTGCGCTGGGTGGCAGACTCCTACAAGTTCAGTGCCGCAGGCTAGAGATGATTGCACAGTGTTTTATATGCGGACGCAAGAGCAATATAGCGACCGATTGAATTTACGTTATAGGCCTGTGCTTTCGACGAGTTTCTAAGCCATTGCAACGTTGAAATTGTGATAGGTTCTAAAAATGTGAATAATTGCTCCAAACGCAACTCGTTATTCAGCTGCATAGCCAGTTTATTTTCATGAGTACAATGTAAGATTTGTGCACTTCCGAGGACAGTTCAGGCGTGAGGTTTGCTAAGCTACACGACCGTGCTCATTGGGGTGTAATTGATCCTTATATTTCATGATCTGGCTATGAATGAAAGCTACAGATCGTTGCGGAATTCCGATAGCAAATCCCCTCTTCTAGATTACCATAAAAACGTTTTAAAGCTTATAAAGCCTGGCCTATCGTGGGTCCGCCCGGGTCCGCCGGGAGCAAACAGATAAGCCCGAGGCTATAAAGATTCGTGAATGGCTAGTCCATGTTAATTTGCCTTAGCAATACTGGACCTCGCGCGCTTCGTTTTCCAGGTTGCGATCTTGCGTCTACATTGGTTTTAAGAGCGTTCTCATAGAGCTTCGGTGGTCAGCAAACAAGTAATCGAGGAAAAAGGCCAGAAATGGTGTGGTGTTCGCGGCTTTCTAACAAACGTTGTTTCAGTTTCACTGTCAGGATTTCAGTTTGGGAGGACATTAAGGAGGCACAGTGGCTGAATATTTCTTTCATTTCTTTGAATTAAATGCCTAGAAAGCCTGTATTGGCCAGGGCAAGTACCACAGCCCTTTTTTCCTGACCACTTGCAAACAGGTTATTGACTTGATGACGTCAAAAGACCGGTTCATGCTGTCTGAAGGTAGGTAGTCTCCTTTAGCGTCTCTATGACCCGTTCTGACACTAAGCTGGAGATTAGGAAACCCAGTGTGTGTGTGTGTGTGCGTGTGTGTGTGTTTGACTATCGGTTTCGATGAAGCCTAACAAGTGCACCAACAGGTTGGCACAGAAGATGACGGCCTCATTGGGTAGTTTAAAGGGATAGAGAACGTAGTTAGCGCCAAACGCCCTCTTCACCTTCGCCCGGAGTTTTGAAGACTAAATGGGTTCCGGTGTAGGCCGCTTTCGCCAGTGCAAGCTGAAACACTGCCTCACTTTCTCTTAAGTGACAGCAAAATTTGCGCGGGTACATCTGTACTATCTACCTTCACTCACCCACAGTAGGTGTGAAGACAGGCCCAAGGAGGCCAAGACTGATATGGCTACTACTGTTTCCAATAATACTACTGGCTATCAATTTAGCCAAGCCCTAGTAGTATCAGTACTAGCTCTGGTGCTCAATATTTTCTGGAGTGACGCTGTTTTGAAAATTGACGCTGGGGCTCATACCTCCTTTTGTCCTAAGCTAGGTACGGAAAATTTGCTTTGATGTTATTTCGAGTAGATACAGCTTGGAGACCCTTAAAACATCAGGGCTTGCCATGTTTTTGCCACCTCAACTCTATCCTCCCAGCCTGTGTGCTTTTCAACTAGGAGTTGGCTTACGTGAACTGAGATAAAACTGCTATAAGTACTAACCTATGCTAAATTGCTAAGTCTAGTAACTCTTGCTAATAAAACCAGTAATTGGTATATTATGATATTGCTTCTAGTTGCCTTTAGGAAGCTGGAATCCAGTATGCGCTCCCAATCTGCATGGGATAGAGTAGATTAACAATTTATGGGTCTAGACGGAGCGTTATTAACTACAGTAGGTTGCCAAACTCATGCAATCCTACGATTTTTACAATTAACTACCTCTTACTCAAATGCAGCCCAAGCTGTGGCCCCCAAAGTCTTCCAGCAATAAAGTTACGATCGTTCATCACAATAGGGCATATTATGATTTACGAAGGAATATAAAGTTTTATCGAAACAACAGCTTTTTAACAAATGGGAAAATTCCGAAAAAGTGGAAATCGGGCGTACTAGGTAAACTTAAGTTTTACATGTAAAGGAAGCCCGTTCATGCAAAACCACTGAGTAAATAGAGCAGCACAAGCAAAATCACGTTGGAAATTAAATCGTTTTGTCAAGCTTTCGAATAAATATGCTTCCATATTACGTGCAATATAGTGTATGGGTGTTACCGTAGAGCCTAAATTTCGAGTATGTATTCTAACACGTTTTCACTAGAACTGCTAGTTGTTTCTTTTGTTTATTCATCGCTTGACTTATGTTGGACTAAGGTTACCACGTTTTTGCTTGATATGCCCCATTGTGGGATAACAGGAGTAATATATTGCTGAAGCTCACGCGGGGACATGCCGGTCAATGATTTAAAAATTAAATTAGAATTGTTGAGAACAATCGTAAACGTACCATATTTTTTACACAAAGAGGTATTGCCTTCTGCTCTATTTTTATAATTATTTCGAGATTTCTATTTCGAAGAGGTTCAGATCTTCCATGAAATTCTAATAAAGACTTTACAATTTTAACTGGCTTTAGTCTATTGACCATTAATAATCAGTATATTCTATTTGCTTATCAAAACCTTAAAAATAACATATATCTTCAAAGCTTTTGCATAAATAACTGGCTTTTAAGCATTTTTTTCTCATAGAGCTGCCTTTGTGTGTCATAGTTTCAGAACCACCCAATCATGTGAACTCATTGCCGAAAAGAATGAACGTCTGCTGTAAAAGTCGCGAATAAATATGCTCAAGATTGATTTAGAAAAATTCTACAAAACGTTTACGCTTGAAAAGAAAGCTTAACTTATATATATTGGCATCTGAGGTCTGCGTACTTTAATTTTTGATGATAAATTCAAGGTCAGAATGTCAAAATTTGGCCAGTTAATTGATTTCCCTTACAATTAGGGATATCTCTTCTATTACAAATGAAGGAGCTACTTATTTTATCTAAAACGGAACAGTTTTCAGCATATTTGGTTACTTCTAGACTCAGTTCTACAATAACAAATACAAAGTAGAGTGGCAAAATTATCAACGGCGATTTTGAAAAAAACTGTTTCACAATGTCCCGTGAAAACTCTGTCAAATTTTTTTATGTTGAGTGTCTCCAACTTCATATCAATTGCACAATTAATTGGGTTGCCATATACTAACAAAGGTCTCAAACGTATTCCTTGCCTGTAACCGCTCAAATATAAAATATAAATTTAATGTGGAGTAATGCAAAGAATAACTTCAAAAGTTTATTACTCAATTTTATGGCACAAAATTTGGCAGATTTGCAAAATATAAATTTGAAAACTTATTTCGCTCTTCTATTCCCAAAAGTAATGCGCTATCTCCTAATTACACCAACCTCAATTTTATGGATGCAAAACAAAATTTTCCGCTTTGTGAACAGATATAATTCAAAAATGCCTGCTCTTCATTAATGTTCCTTTATAGTGCAACATGCACACACAATAAGTTCTTTTCCGCACCGTTTAATAGCATAGGAAATTCCTGAAATATCAAAAAACGCTGGATTTTGCCTATTTTGCCTCTATTTTCTTCCAGTATTCTGATCTGACCGCAATTTAATTCTAGTTAACAACATTTTGCGACCCAATTCAACCCAATGAACTAAATAAACAACCTCAAGTGTGGGTTAAATCCTCCAATTTCCAACCTTGCATCACATATGCAATGTACTGTAGTAGCACAAATTCTACCATACTTTTAAGTCGATTGTAGTGCCTTTTTCAATGTAAAGGCTGTCTGCAGGCTTACTGAAACGCCAAGCTAGCGATAGTTTGAGCGTTATCACTGGGTTTTCGTCTTCTTATGCCCAGTAGAGTCCTTCTGACCTCCCAATAGGTTTCCTTTAGTAAAGGCGGAACAGGTTATCTACTTAAACTGGAACTGGCCTTAATTTTATGTGGCTTCGCACTTCATCGCATGCCTCTTCCCAGTAATCATGCACACCTTTTTACGCTAAATCCCATACGGTGGACGTGAACAGCCAATTTAGATCAGAGGAGTTCATGAGTTCACGCAACTGACCTCGAATTTTCAAAAGGAACCGGGAGACCGATTGGACTAGGGTAATGCGAATTCCCTGACAAAAACTCAATTTTGAGTATGCATACATTCTGTCAAAATAACCTTTCGAGCCTTTATGGCCGTAGTGGAAAATATACTAAAACTATGGCTCCCACAACGTCCCGTGCTGCAGGCTGAATCATAGGTGACATCCGATTGGCTCATGGCACGCGTCTACTGGGTTGCGCTAGGTCTGCGCGAACTCAAAATTACTGCCTTATGATAGTTCGAACATCAATTTTGATTATGCCCACTATATTCCCAAGAGCAGGGGTGGTGACTGGAGACAGCGAAGAGATTTAAGTTAAATGGAGGCAAAACTATCTACCTCACTCTGGAAAATTTCGCGTTTTAACCGGTGACAAAACCAAGTCAAACTGACCGAACAGGCTCAGGCGTGGGCCGCTTTCTCTAATGCAGGCCGGAACGTCGCCTTATTTAGTGTTAAATGACAGTAGGCTTTGCACTATCTACCCTCACTCACCTTCAGTAGGTGCCAAGACAGACTCAAGAAAACCAAGGCTGGTACAGCTTCTACTGTTATTGCCATTTGTACTACTTCTAATTAGAAGTGCAGCTGGGTGTTAGTAAAACAGGCACTATTTTTCCGAGGTGTCACTGAATAAATTTAAAGCTGGGAATCATATCACCTCAATCTCAACAAGGAGGGTGAATCTCGGTTTGAGCTATTCCGAGTAAAAAGATGTTTGACGCCCTGAGCAAATCAGGGCTTGCCTTGGTTTCCACCTTCTCAACTTTATTCACCAAAAGCCATGTCACAGGCTAGAATGTTCAAACTCTGAGGGATGACAACGCCCAACTTTTAACAGCCAAATTTCTTTCTGAATGCCGTGTTGGTGTGGCGTGTCTCTCTGAGGTCTGCCTACCTGGTACTGGCTGTCTCACCGCTGATCGCTTGGGGCCGTTTGAAAAGTGCCCCAGTCAACGTTTCCATCATCTCCGTAAATGCGCCTACTCTGGCTGCTGATGACAGCGTAAAAGATGACTTCTACGGTGACCTCCGGCGAACAGTTGACCGCATCACAAGAAGTTATCTACTCGTCATTGCCGTAAATTGGAACGCCCGACCAGGTGTGTGTGACGCTGGAACCCGTCATGTGGTTGGCAAATTTGCTGTCGGAGCGCAGTGTGCCAACGGTGAACGCCTTGTCAACTTCGCATCGCCGAACCGCCTCGTTGTGTCAAGCACCCGTTTTGATCATTCGCGCCACCATCTTGTCACGTCATACTCAAATGACGGGCAAAACCCAGGCCCAAAAAGATCACATCCTCGTCCGAGCACGTTGGGCTAGCTTGGTCTTCGATTGTCGAGCCTACCGCGGTGCTGATGCAGGAAGCGCTCATGCATCGGACCATGTTCTACAGCGGGCAACCTTTCGCTTGCGTTCGAGAGCTATTCACAGACCCTCTCGACCACAGCAGATCGATGTCGTAAAGCTGAAGTCCTCTGCTGGCGACGCTTTCCACTAAGCACTCCAGAACCGTTTCGAAGGCCTGTACCCTGACGCCCGAGCGGACCCAGAGCCCGCGTGGCAGTCCCTGAAGGCCGCGATGTCAGAGCTGGCATGCACCCATCTGGTAAAAAAACCCGGCGGCGGCATTACGACTGGATCACTAGACCCACGCTTGAGTTAGCTGAGGAGGCTGGCCGAGCCAGATTTACTGGCTCCCCCACTTACAGAGAGCTGCGGCGCCAAACGACGAGGGCCATCTGAGCCGATAGGAACGCCTACTGGAGCGACTTTGCCACGGAAACGGAGCGAGCAGCTACCAGAGGTGATACCCACAAGCTCTACCGACTCTTAAAGCAGGCCAGCAGAGGTTTGAGGAACACCACCGAGACTTTACTGGATCGCAAAGGTGTTCTCATCACTCAGATCGATGACCGGTTAGAGAGATGGTGCGAGCATTTCTGTGACCACCTTAATCATGATCTCCCTGTGATGTCTGACCTGTCGCCCAATGCGAACGATATGCACCATCTGTATAAGTGCAACACAGAGCCACCCAGTGTAGAAGAAGTTGTCTCCATTCTCTTGAGGCTACGCAACAACAAGGCACCTAGTGAGAATGACCTCCCCTCGGAGCTCTTCAAATGTGCACCCGAGGTTATTGGGCCCTGGCTAAAACAAATATTTGCCAAGATATGGGACAGCAAAGTTGTGCCCTCTGACTGGAGAAAAGCAGTGATCCTCCCCTTGTTTAAAAAAGGCGACAGACGAGCGTGCAGAAATTACAGAGGCATTAGCCTTATCGATGTAGCGGCGAAAACATTCACGTCTCTTCTTCTCAAACGTTTCCAAACTGTGAGAGACCAGCGCACCCGCCCAAACCAGAGTGGATTTCGACCAGGTCGTGGCTGCACCGACCAGATCTTCAATCTCCGCCGTGTACTGGAACTGAGATGGGGTCACCAACAACCCACTGTTCTATGCTTCATCGACTTTGCTGCCGCATTTGACTCTGTTGATCGCAGTTCGCTGTGGAACATAATTAGGACGGACGGCCTACCCCCTAAGCTTCTCACTTTCATGCAGGCATAATATCGTGGCACTTCAACACGGGTGAGGACGCAGAACGGTGAAACGGAAGCCTTCAGCGTCAGGACGGGTGTCCGCCAAGGCTGTGCCCTTTCACCAACCCTATTCAACTATGCGGTGGACTGATCATGACGAAAGTACTGGATGACTTCCCGGGAGTGCAGTTTGATTGCTAGAAACGGGTGACTGACTTAGCGTATGCGGATGACGTCGTCCTCTTTGGCAACAACTGTATTGCAGTTTAGAAGGCGCTAGACAAGATCAATGAGCGTGCTTGATCCATTGGATTACGCCTAAACGCCACTAAGACCTAAGTCATGCTCTCCTGTGTGCCCCCTACATCTGTCACTCCTATTGTTCTCAACGGTGCTCCTCTCGAAGTGGTCGACTCGTTTAGATACTTGGGCTCTTTGGTCACGGAAATGGGTCAAGGTGTCGATGAGGTTGTATCATGCGTCAACCGAGCCCGATCTGCCTTCTACCGTCTGCGCACTTCTCTATAGAAAGAAAAGAAATATCACTACAGACAAAGTCCCGTGTTTACCAAGCAGTGGTTCGATCTATCCTGCTTTATGGCGGAAAGACATGGCCTATGCGCGTTGAGGACATGAGGCGCCTTGAGGTGTTTGACAATGACTGCATACGCCGCATCCTTCGTCACCGTCGCGTCAACCGAATTCGCTGCTCCGATCTCCACCGACGCTGTCACCTGGACGCTCTCCCTCCACTCCTGCTTCAGAGACGACTTCGGTGGTTTGGGCATGCGTCCTGGTGTGATAATGGTGAGCTGATTCGTGACCTGCTTGTGGCGACGCCTCGCCCCCTTCCCACCTGGCACAAACGTCGCGGCGAGCAGCTGAAAACTTGGACAGCAACGGTCAAGCAGAATCTGTCGTCCGTTTCCGGCCCATGCATCTCCGGCCTATGCCGGTGGAACCATGAATGGATGGCGCTCTCGTGTGAAGAGGCGCAAGATCGACGCGCCTGGATTCTGATTCGTGATGCAGTCAATGTCAAAACTGATGGCGGCTCAACCCGCCCGAGGTGAATGCCGCTACAAGTACAAGTACAAGTAAGAAAGTGTCACATTCTACTAAGTTTGATCTAGGATGCTGCTGCTAGAGATTATATGCCACTGTTAAGAGTGCTACTTCTAGTCATCATACTTCTAAGACCAGCAGACAATATATTCTAGTAATATATTCCCATAATTGTATCAATAGCTGAGATACATCCCATTTTTGCAACAAGCATAACAGATGGGGGAATATGAGCTTACGCGCGTCCTAATCTTCATCTGAGCTGATTTGTAAGACACTCGGGCGAGCGTTCACGTCTGGTAGGTAAGTAATATGGTCCCCTATGTGCGCACGGTGACATGTCTTAGACGCATGTAAGTCCTCACGCCGCATCAGCCACTGCGCCCAGCAAGTTGACAGGCTTGAAGAGTCGAATAGGGAGAGGGGGGAAGATGAGGTCGACACTGGGGGAATCCAACCTTGGGTCACGTCAGCACACTCCTTGTTACAGGAAATATGACGTGCTCGAATCTATCAAGACAAACTAAAATCATGGGCTTTTAATGTTGCCCTACACACCTCCCTACACCCCCCCTCCTAACATTATTCCTTTCTCGAGCAGCCAGTGAGCAATCAATTTCGGCATTGTTGAATACAGCGTTTTCTTCTCAATTCCAGCCTGGATCTGGTATCATGGCAGAGTCAATGAGATAAAAAGGGGGAGAGGGCATAGGTGGCTGGTATGGCCTAATTTGCCCAGATACAGCCCACATTTTTCACGGCGTACCCGCGACGTCGCCCGTTAAGGGGACATGTACACCACTACCATCATCCTTTACATGACCACCATCAGTGCAGGCACGCCTTTTACCGTGCCAACCTTTCACCAGTGCTGTAAATGCGTATCTAAACTATATCCATTTTCACCGTTCCCTCGCATCAGAGATTAGTCTGATTAGTCATTCATGAAACTATCACACAGAGACCGTAGAACCGGTATCAGAAGCCCCAACATACACCCCGTCTTACAATAACCGCCTGTACACACATCTCAAGCGCATTGAGATGCTGTATTCTTCTTTTATGACACAGGCTTATCCACGAAACTCTCCAGGAAAATAGCAAAGTTCAGGCCTCATCATACCTACTCAGGTGCACGTCCCTCGGCCAAATATCATCATCCCTCAACATCACTGTACACCCACCCCGGTAAGATTCTACCTCTCTCCGCCAGGGAGTATGTGAACACTTTCGGATTTGTTGCAATGCTAGAGAAAATATTAACATGCCAGAGACTGTTCACTTCCCATAAATTTAAAGCACATCCTTTGCTGCATCCTGGGACATCCTGGGCACCATGTCGTGTTTATTGCGGCTTAGGCTTAACCCCTTTGCGATAAGTTTGCCATCAAGGAGCACGTTGGCACGCGTAGTTACAGGTTCACGCCGCGCTAGCCGTCTGCAACTGATCAGCGCTCAATTGGAATACGACCGGCGTTAACACTGTATGCGTATATTATATGTAGTCGATCCTTATCTCGGTCTTCTGGACTCTCTCGTAGCACCTGGCACTGTTGGGTGGGAGTATGGAGAGTGACTTTTCAACGACTACATGACTCTTGAGAACCTGCCTATATCTGCTGGTCTCCGTCATCCGTATAGAGGCAGTATGCACGCCAAAGCTGCCGCAGTTTATCCCAAATTTTTCACTCGATCACCTCCGTTGAGGATAAGGAATATTGTTCGTACATATTTCTATCATTTATGCTTATTGCAAATATAAGATGCATGCCTTACCACTCGGATATCAATACAGTATAGGAAACACCTTGTTGTCATGCTTAGCTAATTCGAGAAAATGTTGCGTCCTTTTTTTAGACAGCAGACGTTCTGTAAACTCCAATCTAAAGCTGGCAAGCCTATAGATAGCCTGAAAACGGCAAATAGCAAGGCCTTGCGAAATAAAAGCATGGAAGAACCTGAGCTAATCATGAGGAAAGAAGGTACCTGCGGTTGTGCATTGTCCATTGAAACCTAAACCCAGTGACTATAAAACATGATTGTCTTTTGGCTCGGAATGATGAAACCCTTGATGTCCTTTCAGGTAACCGGGTTTTCTCGACACTTGATATAGTCGCTGGATATTGGCAGGCATTATTCAGTCTGTCCGACCGTGAGGAAATTGCTTCCTCAGTTGCCTCCGGCTTAGAGGAAGTCAAAACCGTGCCCTTTTATTTAGCCAAAGTGTCTACTGCATTCTAAATATTTCTGAACCAAAGTCTCACTCAAAATCGGTGTGTGTTACTCGACAGCCTGCCTCTCACTTGTCGATACACTAGACTCCTTTCACTCTCACGTGCAGCCGTGAAATTGGAATACGAGCGGACATATTCGACTGCTCAAAGGGTGCCGTCTAAGTTCGTAATCGATCAATAGGAGGCCGTAGTCTCATAAGCCAATTTCTTTTGGACACAATTCGCATTGTGAACGAACACTCGGCCCGGAGCTCACAACCCGACTAAAGCTTGACGACCGGCCCACAGCAGGGCTCCTACTATTGGACTGTTTATATTGCACTTGCAATACAATATAATTGCATTGCTGCAAAGAGATTGCAGTAGGTGCCTGACCGGCTCGAAGATTTCACCGGTCCATGGAAAATAAACCAGAGTGAGTCTGGTCAGGGCGAGCCATCCGCACAGGAAGTCAGCGCATTCCCCACTGCACTTTCTCCTTTACTTATTTTGAAAATTAGTGGCTCACTGAACTCTGCCACCGATATAGGAGTTTTTTTCCCCGCGTAACCCTTTTGACTATTATTTTATAAGAGGGTCCGTTTTAAATTGGATCTGACTTACGATGTGCAACATACTACTCATTCCTGTTGTTATACAGTTGCTTACGCTAAGGTGTGATTACCAACTTTGGCAACAGTAGCTTATGTAGGCCCACTCATTAATCCCTACTTCTTGCATGTTTTCCTACGAAAACGGTGGTTATACGGTCTTCTGGATAGGAAATTATGACACGCAGTGGAATATACTTTAATAAATACTAAATGCATTTTTATTTTTCTGTGTTTAGATGTGTTGTTGATTTATATTTGTAGATATTCCTAATCTTAATTATCATTTAACTTATCGCGAACAAACTTGAATATCAAACTGCAGGTTTCTGGAATTTCCCGAACAATCGAAATGGATCTCGTCTACTTCAACTTACTTGAGGTCCAACTTACCGTTCCGGAGTAAGATTAGTAAATTCCGCGGCGCTAAGCGCCGCACTCACCTTCAATTTACATGCAGAACAACCTATTCTAAAAATTTCCTTCTCTGTCTATCCTGTCTCCCCCCCCCTAAAATTCTTTTACCACCGTCTTTCCAGAATAAAATGCTGGGACTAGGGGTATATGAGTGGGCCTACATTAGCTACTTTTGCCCCAATTTTGTATTTTTCGACCACAGTACTAAGCTTGTAATGAAGGGATGCCTTGGGCGTTAAATAAATTATTTATTTATTTGCCGCAAATAGTCCCAAGGTTAATATTAGAAGTCAGTTTATGGCAAACAATTGTTTTCAGCAACTCTTCATCAGACCAAACGTTTGCAAGGGAAATTAACGCTGTACGTAACAATAAAAGTTTGAATAGGTCGAAAAATCAATAACTATCTAACGCGGGCGCTGATTGGCCAACGCGGACTATTTCAGTTTGCGCATGTAGGCCTTGTCAGCGTGTTGGTTGTGGGACTGTCGCTAGTTGGTAGGGGCAAAATACTATCGCCACCTGGTGTCGGTTTAGGCCATGGAAGTGAAAGAGCTTGTGTCAGAGTCTTCTGACAACAAAGCACTGGATTTGCTAGCCTTATAGCTACTGCTTCGGATGTTGCAAGCATCCATTCGCGTAGGCCTTTGGAAAAATTAGGTGGTGCCCTGTAGACCACCTGAAAGGCTTCGTTAGTATCGACTCGATGGTTTGTATCAACAAGATGTGCGAGAATAGCACTCGAGATCCATTGATCACGACGCGCTCAAATTCGAGTTTCATCGGACCGCCAAACGACAGTGCAACTCGGTCCATCTCAGGACTGACACTCCGGTTGCCATGGTTCCTTCTTAGTGCGACTGTTTGTCCGGTAGGTGTATTGGGGACCGGGACATGTGTACCTATCTCAGTCACTCCGACCGCGCCCACCTTCTCTCCTCTTGACATTCGTTCGCCGTCGAAAAAAGGTGGGTGGGCAAAGAGAGAGAGAGAGAAAATGTGGTAGGTGCTGCTACACACTGCCACCACTACTAGAAAGTAATTAACATGCAAGTCACCGGTCCTCTGACCACCGCCATGTTATGTGGCATGCGATGGACGCCGTCCTTTGTGGTGGTGGCGGTCAAACTGTCCGAGGAAGTTTTCGGCAGGCGAGCAGCTGTTGAAAAACGGTAGGCATAAACCCAGTTGGTAAAATTCAGCTTCGGCTTTTTCTCGTGCATAATTTGCCCTCCCCGCGGAAAATTGAAACTATTATTCCCGTGTTTACCCGCAGATCCCATGACTGACAGTCAGGCTTCCTCTTTCTATGATACTTATGTTACTCTGGTTGATGTTAGCTTCAGAAAGCGACCGCGAAAGCCTGAAATTTTTAGTGACGACGGAACTGTGCGCGGTGACCTGTTGCTGGCGGTGGGTGAGAGAGTGCGTTTGACCTTCAGCGCAATTCTTTTCCCATTAAAAACAATTTGATGTGCTTGAAGCCGTCACGGTGCGCTAAAAGCCGTGGCTTGGAGGGTTGCCAGCTGGTGGGATGACTTGGACACCGCAGTCAGTCCAGTGTGTGTCTTGTTATTTGGAGTGGCTTACTGTGTGCTGAGATTCAGACTCAATGGCTCCTGCTTAATATTAGCCTTAATGGCGTTTCGAACTGGGAGCCGACCTAGCGACGTGTGCTGCTGGTGCGCGTGTTGAGTTTTGGTCGCGCCAGCCGCCTGTGCCCTCCCTTATCTCCCGTCATCTCGACTCTGTCTGGACACTGGGTTCAGGTGTGGGAGTGGTGAGAGAGTGGGGTAGGATTTCCGCAAGTCTACTTTCACTATAATTCCGCGGGAGTCACCGTGTTGCTTCAGCCTGCTGAAGCTCGTGGTGAACATCGTCGAGAGCGACGGTCGAAGTGTCGTAACTGGGGGTCGGAGAGGTTATGCGTAAGCAAATTGTTTCACTCTGTCAGTTACTGTGTTTGAGCTCGCCTCCGATCGTCTTAACAAGGCCTGACCAACGAAACATGTTGGAAGAAGGACGAAAGCTTGTGGTAGAGGCTGCACACTGGCACTGTTGTTGCACTTGTTGATAGACTGTGGGCCCGTAGATCTTGACTCAAGCAATTCTCGGCTCACATGATTGTCGCCTTTCGCGTAAAAGTCGGCCCCACTGAATAAGAATTTGTGGCTGGGTCTGATCGAATGAGCTGTGACTTAAGAAGTGGCGTCATTTCTCCGCACTACTGTCGCGTGTTCGGTAGTTCACGTCTTCATAAGTCTTCCAGTTTCTCCGATGTAATTGTTTTTTCCGCAACTGTATCAGATCCTACAGACGACTCCCGGTGTTTCTTGCCATCGTGGTGAGTCTTTTGGTTTCATCATCTGACGCCTTATGGTTGCCTCTAACCTGCGCGCCTGAGTGATGTTTAACGAGGCCCCCGTTTATAAGCAAGTGTAATGGCCTGCCCAACCCATATTTGGTGCTGAGACCCAGTTTGGACAAAACCCTTTACCACTCGGGGAGTGCACAGGTGAACGCGTCTTCCATCGTTAGGGTGCCAGATGGCGGAGCAATCATCACGTCCAAGCCCAGCACGGATGATGAGAGGTCATGGCTTTCATGTCGGCCATAAAGCAATTAGTGCACAAGCGGGCAGATATCCTTCATCGAGGGAGCCGTTAACTGTCATAGGTGTGCAGTAGGATAACGGCTGTATTCTGTAGCTATTGCAACTCCCTGTGCGTCAATTACCCGTTTCTGCTATTGCCCCTGATGGTAGATATAGGTCGGAATTCGAAACGTCAAGCGGATAACGTCCTTTTGCCAGCGATCACATCTGCTTTTTCTCCCTCCCTGGTGTTATAGCGACGTGTTCATCATCGTAAGTGTTATAACGATGACATCTGACATGTGTCACCGTTGAATTATGCCCTGTTGAAATCCCCAAGAAAGAACACAACAAAAAGGGTATAATTCTTGAATCCACCCGGAGGAGGGTTTATTGTGCCTTGGGTGGCTGTTGCCTCGCTGTCAGGTGTGGCTGCAACTCTTTGTGTCCCGCCTCGGGGCGAACCTGGCATTGGGAGCGGACCGGCGTCGCCACGCGTCCGCTGTTGCAACCCTCTGTCAGGGGTGACGGTGGCTTATAAGAGATTGCCTGTGCGTTCTTTTGTGGCCTTGTTGGCCGCATTGGGATAACGTCACGCGACCAGTTAACCCTCGGGCTTTGTGCCTTGCGTAGGCTTTTGTGCATGCATGCGTGCGTGCGCGCGTGCATACATGCGTGCAGGCATGCGGTCTAAGGTCATCTCGCGTGGCCTGTCCAGCGAACGCTATTGAACAAAGGAATCATTATGGTGGTCAACGACAGGCTCGACGCCTTAGGAGAGCCGACAAGGTTGCTAGCCTTTGGTCAGGCTACCATCCTAACACCTGGGACTGGCATTTTCGCTTGTATTAGCAATTTATTTGGGCGCGACGCGTTTCGATCGGTCCGATGCAGGGCAAATATTCCTGCGTGCTAACCCTAACACCAACCATGACCCAAACGCCAGTTGTTGCCCTAAGCTTTCACCCTAGCCTTAACTGTGATGAAAACTTTAATTTCCTATCACGGCGACCAAAGAAGCAATTCCTACACCCAAAGCCTTTGACTATGTTTGCGCGTTGACGAAAGCTCTGCCATAGTGCCTTGGTTCGAGTCTCAAAAGCAGGGCTTCCAGGTCCACAGGAAAGTCCACTGCGACAAATGGAGATATCAGACAAGCTTCCGGTCCTAGCACACGTAATTTTGGCATGGTAAGTTGCTTAGGCAGGATGTTTTGGCGAAGCTCCATGTTTCTGGCGTTTATCGATTTTAATTTGGTCACTTCCACTTCCGGAGCCGTTGTCCTTACCAGTAGGCATCTGCTCACTGCTTTCCTAGGCCAAAATCCTTTTCGTTTTCGCCCCCTCATCAGTGCCTTTTATTCCGTTCAACGGTGCATGGGGAGAAAACCTAAGCAGTTTTTATGCTCACACTAAAAATGCAGTAAGCTTACTTAGCACATCCTGCTAAATTTGACTGCGCAGCTATTTACAACTTTGAAAGCCCTCATAAAAACAGCATTAAACATTTTCCAACTATGAATTCCTGCAGCGTTCATTAAGTTACCACCGTCAGATAGGCATTGTTCGGGGACCCCAAGAACGCCAAGTTCTCAAATGACCCTCAGCGAAAGTTCTTGCGATGCTTGCCCCTTGAATAAGGCCTTTGCAGTCAGCTTGCTTACATACGGGATCCACTGTTTCAAGTACGCTGACAACATACGGCATCTCGCTCATCGCATGGGATTCTAGGAGGAATTTTAAAATTTATTTGCAATAGGGAAAGATTGTTCAGGGGAGATTGTAATACTGACCATCGTTTAACATAACCCCGATATATTTCAACCCCACCAGGGTGTGGGCTTTTGAACGAGCTTCCGTTCGGCTGCCTTCTATAAACCCGCATGGTTAAAACTGATTTTCGTGTCTATTTTACCCTTTCTTTTTAAGTTCCTGAATGATGCAAATGTATTTTATGGAAAAAATGCACAAATAATATGCTTTCTTGTGCACATTTAATCATAATCTACGTCTTTCTCAAAATGTATACTTTAGGAAAATGCTTATTTTGGTTTAGAAAAGGTCATATTTTTTATATTTTTCTAAGATTATCGCATATTCATTCAAATGACACAGCTTATTAATACCGCTTATGGCGTATGTGACGTGGTCCTCCATCATGACAACACTATGGGTTCGGTATGACCTGTTTCTTTTTAAAATAACGTAGATAAATGAAAGATTTACCTTTGAGGGGAACTATACAGCATGCAATTAGAAAATTCTCAACGCAAATGCTACTTTAGATCGGTTTCTGAATTATTTGGGAATTGAAAGTGCTTTCAACTCGCATCTAAATAATAAATTATTCTTTTGTCCCATATTTTCTGTCAAGCGTCCTACATCATGATAGAAGGGTGTTACCTAGTAAGTTTCTGCCTTTTGAGAGACAAGACGTTGGGGGGTGGGGGCTCAACGTGCCTCAGTGATTTGCCGGGGGACAAAATCTCTATCATGAAAGGGGGCTGACAGCAAGGAGGGAGCTGCGTCTTCTCTCTCTCTCTGCTGCCGAGCGGGTGAGAGGGAACTGGCGCGTTGAATGCTCCGGCTAACGTAATCCAAATAACACCTGCTATGTCCTGACCTAGCTCCTCCCCGTGATGATTCAGTGCATCTAACACGCGGCTCATTTAGGGGACACGTTCCACCCTCCAAAAGGGGTGATGCCATCATGATATATACTGGCGAAGGAGTATACCAGACAAACAGTTAAAAACGAGACTTTTTAGTAAAATGCCCACAGTATCTTTACATTAGAACTGGATGAATATCGGAGCTATTTGTATCACTGTTTGAGCCTTCGAAGTCGTGCGGGAGTGCATCTTCAGCGATCAAAGCAGCAACACAACAGACGACAGTTATGAGGAGTTTTTAGAAAGCAACAATCGGGGAACTTGCTCTGGCCTCCTCTTAATTATAATGGAGGATGGAGAAAACACCTAGCTGACCTTTCTCGTTGTCCTCGTCTGCCGTAAGGGTTAAAAGGACCTATAGCCAAAACGGTCCAGAAAAACGACGAATACCGAACTCTGGCAGCAACCACCCAAGCACACAGAAATGCATTTGCATAACGGCGCAATACCGGCGTGTTGAGCCACGTTGCAGTGAACCGGAAGAAAAAGCTGCCAAACTGCAGTATCTTCGGTGGGTGCTCAGAGAAAATGGCTACCGGTCAGCAACCGGTGCGTCTTCAAATAAGACGATTAAAAAAATCGAACCGACCCCAATTTTTGCAAGCGAGACCGTACGTCAAAAATGTCTCAGAGGCAATCGGCCGCCTTCTCACACCGCATAGATTTGGGGTCGCACACGGACCGGAGGGAAACATGAGGTGTCGATTAACGAGACCAAAGCACCCACTGCTACAGCAAGAGCCATCGGGAGTCGTTTATCGGACCTAGTGCAGTTGCAGGCAAAGCAACTGCGTCGGAGAAAGGGAAAATGTTTTTCTTTTCGTAAACTGATGCCGATTGTCAAGTCGCGGCTCATTCGACGAAACCCGGCCACACATTCAAGTTCGATAAAGCGGACATTCACACGAGAGGTAACGATTGCGTGAGCTGCAAGTTGCCTGGGTCATCGTTTACGGCGTCCTAGTTTATAATCAAGTGCAATGACTTCCTCAACGCATATTCGGTCCGGAGACTTGGTTTGGACAAAGAACTTAGCTCTTCTGAGAGCGCGTAGATGAACACATTTTCCAATGACCAGGTGACTAGGCGGTCATCACGCCAATCTTCAACACTAGTGATTAATTGTAATGGGGGGTTAACAGCTTTTCTTAATTCAGCTAAACAATTCTTGGCCTATGTGGAAATCGAACCCACACAGCAGAGAAGGCTTTTGCGCAGCCAACGGTCTATCATTGAGCTACGAGGTTTATCGTGAGCCATGCATTTAATCACTTTTGGATTTATTTTACCCGTCAAACTTACTGCTCGTGTAGAATCCACCATTACAGAACAGCAAGCTGACTGTTGAGGCAGGATTTCCTAAGCAATCGTCTAGGATCTACCAGAATGACTACTAGGCTGACTTAATTATTAGGAGGTTTGGCAGAGTTGCTTAATTTGAGTTGACCTAATTGTGAAAAATTCGCGGCCTCGATGGAAGTTGAACTCACACAGCAGGGAAGGCTTTTGCACAGCCAACGCTCTACCATTGAGCTACGTGGCTCACCTAGCCGTGGTAGAGCCTTGGCTGCGCAAAAGCCTTCCTTGCTGTGTGGGTTCGACTCCCACCGAGGCCGCAAATGTTTAACAATTAAGTCAACTAGACTAGTGATTAAATTTCAGCGGATACTGACCCATATGCCAGCAATCAAGCAGTGAGCGCACTAGAGGTCAATCACCTTCGATGAAGGCGAGTCGATAAGCATCATGGGTATGTGGTAGAATATCAACTATATGCTATAAATGCTACTATACTGTAAATACTAAAATTCCGTGTGTCTCAGTAGCCGTATCTGCTGCTATCTCTGAAGATGGGTTGAATTTAGAATCTTAAACATTAGGCAAATAAAATTCTTGTCCCATTCATCACGTATACTTCTGCTCACTTAGATATTCGTTTTTACCGATTTTGCATTTTGCGTGTGGCTAGGAAATAAGCCTATTCTGAAGCCGACATCCATGCGTGACTGAAATATCTTAATTGTATTTTGCGCAATAGCCGTTGTTGCAGCCGCACCCAAGTAATTAAAAACATAATCCAGAACTAAGGTTAACATTTCATTTGACTGGCCAGATATTGTAGCTTAAACTTGCGCCTAAGCAGACTTTAACACAACAATAGTGAGGCGTCGGCTATTGGGCAAAGATAACCCGCTACGCAGGTTAGGTAGCGAGGAGGGCTCAATTCCTGTGACATGTTCCAACAGGGAAAGCTGCGTCGTTTACTTATAATTATTACCGGCGCCCATATAATGTTAATCTGAGGGACCGATAACACTATGCGCATTCTATTAACCTCCCCTACTTGCGGAGGGAAAGCGAAAACAACAAAAAGAAAGAGTAATTAGCTGCATTAAGTTTTCGAAGTGGTTCTGGAATGTGCCTTCAGAGGCATGCAGAAGGCACAGGGACGATCCGTTGAAATGGAAGAACTAGTCAACCAGATATTTCTCTCGTTCACGAGAATCGCCTAATTGAAGGCGTCAATCATGTGGCTTGTCAAAGCCTGCAGCCTGACTCCATAGTCTTTTATGGTACTGTATCTTGGGGGAGATGATGAACAAAAACAACCAGACATTTTGCTGGTTGCCTAGCTCAGGTCTCTGAAGCTGGAGTAAATAAAAGCCAAGAGGCTTTGACTACTAAAGGCCTTTTCTCAGTGCTTGCTTCGTCTCCCACACTTCCTGAATAATTAATCCCTATGCTCGCAACCACTTATCATACCCATACCAAATAGACTTCCGTAACTTCTTTCAGTGAAAACTATGCATATCGTGATATGTTGATAGGGTTTCCGTAAGCCAGTTTAACCTTTTGAATATCGCATTTTTTTACTTCCTGCGACAGTCATTAAATTTCCTGCAGCTTCATCTGCATCCCGGATGTACATAGTTTTTAATAAGGGCAGACATTTTCCAGTACGAAATAATTGACAAGAACGGCACTTCCTTTCATTCTGCACTTTTTTCACGCACAAAAATTTCGGCCGCCTTTAGCCTTCTCCCCTGGCCTTTGAAACTCTCACTGAGCCAGCCCTTTATTTTGTGGTTGCGCTATTTATGTTTCTCGAGCTGGGTATCAAGCCTGTATGCCTTCTGTGCCATTCGTCATGTCGCAAACACCTAAATCCATGTCCTGCAATTGATGTTTGCTAAAATTGCTAGTTTGACTCTTATCTGAGGTTCATATTACCAGAAATCCCTGGCAGCTGAACTCTGCAACAATCGAATCATCAGCGAACCGTTATCTAGGCTTTAAGTTGGTACCCATGTTGGAAGTAGTGTATAACACTTTCAGCATGCAAAATTTTATGCTCCTTTTGATACGACTTTTTGGTACTGTGATTACCTTCACAGTAGCTGAATGTCTCTGATCCAAATTGTCATTTAAATTTCTGGTCTTACTCTAAAACATCATGTATTGGACCCTTAAAAAGAAGAGGAACGTGCAGTCACTGGGAATAAAGGTTTATGAGCCAGAGTCTTCTGTCTCGTACAGTAGGCCAGCGTCGGAGACTGCGAGGGCAAAGTAGTTGTGTGGGCTTTTGAAACTGATCAGCCATTTTTCTGATCTCCATTCGTGTGTACGCCGGTCAGCCTATTGCGTCCAGCATAAACCGATTTTTAACCCTATTTGTTCATAGGAACAACAACAATGCGGTTGTTATCTAGCACAGATTTGAACGAAGTCCAATTTTCTTTCAATTTTGCGACTCATTCAAGAACGATTCACCATGACGTTGGCAATTGCAGTGGTTGACCAGTATGCGTTGTTTGTGCCCTTCGGTGTTCTGGGGTTGGTGTGCTCAGTTTTATCCATGGCAAATAATTTTTTGATGAAACTTTTTGAATTATATTTTCAACATAAAGTGCATCATTATTTTCCCCTCTTTCAGTCTGCTGTGAGCCAGAACTATGTATAAACTTCCGTTTGTGGATTCTTTCCCTCTCACTGGTTTGGTAAGCATGCTTTTTGAACTATATATCTTTCAAACTCCTTTATGGATATAAATTGGAAGATTGTGAAAAATTCGCCCTTCTTAAAATTTGCAAGCGGTTATTGTACATGTTGGCCTTCCAAGCACCCCTCTATAGTTCCCTGCCGTGTAAACTGACTATTTTCACGTTTCTAGGTGTTTTAATTGTTTCTTAAATGCATGTCTTCATCTCACCATCTGCAGGTTTGACAGATGAGTCCACTTAATTTATCAAACACCAGCAAAACTGACCTGTGAGGCCTCCTACAAATAAACTGCGCCGCCTAAGTGTCTTACGGAATTCGTGGTAAAAGGCTACATACTGGATTGAGGAGTGTAAATGCGTGCTAAATTGGGTGGATAGTGAACAATGGAAAGTAAATTGTCACTAATAATTGTTTAAGTGAACTAAATATAATCAAGTCGATCAACATAAACTCATGTTGCTTAGTTTGCTGAATTTATTTTCAGGCGGCCCTATGCTGGCGGAATTTATTTAAGGCGGCCTCACAAGACAATTCGGCAAAACTGATTGGTAGGGCCCTCCAAACACCTATTCCTTCGCCCAACTGCCTAACGTTTTTTTGGTCCAACAGTTGATTCTTGGCTAGTGAGTGTAAATGAATATTTAATTGTGGCGCAAGTGGTCAACAATATTAAATTAAATAAGGCTACGTTTATTAAGTTGGTTTGGCAGATTTGCTTAATTTGAGTTGACCCAAGTGTGAAAAACTCTAGGCGTTTGGCGGGATTCGAACCCGCGCATCAGAGAAAGCCTTTGCCGAAGGCGAATGCTCTACCGCTAAGCTACAAACGCCCGCTTCACGCCATGAGTTTAATCACACTTGGATCGATATAACCTGCTCAACTTTTCGCTCATATGGAATCCACCAATACGGGATCAAGTTGACTGAGTGGGTAAGATTGATCCAAGTGTGATTAAACTCATGGCGTGAAGCGGACGTTTGTAGCTTAGCGGTAGAGCATTAGCCTCCGGCAAAGGCTTTCTCTGATGCGCGGGTTCAAATCCCGCCAAATGCCTAGAGTTTTTAACACTTGGGTCAACTCAAATAGGCTATGTTTTTTTTAGTATTCTAAAATAGAATAAAATTCCATTAATATGAACTTCGATTGCACAGGATACAGATGCCAATTGAGGCAAATTCGACGTTCTGTAGGCAAAATTTAATGAAAATGGAAATTTGGCCTCCTATTGGTAGAATTTAACTAAAAGGGGAAAGTCGGGCTGCTGTAAATATAAAAGTAGTTTTCTTATAGTGGGTCGACGGGATTTAGAGCCTCCAAAGCCAGTCCTGCCGACAATTCTACTTAAAAATCAATTTTGAACCATCACTTGAGACTTGAATTTCCCTCTGGTGATGTAAGAGCTAACCACTATGATAACGTCATGTCGGCAAAGGTTTGCGTAAATGCGTGCTTGCAATTTTTTTGTTTTGGACTCGGGGGTACAGGTTGGCACAGATTCCTATCATTAAACACAAATCGGAGCTTACAAATTTACTAACGGTTGGTTAACCACGTAGAACGAAAGGCACCTCCCCTCCTGTTGGCCTACGTTCAACACCTTTTTCATGTATTCGTACTCTGAAGTGGAATCCCTGTCTTGTAGAGGTTAAATTTTAAACTGGTAACTTGAGACGCTTCATATATAGTTCACAACACTTCCACGCTTATATCAGTCGCACCCTCATCCCCTCCCTCACCCTAATACTTTGTTTGTCTCGGGTCTAAAAATGAACATTGCTGTTTATGAGGCTGGCTAGATTTATTGGCAAAAGCATGATTCTATGTGCTTCTGTTGGACAGACTTTCCCCAAAAGCGCTATTTTTTGCCAATAATTTGGAGCAGTCGATTTGGCTAACATGGGGATATGGATAATTTGCTTCTTAGTCAAGTAAAAAATCACAGAAAACCAGCCGTCCTATTCAAAAACTATATTATTCTCGGAAACGTATGGAACTTTAAGTACAGTTTAGTTTTTTTAGGTGGCCTATTCCATTGCTTACCTCTTTGGAAGTTGTTGGGGATGAGTCGATTCCCACGATTACTCTCCTTAAAGAAGGGCCCCCAGTGTACTCCATGTCGCTGGCATGAGAACGCGCCGTGGCTTTCGCTTTTTTGGCATAGCTGATTGGTCCCCTGTCACGGACGCTTGCTCGTGGAGTGGACTGAATGTACACCCCACAACCTTTTGTACTAGTGACTTGACTTACACTTTTAACCTTGTCGTTTTCTATGCAAATACACTTCTCCTACTGGCCGAATGACTTCTCCTGCTCTCTCGTGTGGGCGTTCAGGGCAACAGCCGGACTAACGAAGAGCTCCTGCTAATTACAAGCACCAAGCGCGGATCGTAACAGTACTCAAGCAGGCTGTGCTGCTGTGGTGTGGACTCAAAATCAGATTGGCCCGTAGCATGCAGTATTTGGGCTGCGCTGAACCTACACTAATTTTATTTAACGAAATATATGCCCATAGCACGCATACATGGGGCTTAGGCACCACGTCCCTTTCTGAGCTCAATCCCATCACTACTCCGCTGAAAACCTCGGACGGGTCACCGACGCCTAATTGAGGTGGGAGAATGAATGAAGTAAGTCATAGGTAACCCTCCATCGTGATAAGAAAAACACAATTATGAATAAAGAAGAAGGCACCAGAACAATTCGTTTATTATTTTGAGCTTTCGACCTCACATAGGAGCTTATCGCCAGAAATAGAAGCAGCAACGGGCAAAGGCTATATGCATGGCGGTGTAGCATGTGATGGTGATGTCGATCAGCAGAAGGTTCCCCCAAATCACAAGTCAAGCAAAACAGTGTTGGTGGACCGAAATTTACTGCCGGAAAATAGACAGTAAAAAGGCTGTGTTATGCGTCAACTGGCAACTGCGTATGCTCGCCATATGCGTACTTGAAGTTGTGTTCGCTGCTGTTAAGCCTTGACTGCGGGATGTCACTGGTGGGCTGCGCAGCCAGTTAGGCGAAAGGGCGCGCGTCGGTTGGCTGGAACTAACGTGCGCCTTGAGCAGCAAGCAGATGGTGAGAGCATAGGATAAGCAGATTATCACGGATCTCTCGCAGCGAATGACAAAGAGACTGCGGGGAAGCGTATCACGTGCGAGTGGACAGCGAGCGTGGAAGGCTTTGTGAGCGATGGCAGCGTGAGTGAGCGTAGCAGGCTCACCACAGTACCCCCGGCAAGAGAGGAGGTGACGTAAAGCGACGTGGAAGGCATGGTTTATGCCTAAAAATTCGAGTGCCAAAGTGGTCAAGGAAATGGACATGTCGTCCAATCTGAGTGATATATACAGGAAGCGTGGAAGTGGAGTCAGTGGGAGCTGTAGCAGAAGTGTCAGAGTTTGAGGCAGTGGCGGAAGTGTAAGAGTTAGAAGCAGGAGCAAGTTGAGGTTGCGGACAGGAGTGAACACATAAAATGTGGGCGGTGCAATAACGGGTTGGGGAGCAGGGAAAACAGGGGACGAAAGATCAGAGGGCACCTTCCATGAGGTGTCCGGAATAGCAGCTTTGAGCCGGTCAACGTTAACGACCTCCTCGCGGGTTTCACGTTAGATGCGGTAGGTATTCGTCTCCCATTATATAACACGGAAGAGTCACTCGTAGGGTAGTGCAAATGGCTGCCGAACTCGATCACATCGTAGAAAGATGGGAGAGAAGGTCGCCTAGTCTTTCTCTAGATATGACTCAGAAACAGAAGGCTTAAGTGGAATCGGAGAGAGCGTCTCCAATCCTGCCACAGACGCTGCAAAAGGTTGCTAGGATCTTCGACCGCATCTTGAGTAGATGGCAAGATCATCTGACCGGGACGTCGGACGGCGGAGCCGAACACCAGTTCAGCCGCGGAGATGTCAAGGGCCGACTTAGAGAGGAGTGCATGCCCAACAGGGCCAGGGGGAGACGGTCCATCTAGTTCTTCGAATCGGCCGTGGCGCGTAGAGAGATCTCCAATTTCTCAGCTCTTCAACTGGCGATCTAACCGGTTGACCACCGCGTTGCCATCCGGAGCGATAGGCTGCAGTGCGAATGCGAATACAGCCTAAGAAGGAAAGGAGAGATTGAAGACGTCAGACTCGAATTGAGCACCGTGATTAGTCGTAATAGTGGAGGGAACGCCGAAGATGGCAACCCAACCACTAAGGAAGGCTTTGAGCCCCGTGGAAGTCTCGGTATTGAGGAGACGTATAGCCTACGGCTAACGGGTGAATCGATCGACGCAGTTGACAAGGCAGGAGCAGCCGTTGGACAGGGCAGAGGGTTTGCAATGTCCAGGTTGATATGAGTGAACCTTGTACCAGGGTCAAAAAGGTACCAGTGGGTGCCTTGTTGTGTCGGTGGACCTTGCTCCGTTGACGGTTCAGGCAAGCCCACGTCCAAGATTTGAATTCCTTGTGCACCTCAGGCCAGAGAAAATGATCAGAGATCAACTTGTCGGTTGCTCGACTCCCAGCGTAAGAAAGGTTGTGCAGGGAGGAGAATACAGTTCGGCGAAGGGGTTGTGGCACGAACGGACAGTAGAAGGCGGTGGAGATGTTACACAGGATGGTGCCGTTGCCAGTAGTCAGCGTTATTTCCTACAGTTGGAGTCCGGAGACGTCCTCATCATAGGGTGAGCCAACATGGCATTTTTCGGCCGCCATGGCAGTCAGGTCGATCCTGGTAGTCAGTTGCAGATGGGCGATGGAAGGTCTCGACAGTGTGACAGTCACCTCATTGCGTTACCCACCGGTGTGTCGAATGTCTGAGGTGAACTGCGATATGTAGTCCAGTTTTCGAAGCTCCCGCGGGTTCAGTTTGTCAGAGTATGACTTTAAGGTGAAGGATAGTGTTTTATGGTCAGAGGACTCGATTAAATGTTTGCCCTCGATGAAGCGCCGGAAGTGCTTCACGGCAAGGTAGACAGCCAGGAGCTCCCGTTTAAATGTGTTGTAACGCGATTCGGCAGGCGTTTGCTTTCTGAAAAAGAAAGTTAAGAGTTACGTTTGACCTGCATCGTGCTGTTGGAGAACCGCATCGACTAGAACTTTGGAGGCGTCAACCATGTGGATGAAAGGTGCATCGAGAGCGTAGTGCATCAGGAGTGTGGCCTCGGGTAGCGCAACATTCACCTTGTCGAAAGTGGCGAGGGCGTCTGCGGGTAGCTCAAACGAACGTTTGGAATTAGAGAGATGATTCATGAGCGTCACAATTCTGTCAGCACAGTTTGGAAGAAACCGGCGATAGAAGTTCACTATGCCCACAAAAAGCTGAAGCTGATGTTTAAACGAAGGAGGCGGGAAGTCGCGAATGGCTGTAACTTCGGCCGCCAAAAGACAGATGTCATTAGAGTTGACCAGATGTCCAAGAAATTCGAGGAGGCATACCGAAGACACACTTGGACGGGTTGAGGAGGACGCCAAACTGTTGAGGGTGGTCAAACACAGTTGTGAGATGTTTCATACATTTATTGGCGATAGAGTTGGCAACCAAGATGTCAATGTAGGCGAAGACAAAAGATAGGCCACGGAGAACCGGATCAATGAAACTCTGGAATGTCTGAGAGGCGTTGCGACGTCTAAATGGCATGCGCAGGAACTCACAGAGGCCAAATCGGGCGGTGACTATTGTCTTCAAAACGTCCTCCGGGGCGATAGGATGTTGGTAAAGGACCTGGATCAGGTTGATCTTCGATAACACAAACTTGCCAAATAGAGCACCGGAAAAATCCTAAAGATGCGGCACAGGGTAGCATTCCGGGGTGGTGACGTTGTTCAAGACCTGGTAGTCACTGCAGGGACCCCAGTCACCAGAAGTGGTCTTGGGGAACATGTGGAGGGGAAAGGACCGTGGGCTGCCAGATTAGCGGACAACGCCCATTTAAAGCATGTGATTGAACTCGGCCTAAGCGGCAGCGATATACGCAGGCGCCCGACTGCAGGATCTGGTGAACACAGGAGCGCCAGTGGTCCAGGTATGACGGACAGAGTCGTGTGGCAGTGTAGAGGTACTGCAATCTGACCGGATAAGAGCTTGGTGCTTGGCGAGGAGTTTCCAAAATGGGCTCTCTGGATCTGGGTCCAAGATGGTGACTTTGCGGCACACCTCAAATGAAGAGATGCCTCGGCCAGAGAGTTTGGTTGCCTAGTCCTGCAAACTGAAATGACGGCGGTCAACTGTGATATTGAAGACGTGATGGTAATTTTGTCAGATCCACCTTCTATATAAGAAATTTTAAACTGCCAGCACAGCCGTCGCATTTTGCGAAGCAATATGATTAATATCCAGCAGCTAACCCCAACTATCTTTATACAGTATTTCTGAAATGCAGGGGATTTAAACTCTCATGTATGAATTTGGGCTGCCGTTAAAAATAATAGATTAAGCCATTGATAAAGTTTGTTTTGTTAAGATAAGCTAACAGCATTATTTCTGCCCCCTGTGGCGGCCAAAGACAGTAAGTCACTTAAGTCACTCTATTAAGGGGAGAAGGCTTTTGCCCTTGAGCTCCTTTTTATATCCAAAAATCACAAAGGAGTTAAATCTTGACAAAAGTACATCATAAAATGTAGGCTTAAAATCAGCGATAAGTGTGAGCCAGTTGCAAACTGCTTCTACTGACACTATATTCATTAAACCTGTCAAAGTTTCTCAGCAAATGAAACTCAAGTATGCGTTTTAAAGAATCAACAGTATCCGAGATAACCACCTCGTCAGGAAGTCTGTTTTACGCTCCTATGACCCTCTATGAGAAGGCGTTCCGTTGAGTTTCCATATGGGCCGGCTTCTTCTGCACATTAAAGGGATGACCACGCAGATGATCAGTCTGAGCTTAATCAAACAATTCATCAAATTCTAGCACACACTCACGGCCTTGGACAATTCGGTAGGTTTGAATGAGCTCATCGTGGAGATGCCTGTAACTGAGAAGAAATAAATCAAGTTCAGTCAATCTGTCATCGTAAGGCAGATGACCAAGATTCTTGACCATCTTTGCAGCCCTCAACTGCACTCGTTCTAGTTGCGGATAATCCTTCTTAAAACACGGACGCCAGGCCGTAAGGGCATACTCCAAGTGGGACCAAACAAACGCTCCGTACGTTTTTCTTCATAGTTCCTTGTCGATGTGGACGAATCCCCGCCTAATCGCAAACAGCACCTGCGTCGCGCGTTTAGCTGCCTTTATACACTGTGAAGATGGTTTGAACAAGGAGTTTATTAGAATACCAAGGGCTCTCTGTTAGTCAACATTTGAAAGGGGTTGCCCATCGAAGAGGTATTAAAAGGGATTATCCTCCTCGTTGATTTTTCTCGTACAGAGCCTTAAAAAAACACATACTAAAAATTAAATTTAAAAGCCAACGACCAGACAAACTGCGAAGTCGATTGAGACTCTCTTGAAGGGCTTTCCTATCAGCGTCAGACCTGATGGCTCTCCAGAGTTTGACATCGTCAGTAAACATGATGGCGCTCCAACTCAGGTCATCGACACAGTCATTGATACAGATAAGGAAGAGCAGTAGCCCTAAGAGAGAACCTTGGGGGACGTCACTGAGAACAGATGTGGGGATTGACTTCGAGGCACCGATGCACACAGTTTGAGATCGCCCTGTGAGAAGGTCTGTGATCCATGCCAGCAGGTTTCCTCTTATTTCAATTTCCAATAATTTATACATTAGACGCTTGTGTGGGACTATGTCGAACGCCTTCTTGAAATCCGTATCGATGACGTCAACCTTACCATCTTAATTCAGTGTGGGAGTCCACTGCTCAGTCGAGAGCAGTGGGCTGGAAATACAATATTATTTTTGTCTGAAGCCGTATTGGAGCTCTGACAGCAAGTTGTTATCCTGCAGGAACTTCATTGTTGTCTTCTTGGTTATTGTTTCCATCGCCTTACAGCAAATGCAAGTAAGGCTGAAGGGCCGATAATTGTTGACCTTCGTTTGGGCCCCGTCCTTGTGTATCGCATAAATATTTGCTGTTTTCCAGTCGGGTGGCAGTCTTCCTAAATCAAATAAAGAACGGAAGATATGTGCTAGGCACTTTGAGAGCTCGCCTGCCATTTTTTTCAAGAACTTGGCCATTATATTGTCTGGACCGGATGACTTTGCTTCTTTGAGGTTTTGCACCTCCCTTCCAACTGCAGATGTTGGGAATAGTAGAGATCGCAGTACTTGACTAGCGTTTACAACAACACGTCAGTAGATCAATTCTCAAACGTTCTTAACATGTTTTCTCGGGTAATCTGTATCCGCATGTGGCTTGTGTTGTTTTTCAACCTTATTCCCTATTTGTACTGACGGATAATGACTTCGGATTTTTTATCTTCTCCTGTGTGTGTCCACCTTAACGTTCCGCAGGCACGGACATCAACCGTGTGCTCCCTACTTTTGTGGCATTTATATACCTTGTCACTGCATTAGCGGCATTATGTGTAACGTAGCATAGCCCGGCTTGCCACCACTCTATCCATATTTCTGTGATTATTCAGAGTACCTAAGTGAGTTGCGTTGCTAGCCGAAAAATAGTTTCTTGACACTTTCTCCATAACATAATTTTGCTAAGAGTTTACTCATTTACACCTATTTTCGATTAAGTCACTTTATTAAGGGAAAAAGGCTATCACCCTTGAGCTCCCTATTCATGACCAAAATTCGCAAAATAGTTAAACCATAACAATAATATGTAATACAAACGCTTTGCATTATACGAACGATTGTAACTGTTTACATTTTCGTAATCTATTCACATATTCGCTGTCCGTGTTTGGTGTTTCTCCCACAAATTTTCAGAATGTCTCCATTAATTGTTACACATAAGAAGTAAAAAGTCTAAAACCTAGCTTCCTCTTGTATAAACAGAACGAGACTTAAATTCTGCTGATCCTTAAAGCAGTATACTTTCTAATCGGGTGCCAGTGAGGCAGAATGAGAGCTGTATAAAAGTAATACGGATTTATTTATGTTATACCGAGAAATTATTTTGGGCGTGGAATTGTTAGCAGCTAAAGAATCGAACTCCAACTGAAGGCGTTTGCAGAATGGACATCGAAACATGTCTGGGTGGGTTGCGGACTTGTACAATCGAACAGCGGCCTGCCAAAGACCTACCAACACGCCATGTGAACAAAAAGCAAGACAGCCACTTCAAGAGGAGACTTATAAAGAAAAGGAAGTTGAATTGGACCAGGGGGAAAAGGGTTACTCAGAAGAAAATTCTACCAGCCAAATGTCCATAGAATCTTTCACAGATCTGGACTTCGAAGCCCCCGCTGCTACTTTGCTTCAGTGCGATGTGACCACGGCCCAAGCTCGAGCCAACCGTAAGCAACACATAGTGATACAGGGACAACAGAATCAGCGGCTACCGTTGCTGAGGATAAAGTGGAGCACGATCGAGGTCTCGTTCGGCAGTACGCTTAATCTCACGAATAGCAGCGAATATGC
>JAYGXS010000003.1:14464207-14491607 GCA_036362985.1 Ligula intestinalis
GCAGGGATCAGCCGCCGAAAGGTTCAAGCTTTCGGCCACGACCATTAAAGGTCATTTGGACACCGAAGCGCAGGCACAGCTTATGCTGGAAAGAAAGTCGGCTGTGCGGACCATGTATGCTGAGGTTATCTTTCACCCGGATTGTGAACCAAGGGAACGCCTGAAAATGCGACTTTTGAAAAACGATCTTAACGTCCGAAAGAACAGAGGTGATAAGAGGAGGAGAAATAGTCCACATCGAACGAAATTTTCGTTAGCCTGAAGGAGTTAGGCGGAAAACTTAACCAAGGTCAACCGGTTGGTTCTAGAAGATACCACAAGCAATAGTGGCCGCTGCCTCGAGATCTATTATACGTATTGTCAGAGTCTCTTCAATAAACTTGACGAACTCAAAACAATAGTATCTGAACAGAAACCACATATAATTACATTAACAGACACTTGGCTGACCGAAGTAATAGGGATAAGCGAAGTCAGAATAGAAGGCTATCAACGGTTCCGCTGCGACAGATCTCCAATTTCGGCCAGGGTGCTCCTGCTTTTCAAATTTACAGACTTCCATTGAGGCCTGGACAGGTGCTTTAGAGAAGGGCTTCAAAGTGGACGTAGTGTACACCGATTTCCGTAAAGCGTTTAACAGCGTGCCCCATCAACGCGATTGACATAAAATGAGCTTTCTTGGTATCAAGTGGAAAATTTTGGACTGGATCAGGTCATTTTTAGTCGGTCAAAAACAACGCGTTTGCATTGGGGAGGATAAATTAGACTGGGTTGACGTAGTTAGTGGGGTTCCTCAAGGCTCCGTTCTCGGTCCTCTACTCTTCATTCTCTATGAAAATGACAGCCTTCAAGAACTGGATTGCGGTAAAATCATGTGTGCCAATGACGTTAAGGTCTGGCAGGTCATTAAGCACCCAAGTGACCGAGTTGCTCTGCAAAATAATATTTTCAAACTGCAGACGTAATCTGAGAGATGGCTGCTGGATTTCAATGTGCAAAAGTATGCCGTCCTCCATGTGCCTCCAACAAACTACCCTATCCCCAAAGCAGCAGGACATCTCACCTAAAAAACATCCGAATTCCCGTAGCATCTTCGTAAAAGGACCTCGGCATTTGGATAGAGAGTAATCTGAAGCCCTCATTACAATGTGCCAAAGCTGCAAATAAAGCAACGGGAATGCTGCCTGCTATCAAAAAAGCGTTTATAGCCTTCGAAGAAGATCTCTTTGGCAGAGGGTACGGCATATTTGTTTGACCATACCTAGAGTATGGCATACAGGCGTGGCGGCCATGGCTAACAAAGGACACAGCTTGTCTGGAGAAAGTGCAGCGTCGGGCAACAAAGCTAGTAAGAGATCTAAAGAACCACACTTACATAGATAGACTGGCATGCATAAATTTATCCTATCTGCATTACAGGCAACAAAGAGGTGATCTTATCTTAGTTTGCTAGATAATAAACGGTCTTGTGAAGGGATTAGGCTTTGAAGACATGTTTCAGTGGCACATCTTGCCTCATCTCCGTGGGCACACAATGAAGCTGCGCGCGAAGATGTCAAAGCTAAACCTCCGCTCTGAATTCTTCACGCAACGTGTCATTCAACATTTGAACAACCTTCCACAGTCAGTCGTGGAGACCACTTCCCTTCAGATGTTAAAAAAACGCTTGGATAATTACATGCGTCCCGTCCCTACTCTTCCAGTCTGAGTTCTAAAAACCAGACAAATATTGTAAAAACAATGCTACTCACTGTTTACCAATACTATGTTCGTAGTGGTTAATTTTTATAGGTGCTTCTACACGTGCTAACTAGGGTTCCCAAACACATTGCCTATTTTCCCCACCAAATAAACTGAAAATAACCAGAAAATCTGAAACTCTGAATAAGAACAAGTAAGAAACAAATTGATGTTGAATGGTACAAACAAAATTAAATTTACATGGGAGCTTTAGCAAGGCAAATATCCGAGGGAAGGAATAAACCAATTGTTACTTTATAAACCTTATCAAACTTATAAAACTACGCACGAGACTGGAAGAAAAACAATGAAATTCTCAGCTTGCACCACGTAGCTATCGAGACACGTTCCAATTTACCGGCGACGTCAAAGAAGTGAACCTAAGCGGCATGAGGATAATCTATCTAGACTTTTCATCGCTGTTACCAAACGTCCCGGTTACCGAGACAGAAGATTACTTTTGCGAATACTCAGTGACAAATCAACTGGAAATAAGAATACCGAGAAATGCACTGAAGGAACTATTACTAAAATGCACATTAAACGTGCAGTTTCTTTTTTACGACCAGCTGTAGATAAAAATAGACCGCTATGGGCTCACCTCGTAGATCTCTCCTAGCCGATATATTCATGAGCAACCTGGAGAAATTTCAACTAAGTGATCAGATCCACAAGGTAAAACACTATTGTCGCTACGTTGGCGACATATTTGCGATCGCCACACTCAAAACTGATGCAGACGCACTCTTAAATGCGCTCAACCAAGCACATTCATCCATTAAGTTTACGTTTGAGGTACACTTCCCTCCTTGGACGTTCTCTTAAGCCGTAGATCTTACAATAGTGTCCGAAGGAGCGTGTATTGAACTTGTCTGAACAGTACAAACATTTTAAAAATTTCGTACCCATTCAGCAGAAGCGGAATCTACTTCAGCGCTTAGTGCAAAGGGCTCTAAAAATTATCTCAGCAGACAGTATAGAAGAGTAGCTCAAGAAAATCAAAGACCTAGTTATTGAATACGGGTATCCGGAGCGATATATAAAGAGGAATATGGCGGAAAAACCGATAAAACCACCACACTTACTGTAGAAAATAAAACACTATTGCTCAAAGTCCCCTTTCTAGGGAACGCAGCAAGTAAACTACTGAAAAGACACTTTGACTTTGCCTTTTCAGAACCATCCCAGCAGCCACAGTCCGGAAGAAGGCTTTCAAGGGCGAAAGCCTTCTTCCCTTAATAAAGTGATTTAAATGTAAGGCCTGATGAGAATTTCTCAAAAGTATACGTACACTCGCCAAACTATTCTTCTGAATTATTTGATGGGAATTTTTGCAATTCTCAGGTAGCCAAGCTTTGCCGAACAATACGATATTATGTGTCCATGCACTCGATTTATCTTAATTCAAGAATAAAACAAAGGATGTATTCGGATATCCTACACGCAGAACACAGGGGCCTCAGGTCAGGTCAGGTTTATGAAGAGAAACGTAGGTCAATGCTTTGAACTCCCTTTTGGTCCATAACAGTTGCTGAACCAACGCATTTCATAGCTGTTTTGTACCAATAGGGTGTTCAAAAGCATTAACTTACAGCTCCCTTAATAACCTGACCTAACCTGACCTGAAGCCCTTGTGAAACTTGTGCAATATATACAAATACATATATTGTGGCATCTGCATTCCTTTATGTGCACTTTTCAGTCACTTGCATGTTTATATTTTTATATCTTTATCGATTAGGTTTGCCCTGTTATCTAAAACTGCTTCGTTGATGCGCCTTTTCTATCTAGCTACTGGAAAATTTCATCGTGTCTACCCTTCCCACAATCAACCAATAATGCCTTAGCCTAGCTTCGTTGTGTCCGTCATGATCATATTAGGAAAACAAACATTGAAAGAGCAATCCGAGTCTACTGATCTTCCACCTACTCGGATCATCACAATATAACTGTACCATCGACCGTGTTTATATGCATGCCTAACCGAAGGACAGATAAAAGGCGGTCGATCTAATATTTAATACGCTGTTTTTCCAATGGCGGCTTTGACTCTGCGGAATTACGAGGAAGACAAGCGAGAAATCCAAGGATTTCTGCGTGAGTTCTATAAAGCTGAACCAGATGGCACCAAACACTTTGTTTACTTGGAGCAGCTGGTACAATAACTTAGTGAATTTTTACCCATTTTAAATAGACCAAACTTGCAAATCGAACTCAGAACGTTTTACGTGTGTCGTTGGATGATTTGTGGGATACCTCAGAAGAATTGACAAGTGCCGTCGAATTCAACACAGTGCGCTACCAGAAGCTCTTCGCAGAAGCCATTGATGACCTCTTAACCGATCTCCGCGAAGGCGAGGTAAGATATCCTGCAAAACTAACTACTCTTTTAGCCCCAGATTCACGATGTTCTTGATATTTATATTGACCACCGTATAAGAATGGAGCAAAGGATGCATGCCTCAGATGCTGAAAACTCTGCCGTTCCACTTGGGCAGCGTGATGCTAACTACAGGCCAACCGCCGCTGACATGAAGGAGATACGGTCAAAGTTTCCGCCGGAACTGTTAAGACGCTTGTACGTGTTTCGTTTAATTTGGCCTTTTTAGTCGCCTGATTGGCTGCTGATACAATCATTTGCCTTAAATTTTCCTATGCTTCAGGTATAGACGTTCTCCACAACGTTCGTTGTGGGCGATCTGATGTTCTTCATTACTTTACTCTTGCTCAGTTTCTATGGCAAATTGTCCTCGACAAAGGAGTTTAGTTGGACTGTAGGGTAATTTTTGACGAAATACATGTTCAAAATGTGCTCACCGTTCGTTCCGTGACACAATATTTGAGCGTGTCACATACTAATGACCGAAATCTGTGAATTCGGGTTTTAGGCTCTGCAAACGTTAAATTAGATTTGCCTAGCTGATTGCAGCTGATGATCCAAAACTGCTAATTGCACTCTTCCTTTGGTTTCCCCTTAAGTACACAAACCGATCTGCCTAACTCGTCAAACGGTATTAATATGAAAAACTGCGATCTTCAATTACGCCCAACAAGATTTAGTGGTTAGTAGTAGCTCGAAGTCGTCAACGGACTCTGTTTACCCGATCTGAATAAGCTGCGCTCGTCTCCACTCGTCCTTGTGTGCTTTATGGTCTCTAAGTCAAGATGCCTATTTTAGCAAAGACTAGTGGATAACGTCTAATACTGAGTGTTCTCATCTACTGGAAAACTCATAAATCTCTACAGAGACGGGCTCCTAAGTCAACCTGCATGCTGAGTGTAATAATTTAAGCACCATACATGGCAGAAAAATCGTCCAATGAAAATGAACGAAATACAGCCCATGTGACTATTGATTTGAACTTCCTTTCTATTTTTCAATCCAAATTATCTTCAACATGAAATCGTAAGGACTGTTCGATAGTTGAAAATTTTTCTTAGTGAACATTGAATTGCCGGAAAAAATCCTCGTCGATATTCCGACGAAAAATGTACAAAATTCACTTCAAATGGACAAACGACCGCTCGGTCTGCTGACCAAGGTCCAACTGCCCCTTCGCGCAAGACAGCTCATGAAAATTTTTAAAGACCGTTCCGTCTATAAGTTTCTTCAAGTGAATTAAAAGAACGTACATATTAAAAGTGTACAAAAAACCTGTAGGAAAATCTTAATGTAAGAATTGCTTGCCAGATCGATTAAATTGTACCAACTAACACATCCAAAATGTTCTGACTTCTTAAACCTCACTAGGTTTGCTTTGCACTGCGACCGACGTGACTTCAATGTGACTAACTCAACAACTTTTTCAGTTAACAAGCACCTTCGAAACAAGCGAAACGCTCAAAATGTTTCCTAAATATCTGAATTATTTAAAGTCGCTATCGACGCGACGCTGCTATTCTTTGATCTGGTCTCGCCATTCACCTTCCCACAACTTATTTTTTCCAACTTATTTTCCATCCATTTAAAAACGTAAAAGCTTCCCTCAATGTTCGTCGATCAATAACCTTCTGGTAGAAGTCTTAATGTGGAAATTGAAAACTGCAGGTCTCCTCATAGTTGACTTAGTCATAGCAGCGCATTGTAGCTACGTCTGTTGTAAAAAGTCAGTGTCAGAAAGCCTGTGTTCATGCCTGTCGCCAAGCGCTGTAACTCTAACGTGTAGCAGTCCGTGATAGTGACCCTGGACAGCTCGAGACTTTGTTTGTGAGCGATGGAGACGGAAGGTCCAAGGACCACTTCCGCAGTCTCTTAGAATGCCTCGGGTAGTTTTACTACGATTTCTCAGCGAGTGTGGACTACCTCATTTTAATCTACGTCGGTATAATTCCATCGAAGGATGGGGTTCAGACAGTGGTGGTTATCAACCTATATAGCCCAACATTTGCGAGCAGAGCAAAAGACTGACCGGACAGATGTAGGAATCTTCGTAGGGATGGAGATGTCATGAGGGGTCCACGAACACTTTCTGATGTATTAGAAAACCCTGTAAATAGCATCCATTTGAGATACAGTGTCATCTTTACCCTGTCCATTTGACAGTAACCTTCCCCGAGGTATTTGGAACAGTTAAGTTTAAGTAAATAACCATTAAGTTCGCGTGTGGTGAAGTGGTTTCCATGTTAGTGTATCGTTCTTATGGATATCATTTTTTTTCATCCGAATGATAGTCTATTTTTAAAAATCTGTAATTTTGTACCCAACTCTTTTCCTATTTTTTTCCGAGAATTGTCCACCTTTCCTTAATTAATCGTTTTTGGTTTTCAGTGAAGTATACTTTATCGGTCGTACGCAATTCAAACCAGTGAGCGTTAGGACCGTTCTTGCCTCCAGCATTGGACACTTAATTCAAGTTCGTGGTATTGTATCTCGCTCAACAGAAGTCAAGCCCCTTCTCCGCGTTGCTACGTACACATGTGATCGCTGCGGAGCTGAAACTTATCAGGTAAAATTCGGTGTATAAAATTTACCAACCACCATTGCATGCAAGACCTCATTCATAGTTGAAGCCATGCAATCTGGTAGAAAATATATCTGAACTCATTAGAAAACTTCATTTTGTGGATTTACATGTTATCCTATGCTTCCTTCGGCTTTCGAAATATTCGCATTTTGGTTATTTAGTTTTTTATTAAAAGAGGTTTGACAGATTTTAATTATTCAATTCACCCAATCGTGAAAATGCTAAGCCTCGGTGGGATTCGAATCCACGTCAGCAGGGTGGGTTCCATGCGTGTGCAGTAGGCTGGGTGAGTACATCGACTCAAGTGATGATGAATTTGCAGCGGATCTCGAAGCGTCAGGCGAATAAAAGTACTGTCCCAGCGATCGAGTCGTCTTTTTCTTGACTCAATTGTGATTAAATTGATGCCTTGTGGTGTGCCTTCGTAGCTCAATTGGTGAAGTGTTGGCTGCGCTGAAGCCTTCGCTGTTGATGTGGGTTCGAATTCGACCGAGGTCACGAATATTCTTTTTTGCCTTGCATGCTTTTTACGGACTGTAAACTGACCTATTGATAAAGAGGAATTTGTACCGTGCATATGAGCACTCACATTTTTAGAAATGCAACGATGCAGTTAAGTTTCACGCTTTTTCTAGTCTCTACCAACTGCACTGGTCCTAAGTCGCATTATTTTTGATTTTCCTTAGGAAATTACCAGTCCCACCTTCATGCCCCTCATTCTCTGTCAAACTGCCGCATGTAAAGGTGCTGGCACAGGTGGTGGTGGTTATCTCCATCTACAAACGCGTGGCTCCAAGTTTGTTAAATTTCAAGAAATCCGTGTTCAGGAGCTCTCTGATCAGGTAAGCACAATGGCTGTTTTACAATTATGCGATTCTATGCTACCTGCGAGGAAATTACTGTGCGTTTTATGCGAACATAGGTTCCAGTTGGAAATATACCCCGCGGTCTGACTGTATACGCCCATGGTGAAAACACTCGTATTGTACAACCTGGCGACCACGTACTCATCACGGGCGTCTTTTTGCCGGCTCTGCGCGGCACTGTTGCTGGCCGTGCAATGGCTTCCGCGGCGGGTGGTTCTAGCGCTCTTCTCGCCGACACCTTCTTGGAAGCTCATACTGTTGTACCACTGAGCAAAACCGACTCTGTTTTGGAGTCAGTGCCTACAGAGGAGGAAGTTGAACGACTCTCCGGTAAGACATTTGAGCTCCTTATGAAATATTACATGTGTTCGTGTCTTAGGCATAGCGCTTCAGTAAATTTCCAGTCAAATTGTCTACTCAAAAGCAACAGTAGATATTATTGATGCAAAACTCTGTGGCTTGTGTTTAATGTCGAATTGTTGACCGAAGACAAGGCCGGACTACGTTTTCAAATGCTATTTTGTTCAGATCCTGACATGTACTCCCTCATGGCGCAGTCACTGGCCCCAGAAATCTACGGCCATGAAGACGTGAAAAAGGCCCTTCTCCTGCTGCTTGTTGGAGGCGTAGAACTTAAACCACAAGCTGGCTTACGTATTCGTGGCAACATTAACATTTGCCTCATGGGCGATCCAGGTGTCGCTAAGTCCCAGCTGCTCGGATTTGTCAGTCGAGTGAGCGCTCGCTCGCAGTATACTACCGGTCGTGGTAGTTCTGGTGTTGGTCTCACCGCCTCCGTGCTGAAGGATCCATTTACCGGTATGTTTTTTTCTCTGGTTTCTTTTGCTGTCGCATGTATTGGCATACGCTTGAAACGGCAGATTTTTCGGTTTATTATTGCAGGAGAGATGACCTTGGAAGGCGGCGCTCTTGTTCTGGCTGACCAGGGTGTCTGCTGCATCGACGAGTTTGACAAAATGGCTGAATTTGACAGGTACCTGGGATTCCTTTCAAGATTTGGTTTTACGGGCATCGTTGAATGTTTTTGTATAATAAGTTACTTTATTGTGTTTATTTTTGAACAGGACCGCAATTCATGAGGTAATGGAACAGCAGACCATCAGCATCGCAAAGGCTGGCATTCTGACCACCTTAAACGCTCGCGTTGCACTCCTTGCTGCGGCCAATCCAGCTTACGGTCGTTACAATCCTCACCGCACCGTCGAACAGAATGTTGACCTACCGGCTGCCCTCCTGTCTCGGTTTGACCTACTCTGGCTGATCCAGGACACACCTGATCGGTGAGTTTCGCTGTAATTTAAAGATGTAAGAAATATCCCCACTCCGGGGCCCTACCTCCATATAATACTCGCGTCCACCGTTGAAGTTTGGCTTCATTTCACTGTCTCCGCTTCGATTGCATTTTTGTAAACTTGTATCAAATGCTATGAGATTGGCAAGCGAACCAGCCAACAAATGTAACATGAGGAACGGGACGGTCTTCTCTCGTGAAAGGTGGTATATATTACGGAACCAGCTCTTTTCCAACCGAACCAAGTCTTCAGATTAGCCTAAAAGCGGACTACCTAGTTTGTCACATGATTAACTGTCCCCAGCGATGCCCACTTTCACAAATAACAGTCTCGTATTCTACTAACACACCTTCATGTAAGGCAGGTGACCTCGCTACCAGTGACCAACCTCTGGCAATCATAAGTTAACAGTTAGCAAATTGCTGCTACCTTTGCTTGGTGTGCTGGCTATCCCTACTGGTCGAGTTAGTACGGCGCCGGCATGTGGAGTCCGTTTCCCCAGCACAATACCTAGTTAGCGCTAGTGTACGGAGGGCAAACGGCTGTTTTGTATGCTTGACTCACTAATGGGCACAAACACACGCGGACACATCAGTAGTGCAGACATTGTTTCATGGACAGTAGTTTATGCCCCGCGTCACTTTTGACCTCGTCTTAACAGCCAAAAGGAGTCCTTCACACTTGCCCCGATACTACGAACAAACTGGGGATTAAAATTGCCTTCAGTTGCCCCCTTAATATTTATCAGCTATTTATTATCTCGCTATGATTTATCGGACCCTAACTTACTTGTCCCTCTACGTTGGATGTGATCTAGCAAACATGTTTTTTGCTCATCTCAACTGTCAACCCGCCGATAACTGCATAGACCGTACTGGCATTCATACCGCCATATCGTGAACGTAAACGACAAAAAGCTATTTCACTGTCCTTACGTTTGTTTAATTAATCTCTTTCTTTACAGTATTGTAAGACGGACGTCAGTTTCCAGCTTTCTTCCCTTTTCCCTGTATGCTCTGTTAAAAAGAGGCATTGATTAAAGTCTCACGACTTAACTTCGATATCCTTGTTGGTAAACGCAGTTGCCGTGAGGTCCACTGTTTTTGGTATTTGGGTATCCGATTGGCTATTGCCTCGAATCTATAACCCTATCTGCGCATGATCATGAAAACAACTCTGAAGACAGCGAGCATAATTGTCCTGCAATTATCAAGCCCGCATCTGACGCTGACAAGCAAACTGGCAATTAATGAGCCATCACCGCACCAATTAAGACCTCAAGCGGTGGCTAAGGGAACTGACAATTATTGTACGCGTGCGGATGACCGCTACGAAATATCAATACCATGTAACCTGTGCATGCATCACCCTTATCTGCACATGGCTCTGACTTTCCTACAATTACCTATGATTAAGGATTCCCGACAGAATCCGAAACTTCAGGCAAATAAAAATCTTGTTCCAGTTATCGCATCCTCTTCGTCTGAACTGCTTCCTAGAACTCGCGTATTCTCCACTATTGGTAATAAGCTTTTCTTTGACAAAGACGCGGGCCATCTCAGTTATTTCTTTTTGCTTTCTAATTTAGCGAGAACGATATGCGCCTTGCCCACCACATCACCTACGTGCACTCTCACGGTGCTGCGCCTTCGACTGTAGGCGGTTTAGGTGACGGATCGGCGTCGTCGCATGGTGGCTTTGGACAGACCCAAATTCTCACCCTGAATGAACTGCGGCGCATGGTGGCCGTCGCACGTGCTCAACCGGCTCCAGTCGTGCCAGCCTACCTGGCAGACTACTTGGTGGGTGCCTATGTGGAGATGCGCAAAGAAGCACGAGTCAATCGCGAGATGACATACACCAGTGCAAGGTTCGTAATGTGATAATTTGTCCCATGTTTGCAAGTACTGTCCCTGTTTTCTTGTTTTAAACCCCCTCCTTTTCCCCTCTAATTTCACAGGACTCTGCTGGCCATCATGCGGCTCTCCACTGCCAGAGCTCGTCTACGCGCTGGTGCTGAGGTCACCAAAGCGGATATTGACGAGGCAATGCGTCTCATGGAGGCCAGTCGTGCCTCGGTGCACAATCCGCTCGGAGGTCCTCGTGACCGTAATCGGTAAACTTCTTGTTACTTCTGTTACTGAACGCGGTCCAGCTGGTTATGACTTTTCTTCTTTGACAGGACTGTCTTAGGAGGTCTTTTCTGTCTTTGACTTAACGATAACCCACTTGCACATTTTCAGTGAACAGTCTTTCCCTTTTTTCGTTAACTTCTGACAATATAGAGTTGATTTTCCCTCAATTGGCATCAGTATTCCGAGAAACAGGAGTCTATATTGATGGATTCGATTCCATTTGCTACAGTGAAACAAATATGCAGTTGGTAGATAAACTCATGCAATAAGTTCAAAAACGTAATAAAAGTCATTTTGTGCGAAGTCACCTTACGCGGCAGTAAAGCTAGAACTTTAAGTTGATTAAGAAATTACTATTTACTAGCATAGAAAAATTTAATTTTCACAAAAATCTGCAAACTCAAGAAATGACAATATGAAAAGGTGCTGGTCCAATGTGAAATAAAAGTGTGTTTAAGGCATGGGAATTGAAAAGGATGGCAAGATAATACAGAATAAGTACAAATACAAATTTTTTATCAACTAAATGTTTTCCAATAACATTTAAACTTGCACTAAATGCGTCAGAAATGGACGTAGTCACCTTAGGTACAGTTGTTTCCAAATTTTGAATCTTCGGACACATTTCCGTTTTTAATGCACGAAAATATTCTTGCGTGTTTTGTATCAATTTTTATTGACAATAGCAAAAATATTTTCTATGGAAATCACATCCCGGCTGTTGAGCGGAATAAAAATACATTGACGGCCACACACGGATAGGCTGGCTGTTTACTAAAAAGTTAGATTACGTTTGCACTTGTTTGCTTTGTTTGTCCATAAATACCGATTTCGTTCAACGTTTTAACCAAAAAATTGGAAATAAGAAATATCTTAGAAGCATTTACCTATATAATGAGTTCTTAAACATTCCGCCTGTATTAGTAATGACTTTAGAATCGCCCAAACATGTCAACTCATTGCCGAGAAAAATGAATTTCCACAACAAAAGTCGAGATGAATACGAATAAGGTTCAATAAAAAACATTCAAGAACAAGTTACCGCTTCAAAAAACATTTTAGTTAGATATTTCGAACTCGAATATCTGTGTACAATACGTTTTTCGTTTTCAAGATCAAAATGGCATATTTTGATCAGATTTTTGACTTCCCTAAAACTGAGAGGAAAAAACTGTGCTTGAAATGAAAGAACTTTCATTTCTACATAAACCAGAGTAGTTTTCAATCCGTTCTTTTACTTTGGGGCAGTGTTCTTTGATTTTAATTGGACAACAGTGACCCAAAATATCCTCCAATATCATTAAGCATAGTAATCTTCTACTTCTTCCATTTTGAGTTTTGATATTTATTGATTTCCGTCTATATTTTGACACAATTTGGATGGACTTAGTTTACGAGGTTAATTAGAAAATAATGAGATTGCGAGGGAGTCCATCTAAAGTCAAATAGGCCTACTAATTTCGGAGTAGTAAAACACATTTTTGCGTCTTGTAAGTTTATTACTTATCTTAAGGGCACCAAATGTAACATATTTGTAGAGAAAACATTTGCTAATTATATTCATCAACATTTTCTCGACTCTAGTCCTGTATCTCAATTTCATGGACGCAAAACAAAATTTTCTCTCTAGTGAACAAATATAGTTTAACTTTTTCTGCTCTTTGTGAATGTTTTTTATACTTCAACACGCACAAATATGAGTCTTTTCTCCGCAGTGCTTAATAGCATAGGAAATTCCTTGGGTATCAAGAAACGTTGGATTTTGCCCATTTCTGCCTATATTTTCTCAAAGTATACTGATCTGAGTGGAATTCAATTCTAGTAAACAGCATTTTGCGCCTCAAGCCAACCCAATGGACCTAATAAACGACCTCAGGTTTGTGTTAAATCCTTCAATCCACAACCTTGCTACAGATATGCGACCTACAGTAAGTTTCTTCAATTTAATATTTTTGATTTCTTCCACCACTATCAACTATTCATTTACATTCACTAACCAAGAATTAACTGTTTGAGCACAAAATACGTTAGACAGTTGGGCTGGGGGGCCCTACTATCCAATTTCGCCACTTTAATTTGCCGATAAACAGGTCATCTGACGGATGCAACAACTTTTTCTTGTCTTAATGCTACCTCTTTTACCCTTCTGGCACCGGTTTCTACATATTCGGCGGCGGTTTTTCAGGCCCCATCAAACCCTTCGGTTTTCTTTGTTTTAGCCCCGCCTCATACAAGGACAACATCTACCAGGTTATACGTGACCTTTTAACCACTGGCGGTGGATCGACTCGTCTGGCAGATATCATGGAACGCTGTGCTACCAAAGGCTTTACACCGGCCCAAGTAAGTGTGGTAGCTCGATTTGCATACGTGTGGAAACCTGTATGGCTTAATCATCCCGTTGCTCCGACTGCTATCGAATTGCGAAGACGCGATGTTCGTAAAACACCCTGTTTGCCACCCTTGAGGTCTCCCGTACTGCCGGGTGTAACATATGTATTTAGAAAGTGGATAGCTGCTCGGCTTACGAACTGTTTTTTTAAAAATATTTTTGAACCGTATTTTTTAATTTTCAGGTCAATGAGGTGGTTGATGCCTATGAAAACCTTAATGTTTGGCAAGTGAATATGGGCAGGACTCGGCTCACGGCGGTCGCATAATGGGCCAGATTTGGACTTGATTGTGGTTTATGTGTGCATTCTACTCCTTGATAGATGTATTTGGCTTCAAAATAGATTTTATGTCACTTTTTCTAGGCGCACTCTTACCTCTGTCGCCTTCAGTGTCCTCGGACGGATGCTTAGTTGTCCGTTCTTTAGTGGAAACATTCAACTTTCCCGCCAAGTCCGCTTCGGTGTGGCTTTCAAGTACTTTGACTGAAATCGCGACGTCAGGTAGCGTATACGTCGCGCTTTACAGCAGAGGTCGTTAGGTCATGTCTGGTTTTTCTTCCACTCCAGACAGTTTGTGTGTCCAAAAACGAGCCGGGAGTACAACTCTGTCTGCTCGGAGCTTGCGCGGAGGCTTTCGGAGTGCAAGTGGATTGTGTGGCCTCTACGAACTTATGCCACTCAATCGAGTGACTAGAGTTGGCCTTTTCTCAGATTTTGCGACAAACGTGGTTTCTGCGCCTTTCGCACGTTTCTCCGACTACCCAGTCACGTCAGTTGTCGTGTCCCTTTGTCCTTTCTCCACGCGAGAGTGCTCCCCGCCCTTGCAGCTTTTGTGTGGTAGCTGTTGTCTCTCTCCCCCCCAGTTCTGTGGGACACTAGTAGCGATTAGCAGACCACGATAAAGGCATGCCTGCGGCATGAAGCGCTATTTTGGGGCTGGTTGCAACACGCTTCTCGTTTTTAGCTAACACATCTGATAAAATGCAGTCCAACTTTGGCTGTTAGCAAGAAAAGTGAGATATGGAAACAAAAAGAGGGTAGTGGATAAGCAATCCCAGCAGTTGCTTAACGATGCCATACCATTAGGGCGGGGGGGGGGTCGTCGCTCACACCCCTCAGCTGGTCCCTAACTGCTCCCAAACTTGTGTCTAGTTGTTGTTTGGTGCCAGCTTGGTGATATGTATTCGGTTGCATAGCGGTCACTGGAGCAGTAGGCTGTCGCCCATTCATCTTTGCGAAAGGGACCTGGGCTTAGCATCTTGGCCTCTGAGTAAATAATGCTACAGGTCAAGCGTATGGATCAAAGATATTTGTGTGGAAGACGTAGTCATAGGCCTAATCAGCGTAGTTTATCTGCCTCATTGGGATGTTAGAGTTGGCTCTGGCCACCGACGACAGACCGCCGGTACAAACGTATCGTACTCGGCGCGGCTGTCGGCCTCACTGGTGTCACAACTGATATGCGGCAGCGGATCTGAGAAACTGCGCTCGAAAACGGAGGGTCAAAGAACCGTTTTTTTTTTGAGCCAGGTTTTGAGTCGGCCTCCTCATCGACGCCTCCAGGTGGACTGCGGCGTCAGATCGAAGGCAGCATAGCAAAGCTCGTGAGGCAGACAACAGAGAACGTGCCCAAACCACCTTAGTCGCCTTCCTTAGATGGCTTGAGATATCCTTATGGTTTTGTCACATTTGAGACAGTCGTATAACCTCTTACTCCCCCTATTGCTAGCACACGTTGGTGTAGGCCTTAAGAGTGGCGTGCTGGCATCCGGTATACAACTTGAAAAGTCTTTTTGACCTCGAATCGGTGAAGTATTTTCATTTGCCTATAAGCGTTTTCAGTGCAGTTCAGAAAAAGTCACTCCGAGTAAATGGGTGTGTGCTTCAAAGTAAAACTGAGGCTGCAGAGTGTTTCGCAGGTGGGTCAAATGGAAAGAGTAGTGCCTTATTCGTGAATAATAATTCAAACGTGTACTGCCGACTTACACGTCATTTCCTGGCAAAATTTCTCTTAATCTACAATCCGTGACCGATCTCCTGAAACGTTAACAAAAATTATAAAATGTGTGTTCGTTTCGTTAAGATAATTTAAGTGGTGTTTTAATACTAATTACCTTACGGAGTAATCCAAATATATTTCAGCTACGCAACGATTCTAGCTTTTGAGTGAACATATTTCAGCCGTCTACAAATGCACACACTATAGCAATGACTACTTACAGTAAGTTTGACAATCGGTTTCTATGATGTCCACCGTATACTCCACAATAGCGTGATTTAAGGACGGTGAGTTGGGCGTGTATTAGTTTTGAGTAATAGTAGGCGTATGCAGAATCTATCGTACTCTGTCGTCCCTTACCCATCTATGCCCGCTATCAAGATAAGCAGGGAGGAATCGAGCACAGGGGGTTGGCGCGGCCGAGGCCGACCCAAAAAATTCCAGAGCACCTAGCTCAGATCCTGGCTGTGTGGCAGTGCCATAAAGGCCACATTAAGAAAGAGCCGTTGCAACCTAACCCTCCGTCCGGCACACAACACACTGGGCTGGCCACGCAGTCCGAGTTTCGCGTCAGTTGCCAACTCGCGGAGCCGCGGCTTTTGGTGTACCGTAATAGCTGCAGGCGCGTCAGATTGTTTAGAGAAAATAATGTATTGAGCCGTCCATCCCGCTCAATCTCTTAAGCATCAGACCACTGTCCTAGTCGATTTGTTGTCTCTTGTGGGATGGACCGATGACCACGTCTACACACACCACACTCCGACCTGTTCCTCTTGACACAAACACATAAGGATTTAGAGAACCGCCTGACTCTCAGTCCACTAAACACACTGGGTTGATGGTGCGTCAGCTGGCTGCCTTCTTAGTCATGGAAAACTGTAACAGACTCGCATCACACGTATAACAAAGGAGTTGCATGCGGAGGGTGCCGAGGTACAGAATTGGCTACTGAGCTTACATTCATGCATGCCTAGAGTCAAATGTGACGATTATGATGACCTACCTTGTCACATGCACTTACAATTTTGGCTTAAGTCAGCGCTTAAGCTGATACCTTATGTTCTGAGGATATCTATGGCCACCAGCCTATCTCACGTTAGAGTATAGCTATTGATTGAGGCAGCTCTAAAGATTGCACATAATCTGCCGGACGCTACTGGCCTTGGTTCCACCTCCCCTTTATCCGCCGTTTCAAGGTTATTCACATAGACGTGAAAGGTCAGAGTGTTAAGGATAGTTTTATTAAGCGTAGCAGGAGTAGAATGTGAGTTAAAGGTAAGTGACTCCCAGACAAGTGCAGTCCAGCTCCAGGAGTGTGTGACCGTAAACAACGCCCGCACTAAGACCCTTTGTGGACTGGCCTTGAGAAGTGGTTGGCCAGTAAGGCCAGACAGGGTGACCATGAAAGGTTTTGACAACCTATGGCGCGCATGGGCTGCTGTACACGAGAGCCAGCCACGCGGGACATGTGAGCAAAGCATGGCTTATAATTTCAAGGTCGTTGCAACTTTATCGCAGTGAGGTAAGTTTATAGGTAAAATCATTTCCACTGCGAGCTTCAGGCGCGGTTCCGTGCTGGAAGAGAAGTGAGACGCCAGGGTGAACGAACCGTGTATTCTGAGCAGAGGTTGTTTAAAATAGATAAGCAGAAGTTGACTGTCGGACGAGTGCGCAACCACTCGCGAGAGGGCCAGTGTCCGAAGAGCATGAGCGTGACAGTAAGGTCCTCTGTGAGTCAGCCATTGGGAGATGATTGGCCAGACAGGCTGGCGCATGCGTGCTTGCTAGCAGCCGTACAAAAGTTGAGCGTTGGCGCAGTCTACGACACCTATGATTGGTTGTCCCAGTGCCGGCCGGGGATTACTATCATGTGACCTCCGTTGGATGATAAAATGCGTTGATTAGGCTGCGTGGTTTCTGTGTGTGGTACCTCTGAAACAAATAATTACAACACCTCAGTTACTACGATCAGTTGCACTATCAGTCAAGACATCTGCTCTACAGGTCGTGACCGAAGCATCCTTTCTCATAGTATCTCTGCGTATGCAACCAAAGACTGTCTTGTGCGGCCCGTGTAAACAGGTGTTTTTTTGTCGCCAATCATGGTGACCCTGTCTGTACTAGAAAACGATGGGTATGATGTAAGTGGGCAAAGTATAAGCAACAAACTTTCGCTTTGTTCTTAACGAAGTTGCTTAAAGGGCACCACCGTGGAGGCTATCATCGCTCCCGACGAACTCTCAATTGTTTGGTGTGCGCACTAATGATGTTTACATATTCAGAAAAATGAAAGATTAAAAGCACCCGTATCATCGTAAGTCGCCTCCTTTCAGCAGTGTGCCAGCAGTAAGAGCAGAGTGGGTACCGTCACTATCCATAAATTTGTTTAGTTCAGTATCGCGGACAAATGATGCGAAATGCAGCTGGGTGTTTAAGGCGTGCCAAGAGCCCGGAGTCCGCTTGTTCGGTACGGAATGTTAGCCGCTTTTCGTCTGTTAAGTAGGAGATCTTCATGAAAGCGGTGTTCATCGCTCTACCTCCTTGTACGACAGAACACTTTTGCTTAGATGTTCTGGCCCTCAAGCGATTGCACTGTAACGGTAAATAGATGATCACGAAGTGCCATTCGCATATTAAGGGAGGCTTGGTGGTTTGTTGCTGACCTGTTTTTTGTCAGTCGGTCACAGAACAGCACCGGCCTTTAAACAGCAATACATCAGGAACTCTGGTTTAAGCTGCCACTCCCCAACCCTCGCCCCCTCAACTGCTATTTTCATCGTCAAAGAGCCATTTCAGCCGCCTCTCATTGTTTTGATATCAACGTTTATAGGCCACAGCGATAAATCCAATCGTCAACTCACGCCTCCTCAAGACTTCATCATTAAACTGTCCCCTGTTGCTTTGTTCGGGTTCACTCCCCCACCCGTGAACATGCCTGCAGTCATACCCTTTTAACTGAAAAAAAAATCAATCGAATGTGCTGTGACAGAGAATCAACGTCCATAAAACTGTTCAGGGTAGCCAGATAGCGTATTAGCGCTAAGCTGCCAAAATCGGTGACATTAAAAAGGTCCAAAAATAAAAGTCTTTTCGTTGTGATTTCGAAAGTAAAAGCTAGTTAATAAATGGGCTTGGGGAGAGAGTAGGACTAAATTTACCTCGCTTTTGACGATAAAACCTGAATATCACATCGGATCTGTATTGGAGCCATATCCTGAAAACTGCGATCACTGAAGTCCCCGGTTGTTTTTACATGCTGTTAATCTCTGTAATCTGCTATAAAATAATAAGAAATATTGGGATAAGCTTACAGAAGATTTGAAGAAAATACTTGCACCCTCATGTATATCCCTTCCAACAAATCACGAAATCGATAGCAAAAACTAACGGAGCAGCAGATACTTGGAACGCGAACTTTCTCCTTCAAGAGGGCAAGATTGCAGCCATCAATAAGCTGTCACACGCCCTGCTGAACAGTGATGTTTGCGGCGCTGAAAAGTTTTCTTCGGTGTCAAGCGTTACGCTGCCGCCCGCATCCTTGGCCGATTAGTTGCAGGCTGCATATGATCCACTCCGCGCAAGCAAGTATGTGCCAAGGCACACCGCCGCCGACGAGTGCACATGCACCGGTCGCGTACGCCCGTCTCAATGTCGAGCCAGTCCCCGTGAGAACCCTAGCCAACCGGAGAGGACCCCACAAGCTTGCGCAGAAGCACAGAGCGCGTGCACACACACATCAACTGGCTTATTAACTGTAAGCAGTTTGTTTCTGCAAAGACTTTTATTAGCTCCTTTCCTACAGTACACTGTCCAGCTTAATCGGTCTTTCTGACTTCTGACTTGGGGGAAACTTTTGCAGTTGACAATCAATCCTTCTTTTGAGAAGTTTACAGTTTGCCTGAGAATCTTGTCATAAACGATTTGAAATCTCGGGGAGAGGGGAGATTAGATGATAGGGCTGCAGGCAGATAACGGAAAAGCGGGAATTCGGTGGTGAAGACGTTAGGTGGCACAGTAGTTGGAGAGAATGGCAACCGGAAACCCCACTGCATTGATGTCGGGTTATTCACTCTCAAATCAGGCTTTAACAAAGTTCAAGCCCTGCGTCAAATTCTCCAGTCCACCATACTCTTCAGTAAGCTGGTCAGAATAACACCAGCAGTACAGTCAACGGGAAATTTAGTAATGGTACATGTCTGAAGCGCACCGCAGACCCTGTAGATAAATAGCTAGAATTTGTCCCAATGACGTTACTTCTTGGCACTAAATGTCTTCTGGCAGATGATGAAAGAATAATAGGTCACTTCATGGTTTGGGGTATTTTTTCACCTCAGTGACCGTCGGAATGTTTGCAGGGTGGAAAAAATGTGCACTGCTCAACCGATAAAATAAACTGCGAATTGCCTCGATTTTATTTCAAGAGAAAATGCATGCATATACACTGAGTCTGACTCCCCTCTGATAGTCGAAAGAGTTCAATTAAGGCACTTATCAACGCAGTTAGTTGTAATAAATATGATAATCTGGCCAAAAGTCCGTAATGTTATGACTACTAAAGGCTATAATTCGAAAGGTGTAATGCGATACAGGTGATAGACGTATTATTAACCGTGGTTGTCGATAACATCAAAGTCAAATAATGCTCTAGATGAGCAATATTATGCTTTGAAATTTTCCCTTTGCGAATGTTTTATATTAAGTATCTTACATCCGAAAATGCGAGTTCGAAATGGGAAAATGAAGATATATCTACTTGGTCAATGGAACACGAATTTTGTCGTCCTGGTCGAACTCGACTCACTAAGGGGGGAGATTCCGGGCCGATTACTTTGGCGTTATCATTGCTGTGGACAGAGGATGCATAATTATCATCTTGAAGGGGACAGACAAACTTCGACAAGCCAATAACCTACTGGAGGATCACATTTCCATGTGACCACGTAAAGACTCTGTGGCACGCAATGAACTCGGGAGTATTTGCGATGAGTAACGTAAACACACTACCAGCAAAAGACCGGCAAATTTTAAGAGCAGTGGCGTAGTTGAACTGTTTTCCTAAAATGCACAAAGAAGGGAACTCAGTAACAGTGTATCATAGGTGCCACCACAGAAATCCAAAACCAAATAATTCTAAAATAGGGGATTGGTGGTAATGGGGGCTCGTTGAGTAGAGCATTACGGGATGTAGAAGAAAAAATGAAGGATATATCAAAAAAATGGAAAACAGCGTATAAAATTATTCTTTTGCGAAAAAACGCGAGGTAACTGAAAATAAATTTAAATAAAAAATCAATAAAATAAACGATCAAGAGGTCTCCGTGGTGTATCCTATAGTACACTGTTACCGGAAACTCCAAACTTTCAATGGTAGCGATTAATGATGGTCTAGTTTATTGACTGTCAAACTGACAGCTTCAACGCCTTATTTGTCTGATGGCTGACTCCAACACCTTACTTAGCTCCTCAAGGCAATTATTGCTGCAGCATTCGAGGAAATGTCTTTCATCGAATGCGATCGCAATTTAGTTTGACGGTGTATTCTTTTTTACTTAAATCGTCAAATATGCGCTAAACACAACTGGGAATAACTGCTAGGGGAGAAATATAATATTATAGAGAATCGTTTCGAACAAGGCCAAAAACACAAAAGCCTACTGGTCAGTCCCAAAAACAAATTGCTGTTTGACTGATGGATCGATGAGTAAATGAACAGTTTAGCTCTGGTATATGTGATGTCCCTAAGTCGCGTTTGTATTTGGAGTACTACAATCATCCGGTCAACTCCAGAATTTTCGGAAAAGACAAAAACACCTGAAGGAGGAATTTGCTGTGCATAGGACGCCGCGTGGCTCTTTCCAGCAGCGGTCAACACTGGCGAAACACGGGCTTATGGTGACCACGTCCACTCAAGCCTGATTAAACACGAGACAGCGAGCCCGACGTAAACACTGTCCTTCAGGAAGACAGAATTATCGGTTAACCTCAAAAAAGCTTGAGAGGTAGTTTTCAAAAAGATTTTAGCGTCGTATCTTTGCCCATACGATTCGTTTTTTGGGAAGAACGCCAAATAATTAAGTGTTCCGGAGGGCCACACATACCGTATGTTCAGCTCCCTCAACAATCGAGACTTGAAGAGCTCGATGAAGATCACCCATGCTCCACGAGGTAAGCTGCCTGCAACTCCGTCGGAAATTTTATTTGTGGTGGTGCACACATGGCCCTTGTTAGTATGTGGGTGCAGTGGCTTTACACGTATCATCAACAACCCGGGCTCTAAACTCCTCTTCACCTAGGTTTCGAAGAAATATTGAGATCTCTAAATTTGCAAACCTGAGAAGACCATAAAGTCGTTCATTAAAATGGAACCAGTGAGGTCTACAGCATAGTCCTGGGCTCATCCAAATGTCTTATCCGTGGAAAATCTTCCAAGCCGCGATTTTTAACACATCATGCTAGTTAAAAAACACACTGGGTTCTAGCTGGGTTGGTATTTTATCTCCCATGCGGCACTGGTCTATCAGTAACAAACTCACTAGGAAATGATTGGGCGCGGTTAGAGGTATGACTAAAAATCAGCCTGAAAAGATCTACGCATGGACTGAGATCTTAAATGTGTCAAATACGTCGTAAGGGACACCCCTCTAACAATGTCTTAGCCTGTTGACTGTTTTAACCAGTCAAGCAATCAATTTTAATAAACACGTAGAGAGGACAAATAATGAAGTTAGCACGCGCAAGAGACTCCGTGCAACTGGACTAACGCTATGAACTAATGTTGCTCTCGTTTGGGTTGAACGTTTCAATGGTGAGGTCCCTATTAGAATCGTGTGAAGGCTTTTAATTAATGCTCTGAGGCCCACTGCAGCTAACGAGTAGAGTAAATTAGCTAGTTGCAGTACTGTCGATTGCCATTGAGAGCGGCAGACAATGTTTTCGCTCAGTCGATGCAAAAAAGAACCAATAGGCCAGACAGCAAGTTGCTCAGGCTTTGGCGAGCCCTCCGGTGTATAAAATACGTCTTGGATGCCGAAAGTGAGGATCCACTTGCAAGCCAAATCATCGTATTTCTTACGATAATAAATCTGATGTGCTTGAATCTATCACGAGGCGCTTATAGCTGTGTCTACCAACGGGCGCAGTCCTTCTCACGACTGAGAACCAGGCTGCATTGGCACCTTGTCTGTGGACGGCTATTACAGTACTTTAACACACGTGAGCTCAGAGCTAATCCCAGAGGTACCAGGTAGTGGGAACCAAGTCGTGTGTGACAAGCGTAGGCGGGCTGTTTCATTTTGTCAGATTAACATTTTGTTTACTGTCCTGACGTTTTGGTTTCCCTCGGGAATCCAAAACGTCAGGACAATAAACTTCTTGTTCCACTGATCGCTTCTTTCTTCTTCTTCTTCTTCTTCTTCTTCTTCTTCTGAATTGTGTCTTAATAGACGACAGCATTCACATCGGTTTAGCTAACTTAACCCGCGATAGTATCTTCAAGCTCCACAAATTGGAACCGGTTTCCAGTTCCGGCATCTACCGACGCCGGGAGTACTGCATGATTCATCGTTCAATGGCCGATCAAAAAACGTGACCACTTTCTGCAGCACCTAGTATGGTAAGGACTCGCATGTAACGGGTACTAACTCACAGAGGAGAGCGTGAGAAATAACACTCTCGAGACAATTCTAAAGCGATAAATTTTCTACTCAGCAACTAAGTCTCCCTAACTGGTGCCCTGACCACTGCCAAAAAGGCTTGTGATTGCGTATGCAGTTCTCTTGGTCTTTCCCCTTCACTCCGCGGCTGCCTCCATCTATGAGGTCAGTTTCAGTGATCAAGCAAAGAATTCATGTCTTCTACAAACTCTCCATGTTATCATGCGCAAAAACTGCTAGCAGTCTAAGGTTTTATTAGAATGCAGATAAAGTGTGTGTAGCTACTGGCGCTTAACACAAGGGAGCCAAAATCTAACCCAGACCAAATCGTGGTACTGAAGTTTAGTGAAAGTCAGTAAAACATTTGTAGGTGCATTCACGAATAGAAGTAAATATGCGTGGCCCATTTTCATGTTGTACAGAATAAAAAGACGCGATCGCAGGGACTGCTTCGGCTTTCGACTTCACACAAGAGGCCCTCATCGGATTAATGAAAAAACAGCAAGCCTGGGCGTCAGACTTCAACTCCATCAACAGGCATATGGGTCAAGTCAGGTTAAGTCAGATTTATTAAGGGAATTATAGGCACATTCCTTTGGAGTCCCTATTGGTACAGAGTAGTTATGAAATTAAATGAAATGGTTCAGCAGAACATGCGGCGTTGCCAGTAATGGAACTATCGACAGGAGTTAAGGCTAAGAATGCTAACCTTAATAACTACGATCTTCCAGGCCCATGGTTCTTTTAGATGAAGAAAGAAGACGGGGGGAAAGCCAGATTGTTAGGAATAGTGTATTCTTCAGAAGGATAGAAGCATAGATGGAAATAGGTTTGAAACTCGGATGACTGCAGTCCGGCTGCCAAGGCATCAATTCCGGCGTCACGACAGCGTCGGGATTAGCCAGATGGCCAGTGCATGCTTTTTTACAGTAGCCAATCAGGCGGCTGATGTATAGACTAGCGGTAGGGCACGACCTTGAGATGGGCGAAGGCTAGCGTGCACGCGCGGGCCTTGCAGGCCAAAGTCATCTTGCGTCAGCGGCTGATCTTGGGTTCCAAGTGGCTTCTAGAGTCCACTACAGAACTGCATAAAAAGAACAAACAGTGAAAAACTCCTAAGGCATTTTTCGGAAATTCTGGAGGTTTGAATGCCCTTTAAGGGATTTTAACGGGAAAAAACTGTCGCCCGTGGGGGGAGGGTATAACGCTCTGTTATTTTGCCCTCCGTGCGCGCAACCAAGAAGCACGGACCAGTTCGTGTTCTGCCACACACGCTGCCATGCCAAGTACGCAAGACACGATACCAACGGCGTGAGCATGGACCAACCACGAATGCCACCCCCATTTACTCGTACCTAGATTTAAAAAAACATGCTACCGCTTGCTATTTTCTCACTTTTCTGCTGATGGCCTCTTGTGTGAAGCCGAAAGCTCAGAATAATAAAAATTTTACCCCAGTGATCGTGTCTTTTTCTTTTGTAAGTATATTATTTTGAAGATCCTGACGAAAAATCTAGCTATTCCATGACAGTCGGGCCGTCAATTCGAACGGGCTCCACCGTGTACTCCATAGCAGGGTGGACGCAGGGACGGGGACTTGTGTAGGAATTTTTTCATAGTAATAGGAGACTTGCACCGATCTACCATACTCTCTCATCCTCCAAAACTGGACCCGGTGTTAAGATAGCCTTGAGAAGACTGAAAGTGGAATTTGGCGCAAGTGATTGGTGTGGCCTGAGCCTGCACCCAGATGTTTTGACTAGCTCGCGTCGAAGTGAACTTTCCTGAAGTCCCGCAGCCGTTGATATCGACGCCGGATCAGCCAATCGCAGTCGCCACTAAACTACTTTCTGGTCGCGGGGATTTCCTGCAATTATGCCGCACTTCGGATCACGCCGCCCCAGCGGAAGGTCGTGCTCTCCGTGTTCAATCTCTTTCCTTCTATTCTTCGTTCCTCTGTTCCTCTGTGTTCCTTCTTCTTAGGCCTCTACCGACTTCTCTGCTAAGTAACCATGATCTGAAGATCGCAGTTGTTAGGTTTTCACTTGCTAAGCCCTCTGCGATACGGTATTTGTCATAGTTGCATCTCCCAATAACGCCTGTTTGTCCAGCGCATCTACCGCCTGGCCTGTTGACGGGGAAATGTAAATGGCATGAATTATGACATAACTGAACTTCAATTGCCATCTTTCTATCAATATTTGACAATCATATTGCTTTATATCTCCATAGTTCTCGAACTACGCTTTCCGAAGAGTCATCATTCGTAGTTACATTTGGGAAATTACGGTAATACCGTCTTGTAGGGCCACCTAAATTTATATTTTCCTCGCCCAACTGTCTAAGGTAATTTGTGGTCAAGCACATATTTCTGGGTTAGTGCGTATCAATGAATATTAAATTGTGTTGGAAGGGGCCAAAACATATTCAATTAAATAAACTTAATTTTTTTCAATGCACTAAATAGAATCAAATCCATCAACATTAATTCCTGTTGCTCAGGATATAGATGCCAATTGAGGGAAATTCAACCTTATGTTTGCGGATTTTAACGAAATAAGGGGAATTTGACGAAAATGGGAAAGTTGGGTTACTAGAAATGTAAAAGTAGTTTACTGTTATAAGTTAAAGGCAAAAGGACCTCTAAAGAAAATCCTGCCGAATTAACCAACTTAATCCCGTCGTAAAAGCAGAACGGCGTTTACAATTTGATTAGTTCTCGGGGCGTAAAAAGACTTTGAAAGAGAACAATTCGTACGTTAAAGATGATAAAGTGTAGAGTAGTTAGAATCTGCAGTACTGGCCTGCGTGAAATCAGAATGGCGCTGAAATGGTAGAGGGAATTCTGGCGTTCAGAAAGTAGAGGAATTGTGGCTTAATCTATCGTCATTTTTTATTCGCAGAAGACGCAGGTTTACTAAAAAACAGTGAATAATTTTGAAACCACGAACCCAGGTGCGTATGTATGCAGGCGATGCCCTTGATGACCCTATGAATGCAAAGTAAACATTGCCTATTTACAGTCAATATAAAGGTGCAGACATTTAAAGCGCTTCGGAGTCAAAGGATAAGACAACTTCGAATGAATTTGCACCGTACAGCACAAAGCAATGTGAAAAACAATAGAACAAGGAAGATTTTAGAAAACTGGCATTAAGAAGTCATGCTGTGAGAGTCGATTTTTGTCAAATCTAATACCATCAAGTTTTCTTTCAAAATAAGCCATGCTGTCCGTGTTAACCCTTTCACTTCATAGCCAGCTTCAAGGTCGTACCACTCTTTGACTGAAGAAAAACTTTGTTAGGCTCAATCCAGTTCGTTCGCTTGTGACCTTGACCGCACAGATGAATTGTGCCGGTCAACTCGAAAACAACTCTACACAGCAGTCTTTTACTAGCTTGTCAGGTAGGGCTGCGCTAAATTTCAGGCGCCATTTTTCTCGTCTTGAGTTGCCTACTGTGCAGCCTGCTGTTAATTAGGAAGAACGCAAACGTTGTGGCATTCCACTCCTCTGGTCGCCAGCGAGACAATTTATTCATGACGTCCACCTGTCCATTTTGTTGCAACATCGGAAACTAGACGTACCGTCCCGCGCACATTAGCTGGGTCACACTTAACCATGATCTGCCATTTTTGTGTTCCCATATGCCAGGCTTTAGTAGATGACGTCAACACTAGTCCTGGCTTTACTCGTGACCACTGATGCTCAAGACAGCAACTCGGGCTTCTGTGCATAATAAATCTACCATTGTGGTTTCTTTCTCTATAACTCGGCCATTGGCCCAGTGATATTAGTGCTCTGAGTATTGCTCCGACGCTTAAGCTGGTGATGATGTTCAGCTGATATCGTTTTAGCTGTATCTCAGAGACATGTCTGTTTCCTTTACGTTTGCAAGGCTAAGGCGTTGCCCTACAGACTTTAAACTTCCAAAAACATGGCAGTACTGCTGAGGATAAGAAAGACTGGAATTAACATTTGAGAGTAATTTTACATCATGCAAATTTAACTTTGTCAGTGAGATCCCTCAACCATTTATTGCCCGAATTGTAGGAACTTGACTAGCGACCATGACATACAAGTGCCGCGAAAACAGTAGTTTAAGTAGAGCACCTCATATTCCCTTAGTCTCAGAATTTTTCATGCCGAAACGGTGGCCATAGTGGTATTGTGCTGTGAAGGAAATTTTGAAGGAAATTTGTAGAAGTAAGTGGAAAGTGGGAAAATGTATTTAAATGTGTTTACCGTAGCCGCTCGGAGTAGTGGTTCAGCATGTAAATTGAAGGTGTGCGTGGCGCTTCGCACAGCGGACAATACTAATCTAACTCCAGAGAGGTAAG
>JAYGXS010000003.1:14506607-14521098 GCA_036362985.1 Ligula intestinalis
ACATTCTGACTTGCTTGAATTATCTTGGGATTCGGCTGTACGATAATTATTATTACAACCCCACTTAAGTAGTCTATCCTAATCAAAAAAATTTCCCAATTTCGTGTAACATTTTATAAGGTAAAAAAGTCTACTATAAGGATGGCTAGAAACATTCCCATAACACATTTAAAATATTTGCAGCAAAAGTTGCTATCAGCATCATCGTTCCGTTAGTGGGTTTGAGTATCAACTGGACGCATCAACGGACCAACAAGTGAATTTTATATTTCCGCTTATGCTTCAACCACCACTCGCTAAAAAATTCACTGAGTCTTGGCAAAAAAAGACCAATTGAATTAAATCTGCAAGACAAATCATTTAGACTCATCATTCAGCCGACCTCACACACTGGTACAGACTGTGAAGCCGCTATAAAAAGTGCGATCTTGTGTATCACCCGCTGGCGCCTACTATTTGTGCTGCCTTGTGAAAAAGTCACCCCCCTCAGAAATTCCTCCCACGCTCAAGAAAACAGCTCACTTCTTAATTTGAGAACGAGCATGCAAATGAAAAATGGTTCGCATTATCGCTATGGGTTGAATTAATAGGTGAAACCCTTGTCGCTGCAATCTTCAGGCCTGGCTCCGTGTGAAAATTTAAGATGTAAGATGGCAGGTTGGGGTGGAGGAAGGGGAATAAGGTATTCTGTGTATCATGAAGCGTAGAAAATGAAATGTTGACCGTGCTTTAACGATGTGAAATGTCGAGGTCATAACGGTATCAAAAATCAACATACAAATTCAGATAAAAATCCATCATGTGCTGCACTTCCATACAACAAGGTACAACAAGATGCCGGCTTTTGAATTAACACATTTTCGGTCTATAAAAAATAAGTGCGTAAATAGTATGCACTATTTCTGATGATTTTCGGTATATTTTATAAAATATGAAAATAACAATATGTTATATCATACTCATTCAGTAGGAGATCGCGTTTTCTTCTTCACACTGTATAATCAAAGAAAGGGCACGTTTACCCCCTAAATAAATTTGAGCTTGATTTGCCTTTGTAGTTGGGCTTTGCGTATTCAGTCTACGAACTACCATACATTACTCTATGTCATTGCGAAGATAGCATATAAAGTGCATAAAAGTTCGCAATCGGGGTGGTGTTGGGACGGCCCAGACGCGAGATATCAGTCGGGCGATCCTGAGGGTAGCAGAACAAGGGACCTTACTGGCGACCGGATTGTGCAGTTACAAGCAAACTTCAAAGAGCGGGCATTAAGCCAGGGCAAATGAGGCACGCGCAAGCGAGACTGCCCCGCGGCCGGGTCGATCCTATCGGGAGGTCACGCTCAGGACACATGCGCGCGTAAGCAAGCGCGTGCGCATGGCCACCCATGGAGAGCCAATAGGGAGCAATGACTACTGCCCCTTAAATAGCGAGGCTGCGAGCAGAACAAGATTCTGTTTGTTGGAGACGTTGCTGAGACGAGAAAGACCACAGAAGACAAGCCGCTGGACACACAGGAGACAGAGTTAATGTACTAGTACACCTGACAGTAAAGCACTATCAGCTATCCTGTTCTGTCTTCTCTTCCTACCACATACTGTGGGACATAACCGGCGTTGACACAGAAACACACAAGGTTATAACAGGTGGAATATGTTATAAACTTCATGAGAAGAATTGATAAACAAGCCGATACAATGGAGTGTGAGATACCATTAGAGATCCTAAAAATGTTATCATTTGGAACTTTATTAAAACCAAACGGCAGACTTATAAGAGAAGAAGAAGAATGCTATATTGAGGATTTTACAAACCTGAATTTTCAGCAAAAATGGCTCCATTCACGGAAAGCAGATGGTAAGGTAAATAAAGGGTAATTTTAAAAGGACAAAGGTAAAATATCATGCTTTACTCACAAGTCAAGTTTTTCACGACATTCACATCAACTATGGAGACAGATCGGCTTTCACCTTCTCCATTTTCGCTTCTTCACACGCTTTTTTCTTCGTGTAGTCATGCTGCGGATAATTGTTGATGTTGGTGTTGTTGGTGAATTGCATATGCGGCAGATTGGCCGCATTTGACAAATATTGGGATGGTGATATGTTGTAGATAAAATAACTTGTTTTCGTGCATTTAAAAAGGTAGCAGCGTACTGTAGATATGACCTAAAGATCACAAATGCAGACAAACCAAGCAGAAAATTAGAGAGGATGGTATAGGATAATAAATTCTCACGTGAATGGAGAGCAAAAAAATGGGTGGCTCAAATTCGAAAGCCGCGCAGAAGCCTTAGTTAATAGGGAAGTCCTTCCCCGCTACGATCTTCAGACCCGCTTCCGTAAGGAAGGGAAAGCAGTGAGACGTCAGGTGGGAGGAATAGCATATTCTCTACAGAGATAATGGAGAATATGTTGGAGGAAGTTGCGAGCTGGACAAGCACGCGTCCACACCCGCGATGGTGGCGCCCGAAATAAGAGAGCGCGAGCGTCATCTCAGTGCCTCCAGCGAGGGTATCTATGGGTCAGCCTCAGGAAGGTGATTAACCAGGTCGGAGTAAGTTGGCAGCTGGACAACCTTGTGCCTGGCCTCAAGGACTGGCAGCCGAAGTGTGGTAGCGTCGTCATAGCAAAGTCCTGTAGGTGTCAGCCTCGGGGAGAGGGTGATTGGCCAGACAGGATTCGGGTAACAGGCAGTGGTGCGTGCGCAATTGATAGTGGCTGTGAGATGCAAGCGTTGCGCACAGATAAGGGACACTACAGCATATCTCACTTACTCATTGCTTTGTATTTTGGGGCAGGTTGCAGCACTTGGCAGTCTGCGTTTACAAATATTCCTTTGAGAATTTGTCAATTCGGAGGCTTTTTTAAGAATGGCGAGGCCTTGTACCACTTTGTGATCGCTACTTCTAGCTTGTCAGCTGCAGAGTTGATAACCTCAAAGACCATTTATTTCATCTTAACTTTATTATCAAGCGGTTTAGATCAAATTTGGAACGCATGAGGTCCGAGGTCGTGCCAGCAAGGCGTATGCTGGGTGATCTGATTTCGGCACAAACCGACAAAACCATCGGAGATTTTGATTTGTTCACAGACACGCTGTTGTGTTATGGACTCCAAACCAGCAAAGCCGCCGTGTGTCAACCTTCAGATAAAACAAGGCAGTAATCGAGTTGGCGCCATATTCTTTGCAGCCTTACTCATGAATAAGAACCTCCGATTGTACAGGTAGCCGTGCGCAATACTTCTTCTAACCTTAAAGCCGACAAAACAGTAATCTTGACTCTAACGCTAAATAGGAAGCACTGATCTGCCCTCTTCCCAAGCCGGTTCTAGAACTAGAAATTGACCGTAATACGGTTGCTTCGCGTTAACTTCCAGGGAGATTACTATTAGCATTCAGATAAGGTTTGCGGTTAAGGTATGGGCTAGGGTTCATGATGGAGTTGCCATACGAAAATATTTACGCTTCCTGCAATTGAGCATGAGGCCATCTGCATTGCCCAGGGTGTTCCTAATCCCATGTCTAACTGGGGGAGGCATATAAGCGATATCAGTCCTTAACCCCGAGCTATACTCTATTCTTGCTTTAGCCCCTAACTTAATCCCAGCCTTAGCCGCAACCTTGGCCTAAATCCTAATCTTAATACTAATCATGTTGGGCATTGGCACAATGCCCCATCGATTAGGTAAGGTGGGGATTTTGTAATACCGAGTCTTGTCGAATGTCTTTTCATCCAGGTTCGGAAATTGCAGGGAAATTTCCTTTTAAGGGAAAATAATAACTTTCCTCTCCCGATTTTCCGGTCGATTTTTGTCATTTGAACTTTCTCGGGGCTGACCCTCCACTTTTTATGCATTCCATAATCTGGAACTTCACTAGGGTACCTCGCATTGCTAATAGTGAGCGGCTTTAGTTTGCTGGGGTTGTCCTCGCCAAAGATCAGAAGGATTGTCAACGGTCTGGGTGGATATTTTTGTCTTTGCGACCTTGTCGGCGAACTCTGCAATCAGCAAGAGAGTATCTGGCCGGATCTTCCGCACTTCGGTGATGATCCCGGTGACCTTTGCGATGCTCCTCTCCCCCGTTAGGCCCTCCTCCTCCAAGAACGACAGGCTTTTCTACGAAAAAATCCCAAGGAGTTCTGTACATTGTCTGTTCTTTTTTTAAAACTATGTTCTACCTCATTGGCTCATGTCAATTGGTCTCGCAAAAAAACGAGTTATTTTTTTTTTCTGACACCACAAAAAAACATGTAATACTAGGGAACTCAGAGGCAACCCACCCACATTTCCATTATATCTACTGGTACTGAATTTGCGGGTGTAACTATCGCGCCAAGTCCATTCCCTATGGTCAACGATTTTCGTGTGAGCTGATCGAATAGCTTTTTGTGGTAAACAAGGTGTCTCGACAGATAGCCGAGGACTTTAACCCCAGCGGTGATTCACGTCTAATCTCCCTCATTTATAAAGTTACGACGCCACACTTCGTTTATCACTGCCAGTCTTTGAGTGCCTCTCTCGCAAGGCGTTCTCGAGGTTCAAATAACACGTCATTAACTTCGAAAACCAACCGGAACCAGTCTTCTTTCTGCTGTTACCTCTGAGGACGGATCCACGACGGATTTTGAAGTGTCAGGGGAATGAAATTCTTGTCCCAGTGATCACATCTACTTGTTTTTGGAGCCAGTCCTTCTGTTCTGACCCCTTTTTTCAATACGTTTTCACCTTTTTGATACCCGTGGTGGCAGTCAAAAAAGATCAGTGCTCTTTTAAAAGAATCACCCAAGGTCAGCCGTTACACAAATGGAAACTTTTGTACGATTCGTGAACAGTGTGATATGCCTACTCGTCTCCACCTGGTAAAGAAGCTAAACGCTTTTCAAACATGGCGCCAGCTTAAACGTAAACCGATCGATTTTCGCACCCTGAACTAAATATACAAAAAACTCTTGCTGATTCACCAGTATCCCTCAAATAACCCTGGGGCGGGCTGTGGTCTAATAGCGAATTCAAAGGGCAATTTTAATGAGTAATGTAGGCGGTTCGGCACATTTTTGGCAAATAAGATTGAAAAAAGCCGCACCTCGTGTTGTTAATTTGAATGTGAGATTAGCGCAGGTCTCTCTTAAACCTCAGCTCCTAGTAGCTCCACACTGTATTCCTCTGCCAATCAGTCTCCTGGAAATACAGGGGGTATGGTGTCAGGATAAGATTACTGTATTTTGAGCAGATTTGCTAAACTTTTCCAGGAACACCTTCTGAGTTCCCGTTTTCACTTCATTACTCGAGAGCTTTACGAACCCAGAGTAGAAATACTCCCAAAATTTTCTGCCAACATGGTCTAGTTATCTCTCACCACTATCGCTACCTTTCGTGTTTGCCTACCCTCCGAGCGGATTCCTGCTCGTAATGTTTATAACTATCAACTTAACTGTTGTAACGGTAGCCAAGGCCAAGGTGTCACCGCCTAATTGCGTCCTGTTTAAGCTCCCGAAGAAGAGCACGACACGAACATGGCGAAAGCAGAAGCCTTTGAGTGTAATATTTACAACATACTTAGGACAACAAACACGTGTAACACGAGGTCCATCGAGCCAATCAAGATCTCTCTTGGCGTAGGCACCGACACGATTGGCTGGTGACTCAGTGACTGAATGTAGCTTGAAATTTAAATTATTGATTGATTATCTGGCACGATGCGTACGCTCGTGTGTAGGTTGATCGATAGCCTACTGTGAGCGCGGCTGCTTGCTGCCTGTATCCTAGCTGTTGGGTCCCTCCTAAAATTACCCACATCCACAACCGAAATAGTGTTCGATTTGGTGGTAAATAGCGTTGATTTAATAGTATCTTCAGGGTGAACTTTTACTTCAATGCCACGCTCCGTTTTGCCCCAAGCATGCACTGCAACTTTTATACCAGCGTATACGGCATGTAGAAAAATAACTTCACCGAATAGTGTGCATGTAGTGACCGTGTAGCGTTTTCCATTTTTTGCACCACTCCACATATGAGGTCACGTGATCGCAGATCTTGGCCCGTATCTGGGACAGCCAACCGCAGGTGCAGTAAACCGCGCCAACGCTTAACCTCTTGCGGCTGCTAGAAAGTACGCATGCACCAGTGCATACCTAAACCAATCCGGTCTGGCCAATCATCTCTTGGTGGCTGACTCACACAGAACCCCGCTGTGACGCTTGCCACGCTCACGCACTTCGGAAGCGGCTCTCTCGAGAGTATTTGCACCCTCCTCCGACAGTCGAATTCTTCCTATCTATTCTCCACTGACAGTTCGACCGTTCTCTTCGACGATGTCCACCATGGGTGTTTGTAAATCTCCACAGGGATCGCATTGGATCCGTGTGCTTTCCTGCTGAAGCCACGTTGCACAGCATTGATGGTTTCCTGAGGGGTGGGTGGGAAATCGAGGTCAGCGTTGATTTTTATCTGAGACAGGTGGTCGATAGCCGCATCGGAGATGGTGGAGGGATGGTTGAGTACAATTTAGCAGCGTTCAGTTCACCGTTGCAGAATCTGTGTTTTCTCAGTGAGTAGGGTAGTTTCGTCAGCGCTGAGAAATGGAGCTGTGCCTTTGACTGTAAAAACGTAGACAGCCTTTATCGCAGCGAAGAAGTACTTCCATTCATTGCGGTCCACGTAACCTTCGATTTTCTTGAACTTGCGTGCTATTCGAGCAAGATGAATTTCCCGCAGTCGCCGTTTTACAAGACGGTGACTTTGGTAGATAGTTGCTTTGGTAACGTCAGTAGGGTGGTCAACGCAGGCTTTTTGCAGGCGATTCTCCTTGGCGAGTAGATTGCTGATGACTGCATCATATTCTTCAAACCGGTGCTGGTGTTGGTGATGTGCGCAGCCAAGGACACGTTGGACAGTGGATTGAACGGTGTCCCGTAGTTGACCTCATTGATGTGAAGAGATTGCTTAGCAGGATTTTCCAATCGGCATGCCAATTATAGACCTAAAAGGACTACTCTTCCGCTGTACATTAAACGTGCAATTCAACTTTAATGGACAATTTTACCGCCAAATGGATGGTGTATCGATGGGATCACCACTGGCACCTCTTTAAGCTGACGCCTTCATGAGCAACCTGGCGAGCAACAATCTTTCCCCTAGTATAAAGGATCTTTATTCCTATGCTAGATGTGTGGACGATATATTTGTAATAGCAGATGGAAGTATTGATTTGGACACTTTCTTAGCTAAAATGAATCAAGTACACCCAGCGTTAACCTTCACTCTAGAAAAAGAATACAGACAGTGCCTTCCCTTTCTGGACGTCTTTCTTAGTAGAAGATCGGATGGAACAATAAGTAGAGGTGTATTTCGCAACAAAACCTGGACAGGGCAATACACTTATTTCTACAGTTTTGTACCATTTAATCAGAAACGAGGCCTAGTCCGCTGCCTCGCGAACCAAGCCAAGAGAATCTGTTCCCCAGATACACTGGAGAAAGAACTCGTACTCATTAAAAACACCCTACAAGAAAATGGATTTCCTGATAATTTCATCAATAAGTTTATAGAAGAAGGCCCACCAAAGTTTGAAGTACCGACGGCTGAGAAGAAAACCTTATTTCTTACACTGCCATTTCAAGCTGATCCAGCAAGCGAACTTCTACAGCTTCGTCTGAACGCTGCAATAGCGCGTACATATCCAGCAGCTAAGTTAAGATTAGTATTTTCAAGCACTCCACTTCTTCGCCTTAAAGGCAAGGATAGACTCCCGTTCCAGATCTCATCATTGTGCATCTACAACTTTACATGCTTTTGTGGGGCAAGTTACATTGGTCGAACAACTAGGCGGCTATCCAAATGCCTGCGGGAACACCATCCTGCCTGGCTAAGCAAAGGCGAGGCCAAGTCAATATCTAGTGCGATTTTGGCTCATTGGGTTGACAGCGGCCACCGGGTTGACGTAAACCAAGCATTTCGTGCCTTGTGTAAAGTAACAGTGAAACACTCCAAGTTCCTGCGTCAATGGATACTTGCGACGGCAGAATCCGTCGCCATACGACTCACAAACCTGATCTGATGTGCACAGAAGGCCTTTGTAGTTGCCCTACGGCTCCCATGACCGAGAACATACTCAAACTGAACATGTGTCAGCACACCTTCTAGCATGCCGCGAGATGATGAGCAGACAGTGACAACTGGTGTCAAGATGCCGCGAAGCGACGAGACGACCAGTTGATATGGACTAATTTTTGGAAACGCCCCCCCCCTCCTCCCTGTCCCCCGTCGATCTCTTAACGATTCCCCCTCCCCCTTCAAATACCGTGGATTGATTGCTTAAACTTTTGCTAACATTATCACCTTTATATTATTGTACACGCCTGATGATGAATTAATCGAAAACGTTCGTTCGCCTACTTTCACTTCTGGAATGCTGTAGCTTCTATTTCTCTCTTCTTGATGCTTATATGGCAGAATATTAGCCAGCCTGGACGGGATCTTTCAAAATGCACGCAATTGTTCGGTGAGGACGCCATGCAGGCTTTCGTACATCTTAATTCGACCGATTGTGTTCTGTTGGTCTGCCATATTGGTTCTTGAGAGAAGAGTCAGGCATGCACACGGTTCTTGGGATTGCTGAGCACCAGACTGGGTTATAACAATCTTAAAAGTAGTTTTGGTTTCGGAGCAGAGGTTTGCTAAAAACACGCGTCTTTCTTCTTTTTTTACGCTTAATTGTGAGGGAAAACGCTCGGCTCCTAAATCCGTTAGCACAACACCGCGGGATCGAAAACATACGAAATCAAGCGTGGAAAACTGTAATAAATCTGCGTTTAGCACTGCGCTCTAGACGTTTTTTTGCAATCAAATAGTCTGCCTACCTGTGAGTTCAGAACCTTAAGCCTTCTAAGAGAACCTTTTCAAATTCTTTGCAATCCGTTTAGCAAAGCCCACTCTCTGCTGTCAAAAGGCGCTGGTGACAGCAGTTTGCACTACCTTGACCGGCAACACGAGTGAATTCCATGCCCCCGAACCCACACCTCAACAAGCTACAGGTAATAACCAAACGCACGCCGATCGCTAGAACATCCATCCCCCCTTTTCCCTGCTTGCCAGACCCAACGTCCCCAACACGCTGGCGCCAACACGCATGAGACGAGGGAACATCGCGACTGCTAAGTGCACGCCTCCTCCCTACCCCGAAGACCATTTAAACACTGCATATAACTGACCGTTTTAATCCCTGCACTTGTATTGGCCTGATGACGAATTGCTGAAAACATGTGTTTGCCAATATAACTTCTCAATCGTAAAATGGGGATATTTGTAGAAAACTTGCAATCACAGACTGCCCCATGATAAAAACTGCAGGAAAGAGGGAACCAGACCTTGCTTTCACCCACGCTTTCACACTGATGCGTGAGTTATGTTTCTGAGCACACAGGGGTGTTATGAATGCGAATTTTTCAGGAGGCAACATTGATCTTAGTGGCGCCAATGGATAGTAGAGGCAATCAAACTGCTTACAAAAACCTCGCAGCTATTAACTGTGTGTAAGGCGAGTGATTGGAGATCGGTTAATTAACTGTAGACTGTGCCTGTGGCCTTGTTTTCGTAGATTTGTTGACATGAAGCATGTTTCACCAAAGAGTAGTTAATTAGAAGCACACATTTGAACCATAAGCAAGGAACGTAAAATTCGCTCCTGTGGTCAGTTAACGTGATATGCTGATATCCGGTTCCACTACCGGATCTGTTGCTCCCATCATATCTTTTTGCTGCAGATATGCTGAATGTAGGATAGGGAAGTATGCTAAGCCACCCAGAGGGTAGAAATTCCATCTCACAAAAATGTTCGAGAAAATTCGGCACCGTTTTTTTTTTCGATTAGAAAGATTTGCTCAAGTAGCATTGTTTTATTGATTATCGTGCAGAATAAGCTGAAGATGCACCAGTTACGTCAAGATGTCGAGTCTTGAACGAATTATTTGGCCGTTTGCAATAATTTCATCCAGTAACAAAATGGTTGCTTAATTTCCTGCGGTAATGTTCGATAATTTTTTATTCAATTATATTTTGTAGAAAACTGCACAAAATACCCCTGAGTGAAATTATCTAGCACCATTTAAAACTTTTTTAACTTATGTACAAAGGGTATTTTTCGATTTAAAAAACTTTCCAAATTTCCGAATAATGCTGAAGCTGACCTTCAAACAGGGTTTCCCATCCGCAAACGTTGCAATTTGTGTGTAAGGAAAAAACTGACATGTCATACGCTATTAAGAAGAGATCATGCGTATTTATACAATTCTGCAGTGGATGTGGACCATGTTGTATACTTGATGTGCAACCTTCATAAAATAAATTTGCTGCTATATTGCTAGCCTTTACATCAACTTCAATATCTTTTGCGGAAAAAAGTTTTTAAAACCGTAATAAACTTTTTTTGAAAAACAAAATTTAAAGATGATATGGAATTCTGCCAAATAAAAAATAATTTTTGAATTTTTATAGAAAAAGTATCAGAATTTGGGTATTTAAAGCAATCGGGAAACTTTATATCAATTAAGCATTAATTTTTTAGAGAGATGAGTTTGTGTAGGTGACCGACTAGAAGGTCTTTCAAAAGCCGACATTTTGACGCGACCGAAATGTCTTGGGATTATGCTGGATGACAATTGATGTTACAATCAAATTTAAATACAATGAAACCTCCACTGAGCGGGCTATTCAAAGTGAACCACCATTTTTTCCTCTCTCCATTCGCATGTAAATTATCTTATATATACGTCGGTTGGCCTAATTCACTCAGTATAAACCGACTTTCATCCCTCTTTGTTTATTTGTACTACAACAGTGAGGTCATCAGTGCATGGCGCTAGCGCCGTTTTGAAAGCAGGGCAATTTTGCCCACACTAGATGCATTTTTCCAAGGACATTTATCCACGATGTTGACAATTGCAGTCATTGACGATTATGGATTTCCGTTGACTTCATGGATGAGTTAGCGCGCCTACCTTCATTCCTTGCGAATTGAGGCCGTTTTTGCTGAAAACTTTGGAATGATATCTTCTAAAAAGCATACTTCTATCTCTCTCTCTCAAACTTCGGTTGATGAGTTTAATCTGTTCCGGCACCAAGTTCGTCGTGTGAAACGCTCGTCTTGCAAAGGGTAGCCAATCAAACTACATTATTTCAATGATTAGCTACAGGATACTGGGGATATTTGACGGACGACCGACAATGCCATCAGGCTTCCTTCTTCAATACCCACTGCCTCAATGCCATGCATCTTCGCAGGCAGCTGTTTCTGACTCGGTGGCCTGAAGACCGACATAATCGCTTGCATACATGTGTACCCAAAATGTCACGGCTGTCTAAGGGCCACTTGAACACACAACCCCTCGACCCCGACAGCGGGAGCCCCTATGTGCAACACCCTTTCGGACAATGCAGCACATCAATCGCACAAAACTTAAACTTGCCCCGCAATCATATCAATGCAGCTGTCACCATCACTCTCACACACGGTCACAGGTTACCAGTCTGGCTGCACCAGTATTTTCTGCTGCCCGGGGTGCTGTGCATAATAAAGCCCTCATTCCGATGCCCCTGACTGTTACCTACATCCTCGGATTTGGCCTGAGAATTTTAGCGCTCCAAGTACAATCACTGGTTTGACGCTACAGGCCTATCGACAGATTTTAAGGCTAAGAAGGTTAACCCTAACAGCTACGATCTTCCAGACCCATGGTTCCTTTAGGTGAGGCGAGAAAACGGTGGGAATGCCAGATTGTTAGGAATAGTGTATTCTGCAGAAGGATAGGGGAAGATATGGAAAGAGTTTTGACTCTCGGATGACTGCAGTCCGGCTGCCAAGACATCAATTCCGGAGTGATGAGAGCCTCAGGAATAGCCGCAACGTCGATGCATGCTATGTTACGGCGGCCAATAACGCAGCTGATGTCTAGACTAGAGTTCGTGGAGCGACCTTGAGATGGGCGAAGGCTGGCTAGCCTGGGCGTGCATCCGTTTTCGCATAAGTTCGTTGATTTTAGATCAAGGAATCAAATTTAATAGCATAGACAGCAGCATATGTACATTGTTTCCTTTTTCTATTTCCATTTTGTAGATACTGACGTTCTCCTGAAAGGCAATGCTTAAAAGATCGACGCATTTATTTTCTAGAAAGCTTCACTTCTGCATCCACAAGGATGTGTGTGACCATGTTCACGGACCTGTGTGCATTTTTTGTAATTGCATGAAGATGTCCTCTGACGTTCAGAAAATCCTGCTCTCGGCTTGTAATGACTAGCTCCACGCGAAGTGCGCTTGTGAGCTTGTCATGACTAGCTCAAGTCGAAGTGCGACGCTCGCTGTTTCTGGCCTCTGTAACAGCCAAGTACAGACCGACTCACACAGTACTTCATGTGACGACTGCCGAGCAGACATCACTTTAGACGCCATCCGCTGGCTTGCGGTTGTGCAATCGTCTGATAGTTCATTTCCTACTGCCTATTCTCCCACTCATTCTGTACAGAATATACTCTTCCTACTACTGTGGCTTTCCCAAGACTTCTCTCCTCCCATGAGGAATCGGGCTTGGAAGATCGCAGTCATTAGGGTTAAACCTAGTAGCCTTAACACTCCGCGAGCAATATTAATAAATCTGCTGACATTCCTCCAAGTTAAAATCAGAGAGTAAGCGTCTCAACAGTTCTTGTGAATACAAACTACGTACGATGCAAACACGCCTTCAACTATTCCATAAAAATCCAGGGTAAAGTAATTTCGTCTAAACAAAGTACAAGAAATGAATTTCACGGTAACTTGATAAGCTATGTGTATCATGGCTGACACAACGAATCAAAACACACTCAGGGCATTTATCGATTTTTCTGTACGTTTAAATTTTACGGCGGAACCCTGTTGTTCTCTGAGTATGTCTCTGAAGATGAATCCGCGACGGATTTCGAAACGTCAGGCAAATAAACATATTGTCCCAGCGATTGAGTCGTCTTCTACTTCTCAATTACCTGCTGGGACTCGCATGTTCGCTTGCATTAGCAACACATGCAGAAGTGGTCATTTCAGTCTCTTCGTCTAATCCGGTAATGAACCATGACAAAGCAGAGGTGATCATTTCAGTATCTTCGTCTAAGGCCTCTCTCAGAGGCTAAGAAGTGCTGGATCGTAATCGGGTAGAGGCCATGCTGCCTACGGAACCGACATCCGCGTTTCGATAGTTGGCGGCGGTAAAGTACTGGATGCCCTGGGGAATTAACTGGAAAGCATAAGGAAAGTTGGTCACGAAAAGCAAAAGTGAATAAGATCAATCGAGGTTGGCCGTTAAACCTATGATTTACGCAGGCCCAACACAGGAACTTTTGAACCCCCGTTTTAATTCGACCCGGCTGCCAGTGTATTCTGTAGCCATACTAAGAGAAACTGCAGCAACTAAATCACTACTTTTTCGAGGAGGCAGAGACAGACTACTGTTTCAGATGCCCTCCGCGTGAATCTTCTCTTTGCGTTCAAGTCGCTCAAATGTATCAGGTTGGATGAATAGGCATTTTTCCCTTTGGACTACACAGAAACTGAGAGGACGTACACCCTCTCACTAAGACAGGTACTTTATTCACCCGACGTTTTGGATTTCAGTCGAGACTCCTTTAAAAGACAGCTTTAGGTGAGGGCAAGTCGTACACCTAGAGTTGCAGCATTTATAGGCTGCAATCGTAAGGCCACTACATGCCTAAATTCCTGTATAAGCGATTGAGTCTACCTATTCTCAATTACTTCTCAAGATTCAAATTTTCGCTTGCATACATAAAGATTGCTGTGACGTGTGGGATCCTGACGCTGTTGACTCACGCTGCCTGCCTTTCTTCGCCGCGCACTTGGCAACCACTACCAGAAACCGTACGCTTCCCCCTTCTCGCCGCAGCAAGCCTTGCACAAGCGTCAGCCAATCGATGACCGCCTGTCCACCTGGTTGGCTGCAACTTCACACTAAGCCCATTCAACAAACAAGGCGGAAGTCACTCGGGCTGTTTTTCTTTTCTATTTCCATTCTGCAGATACGGACGTCCTCTTGAAAAGTAACGCTGAACGGATTGAGGCATCTATTTTCAAAAAGCTTTCTTTCTGCCTGCAAAAGTGTGTCTGCTGCTGTTCACAGCTCGGTGAAGAGGCCCTCTGGCGTTCACATAGTCCTGCCCTCGGAAATTTTACATGCCCGTCGAACAACATTAACAAATCCACTGACATTCCTCCAAGTGAAAACCAGAGCAAGCCTTTCAACAGTCCTTGTAAATACAAACTACGTAGGATGCAAACACGCCATAACCTACTCCAGAAAATTAGAAGGCATATAAATTTTATCGGAACAGAATACATGAAATGAAGTTCACGATAACCTGACAGACTCTGTGTATCCAAGGCAACGAGAAATAATAATAAAAACACATGCACTTAATTATTCGTGAAGGTTTTTTACACCCTCGTG
>JAYGXS010000003.1:14526098-14559059 GCA_036362985.1 Ligula intestinalis
TCAAACCGGACGAAAGCTAGGATCACGCGCACGTGCGCATAAAACAGCTGTATTATACAGTTACCGGCTACCAAAGATCAGCTCGTACCTGCTCGAGGCGAGCCACTTGTCTGTTTCGTAGTCGCAAAGCTAGTCACCTTATCAGTGTCAGACAGTTCGTGAGTTGACAGAAATTAGAAACTTAAACAAAAGAAGTTAACTAAACAGCGTTTTATACGGTTCTATGCTAGGATTTGCCGTAACCCCACTCTGCGCGGGCACTCATGTGCGAACGCTTACTGCTGCTAACGAGTGTGCATGTACTAGTTTGCCTTTCCCCCCGGTTTGACCAATTACCATCAAGGCTTAAAGCCGCTGTATAGGGACGCTAAGATGGCTGCCAGGCTCAGACACTTCGGATTCTGCCCTGCTTGGGTACAGAGGTACGCTTGTTATAACGGTTGCCCAGGCCGAGATTTCACTACTCAGCAACGTCCTAACAACGGCCACCCGACAATCAACTTCGTCCCACTTATTCTTCACTTCTACCGTAAATAATTAACTTTTCCTTACATCTGTCTTCTCCTTTTTTGTCTTTCCACAAGGAGCTGGGTCTGAAATCCTAGTGGCGTGGGGTTTTCCTTGTCAACTTAACCCTGCTGCGATAGATCCGCTGACCTGCAATGTCGACTGCTGTTCTTCTATAACGTTTTGTAAATTACATGTCCATTGTTGTTGCTTTTGTAGCTCTGACCGTAAACTTCTGCACAAGCTCAAATGAGCAGACAAGGAAATTTATTGTTCAAGTGATCGGCCAATTTCGTTTCGCATCTGCAATAATACAGCGAAGTACTTGGTTCCTTTCCTAGGTGAAAGAACTTCGTTTATTCGCCGTATCTACCTCGTCATTGATTCCGGCACTGCACGTGACCTTCTTACTACTTTTCAAGGTCTTCATTTGTAGTTGTCAGGGGGAACCATTATTTAGTTATAATGCAACTTATGCATGTGCCTATACATGACAAAAATCTCCTGAAGATTATATTTAGAGGGAGTATTGAGAGGCAAATTTTCCCACACGTCATTATCTGCGTGACACGTGGACGTAAACCTAAACGTAGGAGTTTGCATTACTGCAGCTATGAAGAACCTAATATGTAATTTAATCCCCTAACTGTTTTTGCAGAAGTTTCGCGTGTTAACGGGATTTGCCTCAAGTTTTTCCCGCGACAAAGCGTGAAGACGTCTGTACTATCGTCCAAGGTCAGATTGCTTTCGATTCACTCCCAATCTGCAGAGCCCTGCAGATCCGTGGAAAGTTTCTGGTTTTCGCCAAAAGAAGTGAATACGTGAGCTCCAGGAGGCATTTCAGACTAAGAAGAAGGTGCGATCACTGGAATAAGCGTTTTTTTCCTCAAGTTTTGGATTTTGTGGAGAATCCTTGATCACAGGTAATGATAGGGGAGTCTGAGCCATGCGCTGATAGGATCAGATGGGGAGGTTGTCGAAAGTTACTTTTTGTCGATCTTCTAATTATCGCACGCTTTTCCGTGGCTTTACATAGTGGCTTTTTACAGTAAGTTTTTCTAGCATTTTCTTTTTTTGTTTAGTAAACTGTTTTCCTCTCCTACTCGACCATAATGTCCAGCTCCTATAACTTCTATTACCACCGATACCAAATTACAGAAGTCTGAGGAATTTTGCCCTCCGTGGTTTTACATATAATAGATTGCTACCCCGGTCAAGAAAGGAGAAACAATTTGGTAACGAAAAAAGTGCATATGGCAAGTATTCAGAGGCTTTCATGATTGCTTGGCTGCGCAAATTTCGGATTGCAGGAAGGAGAACATCTGAAGTGGTTACTGCTGCCATATACAACTGACGCAAGCCCGAACGCACGCACCATGTCTCCCCCATTCTGGCCTCAACCCGCAGTGGCGTGACCTCAATCCGTCTGGACAGACCTCAAGGCCATGGCCGTCGCCAGGCGTTGGCCACGTGATTGGTTGCCGTAACAAAGGATGCACCGGCGAGTCCTGACGCTCTTCTCACTCCGGACCCGACCCGACCCGACTAGGGAACGGATGCACTAGTCCGCAAGTCAAACCTTCTCCTAACTCTGGCTTCCAACCGTCGTCTCTCATCTCCTAAGGCATTGGTCCTGGAAGATCGCAGCCATTAGGGTTAAACCTTGGCAGCCTTAACGCCCATCGATACATCTATTAGTTACTATTTGCCAACCTCCATCGACAAGTGCACTTAGCTGATCAACAAAACTTTGTAAAATAAGCCAATCGGCGGCTGAGCCGTGGCTTGGATTCCTAAAGAGCATGGCCAGAGCATGAAAAAGGCCAGCACTGACATGATGTAGTCTGCACCACCACTGTTTAGCCCAGAGTTGGTCTGCCCTCATTTCCAAAGTGCAAGTACTTGTACGCGCACTAAAAAGCATGTGCATTTTTGCCAAACAGGAGGTGAGTTGCAGAGGCGAAGAGAAACAAGAATGAAACACGTCATTGCAAATGTACCCAAGAAGGAGTCATGACCTGACAGCTAGTACGCAATAATGACATCAAAAGACAGCAATTAATTACCTTTTTATTTGCATAATTAGCCTCTAGATAACTCAGGAGGTCATCGACCGCAGATCTGAGACGCCATTTGGATCGTCATATGAACTCACAGATAGCGATGATATTTAATGGAAAAGAGTGACGAGAGGGATAGTGAGAGAGAGTGAGAGTCTACTGCAACCTCTCACGCTGAAGCTTTCTTGCCAGTGGTAAAAATGTGCGTCAACAGTAGTATCTGCAGAGTCGTTGTCTAAGGTTCACCCGAAATAGTTTTCTCTGCCAGTAACCGTGTATCATGTTGATTTTTTTGTTTGTTTTGTGTGGGCATTGAATTGGAGAAGAAGACGTTTCGGATCCTGCATGAAACAGTTCACTTTCGACGTTCCGAGAGACAATTATCGTCCAGCCAAAACATCTTAACCAGATATATAGAGTCTTCCGTCATTCGGGGCTAACACCATTACATGGTAAGCGCCGAGACAGAAATATTCCGGTACTGCACAGGGATATGGACCTCCCACTGCACTGTAGATGACCGTGGGGTAAATTCCAGGGAGTGCGGGGGGTTAGGGTTCGATGCGGGATGATAAGGGTTTGAATTAGGGTCCGAACAAGACTTCTCGTTAGCAGTGGTAGTGGCGGCTTGATCTCGAGCCCTGTCAGCAGCCACGCAACGGTAAGACTCATAAACAAAGACAGAGACATGGTAGACTGCAGGAACCATTTCTGGCTTACTAGCCATCATTAGCCCTCTATAGTGACCTCATAATCTGAGCCCTGCTTTCCTCGAACGCCTCTGGGGCAGGCTGCATGTCTGTATCTCGTGTCCACTAAGCAAGTGTGCAACAGAGCGTGTCAAAGGCAGGTAAAGGTCACAGACGTGTGTTCACTCTCTGTCTCTCCTAACTGGCCAATCACTTTCCATGGCCACTTAACAAAGAACCTTTCTGCGACAGCTGCCTACGCTCAGATATTCCCGGACCCAGCGACCTCACCGCCGGAATGCGACTCTGGACCCAGCCCGCTCATGGCTGGATAACATTTGTTCGGGAGTCAATTACTAATTCCTCATACTCTACTCCTGCAGCGCTTAATTAAATTATTCATAACATTCTGGCCTTCCATGCCTTATCTTATTTGCTAGTTTATAATCGTTGGGATACGTCAATCATATATTGCCTGGCTGGACTACTTCGTATCCTACACGGCCATACCCAATCTCAGGTTACGCAATCTCTGAGGCTTCATATCGCAGTTAGCAGTCCAACTGCGGACTCGTTGCTCTGTTGGTTGCGACCGGATCTGTTATTGGTGGTTAACTGGAATGCACATTTTGGGCTTCTTAACCGTCCTCAGCCAGCTAGTCATGCCCCACTTCTGTTGATGAAAAACACGCCTTGCCTCATTCGCCGTATCTGCTACAGCTACTTCTAAAGGATATTAACATACAAGTGAATGCAAGAGAATGCCTTGGCAGCGAAGAAGGTTTACCTCGTATACAACCGCACACTCCGGTAGTGCGTGTGTCGGATTTTGCAAAGTCCGCCGATGTCTCGAGAAGGCAATGGTGACCTGTGACCAGAGCAGACTTTTACAATGTCTACCTCAATCACTGTTTATACGCCGTCTTCTTTTAATAGGAAGATAAAGTCAAACTGGGCGGGAAGGGACTTGGACACAGGGGCTGATGTTTAGGAACCGTGTCTATGCGTACGATGCGGACTCAACAACCGTACCTGAAAGAGGATGGAGATCTCTCTTCACAATACAACTGATATTAAGGCCGATTTGCAGTGGAACCACTGCAGATTACTTCTCTATCCCGGGAAGGGCCAAGTTCTTCTGTAAGCCAGGAGTTCCATAGACCGCAAAATGATAGGTTGTAAAGTAGCCGGGGGTTTAGCAGATTTGCATAAGTCATTTGATCTACTTGTAAAAACACCTTTGGTCTTGGTTGGACTCGAACCCACGACAGCACGGAAAAGGCGTTAGCATTGTCAACCCTCCAACCAACTGGGCTACGAGGCTCCTTGCCGGGAGCCGGAAGTAAAATCCCATTTGGTGCAAGTTACCCGCCTAGCCTGCCGCAACGTATGAATTCCACCACTTTGGTGCAGTAAACTGATTGCCCAAGCAGAATTCCCTAGGCATTGAATCAAGAATCCACCCTATGGCTAACAGACTCCATTAATTAGTAGGCGTGTGGTAAATTTAAATGGTTCGTCTAACCCACTTGTGAAAAATCGACGATATTCGTGGGTAAACTGACCCTAGTGCGATTAATCTTACGGCCCCGGTGGGGACTTTATAGCTCACTTGCCTAGAGCGTTGACTAAATTAAAGCCTTCCCCCTGCTGGTGTTGTTTCAAATCCCGCCAGGTCGGTCAAATTCATAGTTTTAAAACACATTTACTTATGCATACCGATCAAACTAATTACCAGATCTGCCTTACCATCTGGTTTCTCCCTTATTTACTCGATGTGTTCCAGTCACGCTGATTGAGAATGGCTGCAGTTGTTGGTGTGATTTAAAGCCCTGTCTATAGCATGCCACTCGCACGCACAGGTTTCACACAAGGTGGAGGTAAGAAAATGTTCACAGGAAGGAGTTTGAGCATAATTGGTTACTAACAGGAGTTCAACCATCGGGGCATCGTTATCCACTTTAAAGCCTACGACAACCCCAAATGAAGTACCACATATTTGACACGACCATTTGAATGTACTGATAAGGTCTTCCTTACTACTCGTGACACTCGTCGTCCGAAGTGTGTCAAGGAGGTGTTAGATGTGCAGAGCGGCAGCTTGTCCAGAAACAATGCCATTAGCAGTGCAGCATTAGCAGACTTGGGGAGGCAAAACACTGAGAGGTGTTTGCTTACAAGGCTGGCGTTGTAACGGTGGCTGTGTCATTGTTACCATCTAATTACGCCCTGTTTGAATCCCCAAGAGGGGCGTAAAAGCGGAAGCACCCGGAGGAGAGTTTATTGTGTAAAAAATCTGACGGTGCTTTCTCGCGGAGCAGTTGCTGCCGTTGTAAAGCCAACGCGCTGAATATCTCGCCTCGGGGCGAAGCCCGGCCAGGGAGCGGATTGACCTTGTCCTTGTCAGTCCATGTTAAAACTCACTGTCTGAGATTTGAAAGTGGCTTATAAGTTATTGTCAGGCACGTTCACTTGTGGCAGGATTGGGCACATTGGAATGCAGTTACGCGTCGTGTGAGGCACTTAGGTGGCCCTTGAGGAATCGCGACCAGTTGGGCACGCGCATGGGCTACACTCCTTACACTTGGAGGTACCCCTCATAAGCCGTATCGACTTATTTCACTTGCTTTTGCCTGAAGGCAAACTTAATGTAGTTATCGAACTCCCAACTGTATGCGCCGTGGTCACAGTTTGAATCAACCGTTGTTTTAGGGAACTGACTTCTTTCGAGCAGTAAAGTATTATCGAAACGTGTTTAGGCTAGTGAGGTTTAACCTTAACGGCTGTGATCTTCCAGGCCCGGTTCTTTATGAGATGGGATCAAGAAGTCTTGGGAAGGCCAGAATAGTAGAAACAATGTATTGTGTACACAAGAGTTAGGAGACAGTTGCCACTCGGTCTGGTATGGCGTTAAACCGCGAGGGCCGTGTGAGAGCGCAGCGGCGTCAGAGTGGCCAACGACGCTGCCTGCTGCTCCCGTCCCTCTCGGGACGGAATCCCATGCCACTGCCTGGCTGCAGCCTTGGAGGCCATTGATTGGACCATGCGTGGGCGAACCGGCGTCGGCGCATTAGTAGGTAACCCGTCAGTGTGTCTGGCGGTAGCCACGGCCTTGGGGTTTGTCTAGACGGATTGAGGTCACAACACTGTGGGTTGAGGGCAGAATGGAGGAGACACGATGTGTGCGTCCGCTTGCGCGCCAGTTTGCGTCTGGTAGCAGTGAGCACTATAATATTTCCTCTTCTGAATAAGGCAAACAATGCTTCGAGGACAACAATCCTTTAATTTCCTTTGCTACCTGCTACCCAGACCACTCCGTATGCTGTCTCAGATACGTTCAGAAATCTGTATCTTTAGTTCTCAATAGATGGTCACAAAGGTATTTATTCCACCCCTCCAATATGCACTGGGTTCGTAAAATGACTACTGTGTCGCTATTTCCTAAGGCAGACCTTCCAGGATCCTTTTTAACTTGCGTTGCATTGAGCCGTGTCTCAATGAGAAAAAGTAGCTTGTCTGTGCCTGCCTTATTCAACACCATGTAATTTTAGTTTTGCGGCCCAGCAATTGGATGGCGCTGTGGCGTAGGCCTTAAAAATCTGGCTATTATAAACTGCTTGTGTCTAGTAGCCAACTGGTGGTAAACTTAACCTTGAGACGAGAACCAATCAATCTGTGCCTGAGGGCCATGTGAGCTGATGCACCTTGAGCTACGAGGGCATCTTCCAATTCGTAACTTAACAGGTTGTTAACTGGCAGGATAATTTGGTCTTCAAGACTGACACAGTAAGCTTAGACTGGCAACTTTTGAGAGTTCCAGTGCAACATTAGAATCATTTTAATGGAGCTACTAGCACTTGTGTGTGTATGCAAGAAACTGCAGCTATATGCCATAACAACTACTAAGTTTAGTGTGATGTACCCTGCCTTGTTACTTAACACTGGTGGGTTTGGCAAGAGGAAGTTAATGTCTCGTAAGTTCCCGCGCCAGGCACTGCCGCTCCTCGGGATAGAAGTCGTCCTCATCAGTTAGGCGCGCTAGCGGGCCCAGTTCCATCTCCAGTCAACTTGGTCGTTTCTTTCCAACGAACCACGCTTCTAAGCTGAATCTTTCGGATTATAATTAAGTTAATTTAAAAGTCACAACTCACATGACATCTTTTGAGAGAGAATGGAGGAGGTTTCGATGCATTAAAAAATGAACTTACAGTGCCTACCAGGAGCGATGGCTAAGACATTTTCGACATTACTTGTGAACATAATAGGGCCTACATTTTCGTGTGAACAGGCCCTAAATTAGATCAGTGTCTATTCTTAGTCACCCACGTTTACCACCTGTACTACGCATTTAGTATATGTTCAGTTGATCCAAATGTGAAAAATTCGCGGCCTCAGTGGGATTCTAACCCCCGTCAACAATGGAAGGCTATCGCAGAGGGTTAAGTAAGTTAAATCCTGGCAACTGCGATCTTTAGACCATGGTTACTTAGAAAAGAAGAAGTCTTGAAAAGGCCAGAGTGTTAGGAACAGTATATAGCGTACACAGAGGACCGAAGAATAGATGGAAGAAATCTGGCTTGGGAACACCCGACCAGCCAGGAGAGCCAGCTGGGTTGACAGCAGTCAGGCCAGTTGGCAGAGAGAGCGTTCATTGGCTGGGTCAGCCTTGAAGGTTTTTGGCCAGATAGACAAATTGCGTCGGGAACTCGTGCAAGCCTTTTATTCGACGCTGTCTCAGAAGGCAAGTTTGAGGGCAACTGTGATTGGCTGTTCCCAGACGTCGATAATCGCAGGCATGAGATTCTAGCGGGGTTCACTTCGAGGTGAGCTAATTACTACAAGACTTAAGTACAGCCTACGCTCTGCCAACTGATCTGCGAGGCTCACCGGTATCCGTTAATTCAATCACACTAATGGCTAGTAATTGAAAGAAAACTTGTTGACATCTTGAAGGCTTTTAGTGACTAGTTCTAAGCGAATTCTCATTTGTGAACGATCAATGTTTTCGCCTCTGTGACATCCAATCACAGGTGATGCAAACTCCGCAAGAACGTGGCAGCTAATAAGACTCCCGTAGTCGTAGGCTGACCTCAATCCATCTGGTCATTTGCCTTCGACACCAACTCACAAGTACCTCGGTGTGCTGACTGTCATCAAGCCCGCACTTCGAACCAAGCCGCTCGAGCGGACGGACGTGTGGTCTGACAGCTCATTTCTGTCCGCCTATTGTCCACTTCCTTCTCTACAGAATGAATTCTTCCCCCATTTTGGCATCCCATGACTTTTCTTCTCGTGGGGAACCGTTCCTGAAGATCGCAGTCGCTAGGGTTTAACTTACTCAACCCCCTGCGATAGGTTCTCAAATCAGAAGGCAGAACAGATAGTTAGGTAGACGGAGTTTTATTAAAGCATGAGCCTAAATTTTCTCCGGCTGCGATCAGTCGAATGCCGGAGGCTAAGTCACGCGTGTTTGGCGGACCTGTATTAAATCGCTCGTGAGAACCTCGAATTTGTCCTGTAGTCCGGCGTAATCTGCCTATATCTGCTGATCTGCAACACCGTACAGAGACCATCTACTTGCAAGAAATCTCAAGTGCCTCACACAAACACCACGTGCAGATGAAGAATTTGGCAAGCTCATATTCCCATCTGTTATGCTTATTTCTTATTACTCGGCTACTGATGCAGCTATAGGATATAGTAATGCTGGCTGATTATGGAGCAGATTGCTCCCCTTTTAGACAGACGACGTCCCCTAAACCTCAAGAGTGTAGTTAATCGGGATAACATAAACCCAGATTCACCCTCCCTGTTTTGATCGAAAGTATATGAGCCCAGCGCTGACTCTAATCAGCATCATTTCTGACCAATTATTAGCGTCAGTTATAGTGCCATTACTACTAACACTCAGCTACACTGCTAACGAGTAGTAGTAGCAGTAATAGTGTAGTGGTCATCTCGGTCCGACGCCCTCCTAACTCTTGACGCCACAGATAAGGTTACTCAGAGCTATGGACCTCGCGCGCAAGCAGTTTTCCAACGTGCCTCGAGGCATGCGCAAACGGACGGACGACCGTCACGGCCGCCAGACGCAGCTGACGCGCACCCAAACACACGCACCAAGTTTCCCCATTCTGGCCTCAACCAACAGTGGCGTGACCTCAATTCGTTCAATGAGATTCCCGCTTTAGTTGACTGACCTCATTTAGTAGGTTGGCCTCACTCCGTGGGACAAAGACGGCAATGCGATGTCTACCTTCAGGCATCACGCCGGATCCAACCCGACTAGGGAACGGTTGAACTACTCCGCGAGTCCAAACTCTCCATCTATTCTCCTATCCTGCTACAGAATGCACTATTCCTAACAATCCGGGCTTCTCGAGATAGCTCCCATCTCCAAAGGAACCGCGCCTGGAAGATTGTGGCTGGTAGAGTTAACCTTCTTAGCCTTAACACCTATAGGAGAAGTAGCAATAGGAGTGGCCATAGCCGTATCGACCTCCTGCGGCTTGTTTTAGCACAAGCTGGAGTTGGGTGAGGGTAGATAGGACGTTAGTACCCCCAAAAAGTCTACTGTCAGTCAAGACTAAGTAAGGCTGTGTTTCTGGCTTGCATCGGAGAAAGCGGCCAGCGCCGGATCCAGTCTGGTCTTCTTGAACCATGGTGAAGGTGTAGAGTGCGGTTAGTGCTAACTGTGTCCGCTATCACTTTAAACTATCGCAGGGGTTAAGTAAGTTAAACCGTGCAGCTGCGATCTTCAGACCATGGTTACTCAGTATAGAAGAGAAGTCGTTAAAGGCCGGAGTAAGTGGAAGAATATATTTTGTACACAAGGGAAAGGAGAACAGATGAGAGTCGATTGACTTGGGAGAGCCCGTACGCTCAGGAGATTGACCAGATCCCAAGTGACTGTTTGAGAGAACTCGGCGCAGTAGACAGAGAGGGAGAGCACTTTCATTGGCTAGGTTGGCCTGGAGATTTTGGGCAAAAAGGCAGCTTGCGTCGGATTGCGTGCGGGCTCGCCATTTCTCGTCTGGATTTCGAGCGTAGATATGGGGACCGTGATTGGCTGATCGAGACGTCGAAAACCGCGTCGGCGAGCCTTTGGGAAAGTGCAATTCGATGCGAGCTAGTTGGCTAGGCACGACCCGCTACAAAACTACCCTTGTAACTAGTCACCATCACTGTACCAACCTGGTGGTGCATATGATGGACTTCGCCAAAATCGGTGGTCGAACAACTAGGCAGACTTAAGAAATCATGTGTTAGAAGCGGGCCTGACGAGCATGAGAGCAGGCAGGTACGAATTCCTGCTTCTACTAGCATACGCACACAGTTGGGCAGAGAATTCAGCTCTGGAGAAGAGTCTGGAGGGCCTGCTGAAAACCAGCGCCTTATGCACACCTGACCCCAATTAATGGCCCTGCCCCGCATCATACCAGTATGTGGACTTCCTGGCTTTTGTCAAAAAAAACTCCAGTGCGCAGACGTTTGAAAAAACTCTTGGTGGCAGCACACATTTGACCGCAGAAAATAAATAACATGGCACCTGGGTCATACGGTCACCAGCTAGCAGCTGGGCACTAAAAAAATATGACCTTGCAAGCTGAGCCTGTGATAATATCCAAGGTTGATGTGGCGGGAATCGCAGCTGAATACTAGGAAGCGGTGGATTTAGCAGTTTTGGGGAGGAACGGAGGATCAAGAGCAAAAGTCCTCCATTACTTTTGGAGTCAACAACCACCGATACGACTGGATGCCGCACAGTTTTGAGCTCAAACTGTGAATCCAGGCACTTAAATACTGATGAAATGAGTAAGCGCCATCTCCGGAGTGTTAGAAAATGCAAGACACTCTGAATGACACGCCGGAAAGTTTAACAACTGAGAATATCTGAAGAAGGAAGCCCCTTGTACTTGTAGCGGTCGAAGTAGTGCGTGAACTCGGATCGCTACAATAAGTAGACCAAATCCCATGTGGAAGGTAGAAGATAGGAGTCACCGGAATTGGGAGTTTATTGTGTTAAGAACACTGCTAATGCAAGCGAACATGCAAGTCCCTGGGAGTAATTGAAAAGTAGAAGACAACTCGATCACTGGGACAATATATTTATTCGCCTTAAGTTTCGAAATCCAGTGTGGATTCATCAGCAGAGACATACTCACAGAACAGTAACAGAAACAGTTTGTGAATGCACAGGCTCTTGCCTGTCTCAGGCAGCAGTGGTCACTGGCAAAGTCAGGGCTGCTGTTGACTGCATCCAGTGTTGACTGAGTGTTGTGTGGGGTGATGCCAGTCGCTTTTACGTGACTGTGGAGTGAGTTCAACTGGTTTACTATTGGTATACCACAACTGCTCGACGGGGGTGTCAGGTATTGAGGCTCATGCCGCGTCTGTTAAAGGAGTGCGTTGAAATGGCCCTTAGGCAGGTGTGTCTAGTTGGACACGTGTGTATGCCCGGGTGCGTGCGCACGTGTGCGCGCGACTGAATAAGCTGAGGTCAACTGTGGGGGGCACCGAAACGCCAAAAGACAGGGAACGCTGGCGCAGCTGTTATCAGTTAGCCAGAAGCGGCTGCAAGGTCAAGCCTCGGGGTACGTGGGTGCCAGTAAAAGAAAGCATTGGAAGAGCTGTTTGTGACGGCGCATGGCTTTGGGGAAGCGAGCATTGGACAGCGGAGAGGACAGAATTATTGGATGTCCGCCACATACTCCAGTCGAGGTAGCTATTTCTGTGTCCCTACCCTTGCCTTAGCGTCAACCCTGGGTCTGACCGTAACCCCAATTCAACCACTGATCTCCCTGGAAGGTATGTAGCGGCTCGTGCCTCGCTGACTAGCTCGCATCGAAGTGCACTTTCCCAACGGCTCGCCGACGCGGTTTTTGACGTCTCGATCAGCCAATCACGGTCCCCGCATCTACGCTCAAAAACCAGGCGACGAATGGGGAGCTTGCACACGTGCCCGACGCAAGTTGCCTCTTTGCCCAAAATCTCTAGGCCGACCTAGCCAATGAAAGCTATCTCGCTCTCTCTCTGTCTTCTGGCCCGACTACTCAAAGACCTCACTTGGAACTCGGCTCGGAGCGAGACGAGCTGGAGGCCGCGCGCTCATGCGCCCTCCGGCCGTACAGCCATGCCGGATGGACTGGCAACTTTTCCATAAATTTTCTGTAAGCAAAACACTGTTCCGTCTACTCTCGCCTTTCCACCGTCTTCTCTCCAATCTCCTAGGGAACCAGGGTCTGGAAGATTGTAGGTGTTAAGGCCATAACCGTCGTAGCCTTAGCTTCTATAATAAGTAAAAGTTCGCTTATATTATGGGAGGAGTTCCTATCTCCGTTTCAGACTATCAGAAGGATGCCTGGAGCCGTACCACCAACGACTTTGTACGTAGTACGGGGAAGACGCCGAGAAGAGTCTTCCCTCCAATATAAATTGACTTTGATGATCATGCAAGAAAGATAGAACGCTCGCGGAAGACGAAGATATCATCATAAAGTGGTGATGAAAACAATAACAGAGACTGGGTTAAGTACTTACCCTGAAAATCCAAGGATAAAGAAGACCTCCTTTGGACATCGACCAAGTTCCCGTCAGTAACCTCTGAAAACGCAATGGAAACTGGCGACTTGACGAGCGTTACTGAAACATCGACCTGCCCCCGTTTATGAAAAAAAATACGCTGAAGTACTGAACACTACACCAGTAAGAGCGAATTCTACGGGAGATGTAGTGTGGATTCAGCCAGGGCACAAATAAGTTTTGTTCCATGAACTCGCAAGATGATCAACAAACACGGCCCAGTATCTTCACTATGTTTATTGACTAAACATAAAAAAACAGATATCCTGTAAATATGCATGCGCATTGTGGTGTAGTTCGGCAACGGCAAGCGACTAAGCACGAGCAACAGAGATTACCACACACAATGACTCATTTCATCGAGAGTGCGAAGGCGGCTCATTGATATTTCGTTTATCACTGCTCTGAATCGATCCAATCTTCAGCTAACACTTTTTCGAGCACAAAAGAGCTTCCGCTGCTGAGTATCTCTCCCACCCGCTTAGGAGAAGGGATCATAGTGGCCGAAACAGTTTGTCGTCACGAAACCAGAATGCACCATTTTCAGCGTATCGCAAAGTAGTTAAGGCTAAGCCGGTTAAATCCCTAACTACTGCGATCTTCCAGGCCCGGTTTCTTAGAAAAAGATTGAAGTCATGGAAACCAAGATAAAAGGAGATTGTATTCTGTTCAGAATAAGTAAGAGAAGAATTAACAGAAGGGTTGACTCGGTCTGGGATAGAGTTCGACCATGAGGAGAGAGAGAGAGCCGCAGCCTCGCTACACCGCGCACCGGGGCAAAAGGCCGAGTGAGTTCCGCCTTGCTTGTTGGATGGGCTTAGTGTGAAGTTGCAGCCAACCAGGTGGACAGGCGGTCATCGATTGGCTGGCACTTTTGCAAGGCTTGCTGTGGCGAGAAGGGGAAGAGTACGGCTTCTGGCAGCGGTTGGCAAGGGCGCGGCGTAGAAAGGTAGGCAGCGTGAGTCAACAGCGGCAGGCTCCCACAAGCGACTCCGGTGTTGCTTTCTTCAGCTGTCACGACTCGCACGTACCCACACCTGAACCGCCCTAGCCCATGTTTTGAAGGTACTCACCGTCCAATTTACCTCTAGAACAATCCAATCCGGAGTGGTGGATCAGTCACCCGGTAAAGGTGAGCGAAGGCGGGGAAAGAAGTATGAGTCACTGAATGCCTGGGCTTCAGCATGTTTGGGGGTGGGAGAGAGAGAGATTTAAGGCAATGTGTGTAGAGGTGGCATGATACCATGGGGAAGGGGGTGGGCAGTAAGAAGAAGGTGCGGGCTTTAACTTTGAAGGTGTCGGGGCGGGTCCAAAACGTGTCTGTGCGTGCGTGCGTACGCGTGTGTGTATTTTGGCACGCGTTTAAGCACAGAGCTAGCATGTGCGCTTCTCTGCGTGACGCCTAGGCTAGCTCACTCTCGCATAGTGCGTCTCCCACTTTTTGTGGTGTGGCTGAGTCAAACCTACGCAAAAGGCACCAGCGGATAGCTCTCCCTGTTTGCATTTCAGGTAAACACGTGTAATATACGAAGTCGTCAGGCTGAGTAAGAGACGTTAGACGTAGCCCAACGGTCATAAACTAGTAAGTAAGAAAATAAGAGGTGAAAGGCCAGAATTTTATGAATAACTTAATTAAGTACAGAAAGAGAAGAGTATGCGTGATAGGCAATTGACTCCTTAACAAGTGCAATCCAGTCATGAGCGGGTCGGGTCCAGAGTCGCATTCCGTTAGTGAGGTCGCCGAGTCCGGGAGTTGTTTGAGCGTAGGCAGTCACCACAATCAGGTCCTTTGCGAACCGGCCTTGGAAAGTGGTTGGCCAGTTAGGACAGACAGAGGGTGAACACACGTCAGTGACCTTAACCTGCCTTTGACACGCTCTGGTCTGCACGTACTTAGTGGACAGGAGAGGCAGAAATGCGGCCTGCCCCAGCGGCGTGCGAGGAGAGCATAACTTAGAATACGAGGTCACTAAACATGGGTGATAGCACAGAACACACTAGATTTTCGTTCAGGGACATTGGAATGACTCATTGCAGTGAGTTAAGTTTTTATGTAAAACTCTTACCGATGCGATCTTCAGGCCCGGTTTTGTAGGGGAAGGGAAGAAGTGAAAGACCAGGTGGGAGGAAAAGTGTATGCTGTGTAAAAAGTAGTGGAGAATAGGAAGGAGGCAATTTATTGCAGGACGAGTGCACACCTACTCGCGAGAGAGCTGAATCCGAGGTGTATGTGAGCAAAGCTAGCATCACAGTGCCTAAAATGTGCTCTTTGTATGAATCGGCCTTTAGGGTGATTAGCCAGATGGACTGTGGTCGGCCTACAGGTGCGCACATGTCAGTAGCCGCTAGATGCTTGAGGCTGGGCAGTGACGCAATTTGTGGTACCTGTTATTGGCTGTGCCAGAGGCGGACCAAGAAATGCAATCACGTGACCCCATGTGTGGCTTGGGACCGAAGGCGATACTCTTCTCGACTGCATGATCGTTAGGAGGAAAATTAGTTAGTAAGACGGTGTACACCAATTTTCCGACCTGAGATTGATGGAAAGTGTCAGAGCAAGTGTGCCCGAGGTTATGTGCTTGTGCAGATTGCCACTGCTGTATTGACAATGCACACACTGGACATGAAATACTGCAATCAATCATTTGATATTAGCTTTGAATCACGTAGACCAGGGTGCCAGGCCAAGAAGGTCTGAGCTTTTGACGTGTTATACTTACCCATGAGGAATTTACCATTGCGAGACAACCACCTTCAAAGAATGTAAACCGGAGCTTCGAGGGATAAGTAAAAACGCGCATTCTGCCCTTCAATCTCACCGGACCTCAGTAGAGGATTAGTAAATTCTACTTAGTATCACTCTAAGCTCGACACCATTCACGGGTTCTGCGTCATAGACTTGCCAAACCAGCCTACACACAAAGGTTGACAAAGTCAACCAGGTAACCGTGCTTCACGTGCATTACTGGCTAAGCATGCTAAGCATGAGAATCACATAAAACAGATCTGACTGCGAGCACTATGCAAGGTGAGAGAGATTTTCTGGGTGACAGCTTGCGACGCCACTAGATTCAGTCATCTGAGTGACTTTGGCTGGTTCTATTTTACTGACCCCTTAATCACTTATTGTAGTCATTCGACTTTCACGATCGTGGGTCACGTCACTGGTGATAATGCATCAAGCCCAAGTCCAGGCGCGATGAGCCTGGAGGGAGGAAAAGGATATTTTGTGCGTCAGTTCACGACACGCGAGTCAAGATTTAAGTCTTTCTGCATGGTGTCATTTTCTTCTTCTTCTTCATCATCATCATCACCATCTTCTTCTTCTTCTTCTTCTTCGAGAGAGAGAGAGGGGATAGGAAAAGTTTGATAGTGTAGGCTTTACGTTTCCAAAGGCGTATATGGGATGTCGCGGGCGGTGACCCAGGTTAAAACTGTATCTTTATTCCTGCTAATTCAACGCGACTGAATGGCGACTGGATGAAAAGAGATTGCCTAAGTTAGGCTGTGGTAGATAATGATGCATATAGAAGTTGCCCTTTTGAACGTCGCATACAAAAACGTGGACATTTCATGTACTCGAGAAGCATGTACTTTGGTATGCCCTGATGCACGTGAAGTACGGACCAGATCGTATGTGGCAGATATAGACGGACCATGTGGTTTTATCGGGTACTGTGCCCACGTCCACACCTTGTCGCTTTCGTCATGCCATCGGAACACAGGTAGATGTGGAAGGAAAGAGGAGGACGAGAGATAGTCCCAGCGCAAGTCCGCTTTGCTCCCTGATTGCTGGTCTTCGGTTCACATTGCAGATCGGTCGAAGGCACGCAAATTATCCGAGCAAATACGTTTTCAGCGCAATCTAGGTAGTTAAATGAGTAGATAGCTATAAAGCGAAGCCAGCAACTAGGGTGTTTTCCGGAGTTCTGCACGCCTTCGCACAGAACTTCGTTTAGTACTTAAATATCACCCATTGCACTGACCCTAGGAGGACTGCGGTGACCGTGTAGTCGATCGCTGACGTCACTATGGGAACCCATAATCGGCGCCACTATCGCTGACCCATCATGCCTTCGTCCGCCAAGTTTGCAGTCGCGGTGACTGTCCGTCGCACGCGCTACTGTTCGATCTGCTGTGAACGCCGCGCACCCTGTCCACCTCTTTCTAAATGTCTGATTTAAGCCTCATGAGCCCAAGCCAGTCGGTGTGCACAATTTCCTGATTGGCTACAGGAACAAAGTATGTCCTGAGCTTCCCGGAATCGCACGCGCTTACTCCACTTCGGACGCAGCTCACTGGCCTGCGGACATGCACTCATCTGACAGCCAAACTCCTATCTCTTTTGCACTTCCTTCTGTACGGGGTAAACTTTTCCTTCGACTTGGCGTCTAAATTTTACTCTTGCCGGAAGGTACCGGACTTGACGATCGCGAATTCTAGGGTTTTCTCATTAACATTTACTCCCTGCGATAACCTTAACAGGGTTTGTACGAATTTTTCCATCTTTCAACTTTGAATGGATCTTCCCCGCCTTAAATCTGAGGGGAGCATAAATTCGTAGTAGAACTGCCTTCACAGATCACAGACGCCCTCCTTGTACAGATGTGTAGCGGTCTAAGTAGTGGTTGTGCCTAGATAATTACAATCATCAGGCCGAATCCAAGGTCAGAAGTTAAAAGGTAGAAGACTAAAGTCATCAGAATGAGCGATTTATTGCATGTAGAATTCTCAACTGCAATCTCAGGCGGCAGTGGCCACTGGCGAAGCCAGGGATAGTGTCGACTGCGGCCAGCCATACTTGAGAGAGTATGAGACAGTGGCGACAGCTGCTTAAGTAAGATTGTGGAGCAGGTTCAAGTGTTCTGTTATCCGAGGGGATGCCAACTGCAAAGGTCTTTGATGCATCGGCCGATGGGTGGCGTATTCAAGTGGCTCTTAGGCAGGCGTGCTTATTTGGACGCGCGTGTATGCGCAGGTGTGTGCGCACGCATGTGCGTGACTGAATAAGCTGATGTCAACTGTGGGAGCCGCCGGAAAGCCGAAGGACAGGGGACGATGGCGCAGCTGTTATCGGTTCACCAGAAGCAGTTGCGAGGTCAAGCCTCGGAGGACAGGAGCGCCAGTGAAAGAAAGCATTGGAACAGTTGTTTGTATGGACGCATAGATTTGGGGCAGCGGACCTTGGAGAACAAAGTGGGAACATCCATTGTGGCTGTCCGCCACAGATACATGATCGCATAATGTTCCTCCGCAGCTGTGTCTGGCAAATGGGATAAAACTGGGCCGTGACTGCGCCGCAGTGTTGCCGTAAACCCCTTGAACGCACTCGGTAATAGCGTGGGCACAATTTTCGAGCACTTTGAAGGGGAGCGACGCTGATAGCTGGCCATCTGATATAGCCAATTTCCTACTTGGTGGTCAGGGAAACAGGGCTGCGATGACTAGGAAATTTATTTGAAAAGAGTGTAGAAGTAGCTGATGGCTGCTTGTGTGCGTGCTCTATCTAGTGTTAACAGTGCGTCAAGCTTAAGCCCCTCGTTTTTTTCAGTCCAGGAGCAGCACAAAGAGGGTTGCCTAATTTGTCGTAAGGGACGCGAGTGAGCCGATCAGGCTGGCGCAAAGCTTTTGACAACGCTAGCAGTAAGAGCGGCAGCAGTGGCAGCAAAGGTGGAGGTAACTACCACCAGTTCGACCGTCGATTTCGACCAGTGGCGCAGGGATGGTGACTTGCGTGTGAATTATGTTAAAGGTGTTAGGGCGGTCCAGCACGTGAGTCACCATTCTTGCCATCCTGAGGTCACGCCTGACAAAGAGCCACGAAAAGAGGTAGACGCACATTCCCAAAGAGCCCGGAAAACGGGTAAGAGCAGCGCCAAGTTATGCGTGTCTCTGGGAGGTAAAACAGCACCAGATGGCTGCCCGGATAGGCCACTCGCGAATGGACCAATCAGAAGGATAAAGGTCGCTTTTCCTTAAATACGATGCCGCCGACAGGTGGGGTCTGCTGCCTAGAGAGAGGACTCGCGACAGACAAGGATGCCTTGAAGCACACGCAGACGACTTGCTGTCCGCGGAGAGACACACAGAGACTGTTGCAGTAACCTAGTTCTCTGATATCCTTTCTATCTTCTATTCCACACATACAACTGAGGGACATAACAGAAGGGATAGCAGACTTGTACTTGTTGCAGCTGCGATCATGACTGATCTAGCCGGCCTAAATTATGTTCCGTGTGGTGCTTCTCCACGCGCGACGATCTGTGGCCGGAGACCTGGACAGTTTGACCCATTTTCTTCGCCAGCGTCGGAGACCGAATACCGAAGGTCCAGGAACCACTTCCATGTCCTGACGGACTGAGTCGAGCCATGTTTTGAGTTGACCCCTTCTTCGACGTTTCCAATTAGGCAACGGTTTCAAGTCGAGGGCAGCAGCACTGAGCTTTTGAGGTTGGCGACGAAGAACGTGTCCAAACCGCCTCAGCCGTCTTTCCTGAATGACCTGGGATATCCTTGTGATTTTGTCACAGCGAGTGCGAACTGTCTCATTTGAGACGAAGTTGGTGTACTTCATTCGAAGGCTGCTCCTCAGACAGCAGTGTTCAAAGACTTCCAGTTTCTGTTCATCCTCCGCACGCATAGCCCAACATTCACATCCGGGAGAACGGACCGCACAGATGCAAGGTACACGCGGATTTTAGTTGAGATAGAAATATCACGTCGGGCCCATAAGAACTTCCGAAGGCTGGAGAACACTCATCGTGCTACGTCAATTCGGGAGATAATGTTATCCTTAATTCACTCATTCGGCAGCAACCTTTCTCCCAAGTATTTTAAACTGTCGACTTCATCAAGTTGACAGCCACTTATCTCGAGAGGTGCCTTTCCTTCTGCAGGGATGCAGAATGAAAACACTTTGGTCTCCCCAGCATTTATGGACAAATCGACCGATTTTGCGACCTCGTTCATCCGTGACACCATAGACTGGATATCGCCAAAGCTTGATGCTAGTAAAGCGATATCATCGGCATAGTCGAGGTCAGTCAATCGGCGTCCGGGTGCAAGCTCAATACCGTCACTTACTTGTCATAGCACACCAGCGATGAATCGGTCTCGTGCACCCGTTGCGGGTTTCGAGACAGGGTTAAAAAGACCGGAGGTGGGATCGGACGTAGTGTGAGCCTGCCCCTGTGCCTGCCACCACGCCCCCTATGTTTTTTTTTATCGGAGCGCAACTCCATTAACGCCTGCTGTGCCTTGATCTGGCCTCCATATTGTTCCAGTGCATCTACCACGCCGTCCATTTAAGAGGGAAGGGCATGGCGTAACTACCGAAACTGCTCCTGCCTCCAGTCTACGCACTCCTAGTACGGAGCAACGTCGATCTACAGCACCATCGTGTTAAGGCAAAGCAGGCACTACTGTCAACCTAGTTAAAAACTGCACCACCTAGACACAGTCTCTCGTAGGATGCTAAGTCTGAAGAAAAAGTCAACCGGCGGATAAGTAGTGACAATAGAAGATAAAGGAGTGGAAAACTAGCATAGCGAGGCCTTGGGTTTAGCAGTGCCTAGACGCACATACCTAGAATTAGGAAGCGAGGCAACGTTAGGAGACAGGAATAGATACGCCCGCTTACCGCTGAATTCTGCGGAGGCAGTATGCGCAGTTTGAATTTATGACCTGTGGTCAGGAACCCCTGGAAGTGAGCGCGAAGCAACCGACCCCCCTCACTAACTGATCAAATTTTTTAGGCAGTTTGCTTCGGCGTTCACCCAGTAGCTTCCCACTAAACGTACTAGACGGCCTTGTTACCTAGGAAATTATGTTAACCACGCGTTCCTGTGGTTATTGCGAAGGGATAATTGACGAGCACACACAGCTTGCAAAAGCTTTGGAAATACGCTTTCGTGGAAGTTTTGCACAGTGGGTGGGTGGGCCTACACCAGTCAGGGAATAAGCTGTTCTTGAGGGTCATAGGATGAATCAAAAAGCGCATTCAAGAGAGTTTAAACCCCCATGACTGAAAGCAAGTCCCGTTCGAAAATTTCAAGATTTGATATGCAAAATGGATATGGATACCGAAAATCGCAGGCCCTTAGGGGATGGCCTCCCTATGCATAGAGTTAGGGACCACGCATATATTCACCGGGAGCTGACGTATTGCCTCCAAGTCAAAGAACGAGATAATACCACCTGCTCTGTCTGGTTCAAAGGTTCTTCAAGTTCATCCCTAGCTGGAATAGGGAGAAATAATCAAACTGTATTGCGACCGAGAAAAGGCTGATTCACGGGATTATATCTGGCTTCTCCGCTGTTAGGAGCCCGCCTAACCGAATTGCTCCCACGCCAACCCACCGGTCCGCCCACATACAATGCACATGGGGACGCGCAAGCTGCCTCTCGAATGTACAGTCTTCCACGCCAATCGAATGAGTCAGAAAGTCGCTAACCACTCGAGGACGCTACCTGATTGGTCCGATCGTGCATGCTTGTACACGCTTTGCTTGCCTTCAAACACGCTGTATTAAGTACGATAATAGACTCTCATTCTTGCTCTCTCGCTGTTGTGTCATCCTTTGGGGAATCCGAAGGAGGCATTGTTTGACGACGAACACCTAGCTTTGTGGCAAGATTATGCCGTCCGCCGCCTTCTGTCGGACAAGTTCATTGAGTCCTTCACTGAGGTCAGAGATGGCTGAACATGACAAGTGGACAGAAGACTTTCATCGCAGCATCACCGTCTTCGTCGCTAGTAGGAACAAGAAGGCCACCAAGGCTGTAGACCCCAAACTGTGGGAAAAACAAGACGCTCTCATCTGGTTCCGCAAGTGAGTGTCACTGCCATGTGCAAAGTCGAAAAGAATATAAATATAAGATACGTAGACGCCTTAGAAGGAGCGCTGAGGTAACCACATCGGATTTCGTAAGTTCGTGGCCTCTGGCGATAATTGGGAGGCGCCTGTAACAGGTTACACTATAAATGTAGCTTAGAAGAGAGCCTGTCAGGTGGACGCATTTCAGGGGCCTCGGGGGTTGCTGTTTAACAACTGCAGCTGCAGGTACGTGAAGCTTTTTGATACCACGATAGGAAAAAGCACGTAGAAACGAATAAAAACAAGCTTTATTTATCTGTGTAAAACCGTAAAAGAATATTCAATTTAAAAAAAAAATCGTCTGAGTGGAAAAGCCGCAAATGTAAATGGTACTCTGTGCGACTAAAACCGGAAAAGAGTGACCACGAAGTGGAAAAAAAGAAACAGTATACAAGAACTCTACTCATCGTGAGTTGGACGCGAGGGCGCGAAGATAAATCTAATCTCCGACCCGAAAGGTCACTTATGGTCCAAAATGGGAATGTATGAGCGCACTTTTGTGCGTATGACAGCTTTCTGAGTTACTAGAAAAGTAAACTAGATATGAAGATGAAAACAAGGGTTATACCTGTGCTTTTTACGGCTGACAAAGTAAAGTAAAAAGTAAAATATATAAGGCAACTTTGAGGAGACGAATATGAAAGTTTCACGTTTTCTTGTCGTGAAATATGAGCAAGTATCAGGCAGTTGAGACTGCACTTTGAGGAGAGAAGATATGGATCCTCTAGGTAGGGGGGCGTCGGAGCTGTGTGGTGGTTGAGGTGGGCCCCCGTGGGGCCACGCCGCTGCTGCCAGTCCTGGGGGCTGTCGGTCGCGTCCGAGTTATGGTGGTTTGCCTAGGCACTCCAGTAGGGGGTCGCGTGACGTTAGCAGCCGGGCCAAATCTGGTAGTGGGCTGGACTCGGGACGCAGGGGGCGATGACAGCGTTGTCGACGAGCGGGCGCCCACAGTGCGGACAGGGGCTGCAGGAGGTCTTGCCAAACTCCGTAAGGTCGGTCTCGGCAAACCAGTCGGGCCAGATGCAGGCGGGACGCGGTTATCGCCTGGTGGTGGTGGTAGCCTAGTCGTTTTTGCAACGACCGGACGTGGCCGAAGCTGCACTGTCGGGGGACGAAGGCCAGACCTTTGAGGAACACTACTGGGCCGCCGCAGCGCAGGCGAAGAGGAAGCAACCTTGACTGGGGGGTTATCAGTTGTCGTGGTGGACACCGGCGCCAGAGAAACAACCGCTTCGGCATCAGCACTCGCATTTAGGTCTGTTGGTAGGGGGAGGGAGGAGTCGATGGATGAAGATACGGGCGGCGCGATCTCCGACAGACCTACGGTTTCTGAGACCCAGGCTTCCACCGCGCTAGCTGGAGTCACGGGGTTCATGAGGTGATCTGTGTAGCTCAAAGGACGGGGGTTTACAGGGGTTGTCAAGTCATAGTCCAGTTGCCCTCCACCTCCGCCTGCCGCTGTTGGAGTTGGTGTCTCAAGGGCCGCAGAAGCGGGGGTGCTCTCTTTCTGGGTCATATCCAACTTCAGAGGTATCTTCCGTGGACGGTTTCGCATTTGCACAGGAGAAACTGATCGTTGAACTGGGGGTGGGACGCGGGCTGAGGCCGATTGTGCACTGTCGTTTGAACTTGTCTGCTCCACTTTATCCACAACAGGCTCTTCATTATCGTCATTAAAATCTTCTGAATAAAGTGTCCTGGTTCTGCGGTCAAAACTCTCCTTGGACTCACGCAGGCTAGCAGCCTGTTGTTTTGCCAATTGGAATGGGTCAGTAATAGGAGCTCCTGAGTCCGGAGCAACCTTCGCCGACTTATCCTTAGCTTCATTTTTGCAATCCTGAGATTCGGGAAGGCCTAGTGGACTGTAGCTACGCGTGGGCATCGTAACCGACTTGGCCGGTGAGGCGGCTCGAGCAGGACTGGCACCACCATCACCAACAGAAGTTGACAGATTATCTGCTGACTTTCTCAAAGTCATCAGACCCTCCGAAGACTTACTGAGGGGGTTTTTAGATCTTGCCACTTTCAGCATCTCCTCAGCCGAGGCACGCAGCGACTTGGTTTGCTCCGCTACTATCTTCAGAAGTTCTTCCGAAGTGATGCTTCGCAGGCTAGTGTTTGACGTGGAAAGCTTTTGACTGTCCAGCAGATCGGTCGCCGAACTGCTACCTAACGCAGCTCGTTTTCTGTCAATTGGCGGACGACTACGAGCCGCGGAGGCTTCAGCTGCTTTCGCGGGACGGCGCGCAAACAGGGGTACATTGTCGCTGGCCACTGGTGGTACGATGGGCTGTGAGGCAGGGTCCGGCGTTTCAGTAGCATTATGGGTCCCACCGACGTCCTCCTTGCTGCTTTCGAGAGATTGATTAAGACGGTTGCCGGAACGATTCTTGACGCGCAGACTGCCGCTTGAGGCTCGCAGATGAGCTTCCTGAATGCGCGCCTCCTCAAGCACGTCGATTAAACTGTCCGAACCTGAGTTGGAACCGGTGAGTCCCTGAGGTAGCTTCGACACAATTCCGAGGGTGTTCGCGGACAAAGAAGTGGGTAGAGAAGAACGCACTTCCTTCTCCCCTGTCGGCAGCTGAAATGAAGACAGTACAGAGGGGCCGACATCCGACGTCTTGTGTACAGCCAAATCGAGTGGACTAGCCGGAATGGCAGGCAGACCTTTACGAGATCCACTTCCACGAGGATCTTCGCGAGAGGCTGAAGTGTTGCTGGCGTGACTTCGGGAGGGTGATTCACTGGATCGTGGTGCAAATTTCTCCGAAAATGCAAAACGTTGAGCGCGGCCAGCAGCGGAGGGGACCTCAGCCGAGCCACGCAGAGAATTTTGGCCACTGTTTGAACGCTGTTCACTGCGCGCCGCCGATGCACGTAGACTGTCCTCCTCTTGGCGCGCTATTTCAAGAATGTCAAATGTGCGGTTGGTTGAGTGGGAAGTTGCATTGACGTTGTAAGTCGGACGACGGGGTCCTGTACTTGGTCCATGGGCAGACTTATTCAGGGGAGGTGGTTTTGGATTGAAGGTCTCGTGGCTCTGACGACTATCAAGGGAACCGCAAACGCTAGGAAACACGTCGCTCAAGTCATCTGCGTCGTAAGTGTGAGTCAGCGGATTATCTGATCCATCATAACTGTCCGCCAGTTGTTTATTGCCATTGCTATTTTGAGCTGGGTTTTCCTTGAGCACGTTTAGGGACTCCTGGAAGTTAGGAAACGTCGAAGAAAGAGTTATGGGTGCTGCATATCATTTCGTCATATAAGAGCTGGCAATAAAATCAATAAGAATTAGACAAAAGATTAAATCCGCGTAAAACGAAGTGGGTCACATACGATTGTAAGGTATTTGCAAAGAAAAAAAATGCAATCGATAGGATGGCAGCTGCACTGGCCTAGAAGTAATACAACTACCGTTCCACAGATCACGATTTTATACTTTACAACAAGATCTTGGGACTCGAATATTCGCTTCTATTCACATAGAACTAAAGCCTTACCAGGCAGTGGCAATTCAGCAAATAAATATGGTGGTTTAACTTAAGGATAAAACTTATGCACCGTTGAAGTCAAAAGGTTTTTGCAAAAAAAGACCTTCTGAAGAACGTATTTACTGATTTGTGCGAAACAAGCCACAGGAAATTAGAAGCCAGTTAGCCAGGTAGCTCCAACTAGGCACAAGTAATAGAAAAACAATGAGTCACTTTTTAGTAAACGAAGACTCTTCAGATTACATGGTTTACTTTGCGACAGAAAGTATAATAAATTCAAAGAAACGCGAATGATGCCATAGTATAAAGTGAACACTAGGCTGTACAGAACTCGCAATTTGAAGGATTACCTCCAAATAAGCGAACTTCCTTCAAAATGCGAGTCTGGTTTGTTCTTTCCACTACAGGACATGGCTATTGCTAGACCTCCTACAAGGCATAAATAAGTTGAACGATCCGCTACTGGTACCGCGGAAGGCGGAATGTTGGTTAAGGGTAAGAGCATTCACGTTTAGCAAGTAATAGTGGCTAGTAATTAAGCGAACGTAATGGTAATAAGACGCAATTATTGATGGCGCACTTGCATTTAGCAGTTACGGCAAGCTCGTAAGTAGTTCTTGGCTTAATCAACCGTGAAATGTTTTAAAAAAAGGATGATTTAATGCGGTACCTTTGAGTATGTGCGAGCTAGAGCATTGTCCATTTTGTTTTCACGACGTTCCGGGCTCTGCGAAGAACGTGGAGGAACTAAACTGCTGTCACCGTGTCGAGCAACTTTGGGGCTTGAGGTTAAAGGGTACCTAGGCGGCACTTGAAGGTTGTTGGAACTGCCATTTGAAACATTATTGAGGACGGCATAAGTACCCTTTCTAGCACTCGGGCTTCTTGTCGGCTGGATGGTGGGCTTTGGGATCCCGCCAGCGGAATCCTGTTCAAATGCCTCGGGGGCAGCCAGAGAAAGGGTTGAATGGTATATATTGCTCAACTTCTGGTCCTTTCTATCACCCTTGGTTAAAGCCTCAGTTTTTGTCTGTGAAGCAGTTTGGGCAAGATTCTGGAGGTGAATCAACTCGTTTAGACGATTCAGCAGACCATGCGAAGCATCGCGGATCTCGCCAGCAGACTCAAAGGGTTCTCTAGCCCAGGCAGTGAGAGCCACTTCGTCCTCGTAGGTAGGCGTGCCAACAAATTCACCTGATTTGTTTGTAGCCAGAAATGGGTCGAGCCACCAACTAGCAGGGCCCAGTCCTGCTTCCTCCTGTAGAGCATCGAAGTCAGAGTCTGTAAGCGGTCTGTCAAAAAGGGGCTCTCCCGCGACGAAATCATTGGATGGCCATTTGCAAGCCCCACCAGGGCCAGCACTCGATAGTAAGGCGGGTGTTTCATGTGACAAAGTCATAAAGACGAAGATTATGCTTCACAGCCTAAAAAGGCAAGAGGAAAAGAAATGCGCCGAATGAAATAAACAGTTGCGAAGAAGAAGACTAGGTCGCTGAGACAATATGTTTATTCGCTTGAAGTTTCGACATCCATCACGGATTCATCATCAGACATGAGTAGGAAACAGTAGCAGAAATAAACCGTATCATGCAGTTATCATTGAGACAAAAGTTGTGGAAATTAGGAGTATGGTCTTCGAGGAAAGAGTATGGATATAAAGTGATTGTCTTTGATTAAGCCCTCCTGGAAAACGTCATGCAAGTAAAAGGATGAGACCAAGCCGGTAACGCTGAAGTGTAGCAGCGTGTAACTCAGAAACAGAAGATACACGGATTAGTGGACATAACTTGGGTGTTATTCGTCGGATTAGCCATTCACCACCCACAGAGGGTTACGACACTAGATAGAAGCCGACAATTATATGGGACGGAGGATCGATGCCAAGTCAGTCACCATGCCTGATCTAATGTCTATTCGGCCTGACTGGATGCAGCGAAAAAGGGAGGAAAAGGCAAAATATGCACTACATTACTCGATTACAAATAGTGTGCTGAAAAAATATCGCGATGGGCTAAAAGTCGTCGATTAAATTATGTACTGATTACTCCTCTCGGCCTGCAATGCATTCAGGGCCACAACCAACTTGACGAGAGATGCAAGCCATTAAAGATTGATCAGTATGGGACAAAGGGCTAAAATGAGACAGGAACGGAGGAAGTTCGGCGTCAGGCCAGACATTGGGCACACGTCTATCTATAGGCACTATGGGCTACTTTTTCTGTTCAGCACCCTACTTTAGCTGAAGTCCGTAAAAGAAAGTTTGACGTTACAATTGGAAGAAGCAACGATTTTTCTGCAAAACTGGTCTACAGAAACTTGTCCATTTTATTTATAGTATCCATTCTATCGCGCTCCGATAGAAGTTGGAAGTGGAGCACTCTTCGCGTGCGGTTGATGTAGGTTGATGACGAGCGAACTCTATTTTAGGACGACCGACCTGGGCTTCGTGGTTTTTTGAACTCCTTGATAACCGACAGCAAGCACACCCTTATCGTGCACAGGCATATTATTATTTGGTAAATAAATGATGCATAATTGATTACCAAAAGCACAAAATCCTAACGTGCTCTGAAGAAACGAGTAGGCAAAAGAAACACAAAGAAAGAGATGCGGGTGGACGGAAATCGGTTAAAACAAAGCAATACTAGAAATATCTAGAAACAGTAACAAAAGTATGAAATTGTATTACCAATAGGTCAAAACCCGCAAACGAACTAAATCGATGAAAAGAAAAGTGCGAACAACTGTTAGATAACCTCACATTGGCATTAGGGGCCGAGAAAGGGTTTACTACATCACAAAAATAAAGGCTGGAATACATACTAAACACTTGTGACCTAATACGTCGATCAAAACACCAGATGTCGATGAACTCTAAAATCATATAGTCCACGAATAGCCATTAAGGCGAAAAAGTTGCTCCTCCATAGGAATACGGAATTAAGTCTGACACACGTAATTCGCCGATTTTGGATGGCTTTTAATAGGCGCAGCTCATACAGACAATAATATATAATAGATATTCTCAAATCCCTTAAGAATGACATCACACTCAGGCAAGGATTGAAGGAAAATTGATTAAGAGCACATGTTCATCTATTCACCTCGAAGGACGATTCGTTTTTCCCTGTTTCACAAATCAACGCACATGAATTAATTCATGTGCGTTATTATGATATAATTATATTATAATAACTATTCGATCCCACTCCATACCTAGGTCTAAGGAGAACATGGGCAGCCGGCTACGGTTAGTCAAGATATAGTAACACTGATTATTTTAAAACTATATTACTCCACTTTAGTTCAATCAGCAAATACCTGAAACGGAGGACAGGTAAATAATTATGGCACGAGCAGCAAGTCTAAAGAAAGAATAGATGACCTTCAGGAAACGAATGACTTTATCGACAGATCACAAGGTCAAATTCTGAGCTACTTCAGTTCGCTTTAAGCAAGAATTTCAACGTTATTAAAGGCACATTATATAACGCGCATTATTGAATTAAATTAGGTTGTTTGAATTTTTACTGTCATATTTCAGTGCGGAGCAGTAACATTGTCAAGACTTTTTTTATCACGAGAAATTTTCAAAGCCAGCAGGTGCAACGACCTATAACTGAAGATATAGTTGTAAAAAAGTGTCAAGTACATTAAACACTGAAAGAGCAAGCAAAGAAAGAAGTACTTTAGGCATAATTGTAACGTGAATATTTTGGTCGCAGAATATAAACGGTACGTTGTTTTAATGGACAACAGCTTTTACATTGGCAAAGCAATGCGAGTCAATAAAAAGTAACCTTGAAATATTGGAACACTAATAACCTTGTGTTAGCATTTATTCTATGATGCACATGATGGTACTCAAAATATGAATATTTAAATCGATGAGGGCACCATACACTGTGATAAGGATTGGAATGAGGGATACTGTGTACAAAAACAAGCAATTCAAATATTTGCAAGTATTATATCGGTCTATACACCGGTATATTGGAGACCAATTTCTTTTGTAGCATAAACCACCGAACCACTCAGAGAACAGCCATAAAATTTTCACGCATGCGATTGTTTACTTTCTTATTGGCAGTGAAAGTGATCTGCAAATGCCTCAATTTCGATTTTTAATGAAATCTGCAAAAGGAACAGAATAGTCCACACGATGGTTTTCTCTTAATATAATAAATTTAGGCTGATAAAAGTGTGGAACCTTCATTCCAACACGCGGAGACATAATCAAAGAAAGGCATTTTATTTGATATCAAGTAAACTTCTTTCAGTTCCGCATTTAGAGAAAAAAACTTTGGTCTTCGAACTGTCCATTAAATTCTGAAAAAGAAATGGTGTTAATCGTAGATCAGTACACCAGGAAAATGTTAAGTCATCCGTATGTGTGCGCCAGATGAAAGCTATTTCAATGGTACAATCATGGTCGTATGTTCACAGTCCCTCAATTGTTGGGCCTCCGCTATTTCGAACGCAACCTTACTTCCTTTATACTACGATAGAGCGTCAAACGATTGCGCGTACAGAACGGTTTGTGTTGGATGGGTTAAAATCGTCGAGTTCAGATGAAATGCAGCGCAAAGTGCAGAAGTTACCCCGTGGAGACTAGCCCGTGTTTCTCATTGCTTCAGGCGAAGCCAACAGATCCCTTTCCTTGAGATTTTAAATTTGCATGGATCAGTCTACTCTATAAAAGCAGCAGCATGGACTTTCCAAACAACCGTAGACCATTCAGCCTCATTTCGATCTGCCACAAGACAGGGCGAAACACGATTATGCCAGAGCTATGTGACACATTAACCTCGAAACTCCACTGCACCATGTGACGGTCTACATTTTCTTGACTGAAAACTTCTTAACATTGTTGATAATTCTTGAGATTTTGATGTGAACGACAGAGAGTTTAAAAGTGCAAGCCTATTTTTCTCTCAAATATACTGACTCACTGACTGAGAGCTGAGGCGTATCTCAGAGCATAATAATCTAGTTTAAGATGCCCAGTTAGGGTTCTGTAAAGACAAGTCCTGTGTAATAAAACTTTCCTTCTTAATGAAATGCGGGCTCCAGGTAGCTGATGAAGGGAATAAGACATAAGAAGTTTATTTCAGCTCAGTTTTATATTCGGTGGTATTATAGGAGTTAAGGTTTAGTCGCTTAACCATACCAGCTACGATCTTCCAGACCCGGTACCTTAGGAGATGAGAAAAGACGATGCGAAAGCCAGATTGTTAAGAATAGTTTATTCTGCAGAAGGATATAAGAATTGGTTGTGAGAGATTTGACTATCGGAGCACACGTCCGTCCGTGAGGCGGCCCAGGTCCAAAGTTCCGTCAAGGGAGCAGGCTGCGTTTATCGCCCAACTAATGCTTACGTGAACTACGATCTTTGTCTCTCGCAGGCCTTTCATGCCACAGCCGACGTGAATCTTAAGTATTACTTGATTCCAGGCGACTTAAATCTTCCTGACGTGCAACGGTTTCCACCTTCCGGTCCTTCAAAGTTTTAGAACTTACTTGAGGCTGTAGATCAGTCAGTATCAGTCAGTATATTTGGAGTAACTGACCGAAGCACTTAAAAACTCCATTGAAATGGTACAGGAAATATGAAATATGCAAACATTGTTACTGATCGCATTTGTTGTGCAAAAGTGCACAGAAATAATTTGGAAAAATGAATTGTTGAAGAGGTGAGGCGTTTGCGGAATGGCAGCGTACAAATGATCACTGAATATCCTGTTTCTGTGATCTTCTAGTGTAAATAAATATGCTATTGAAATCAAACGAGTAGCGTGATTGTCTGTAATGTTATGTCAAATCGGTCTTCAGTGTTCACACATGGTTATCCAAACGTCTTTTGAAGACGTCAACCGTGGGTGCATGCACAAAAGACTCGGGCAAGAAGTTCCACTATCGAATAACCCTTTGAGAGAAGAAGGATGAACGTTGCTTTGTTCGGCTTCGTTCCTTCTTCAACTGGCAGTCATGTCTTCGGAGGTTCCTTCTTGGGGCCATTTGAAAGAGATCCTCCCATTTGATATCCAGACCAGTTCCCCTTAGCAACTGAAAAGTTGCTATAAGGTCCCCTCTGTCTTGTCTATAATGGAGGGGAAAGAGGTTTAAAGCAGTCAGCCGCTGTTCATAGGCGGACTGCTTAAGTTCAGGGACCGCCTTGGTAGAACGTCTTTGATTACCTTCGAGAATTTGCATGTCTTTCTGAGGCCAGGGCCGCCAAGCCTGTATCACATATTCCAGATGTGGCCACACGAACGTTCCATATACTTTTCCAAATACATCGGTATTCAGGTTAACGCACGTCCTTCGTATGGCGCCCATGACCGACATTGCTCTCGCTGCGGCTTCGGAACTCTGTGTGGTGACACTTAGATCGTCTTTATTACGAATACCTAGGTCTCTTTGCGCACTTACGGTTTTGAGTGGTTGGCCTCCCAAGATATAATGTCACGAGAGTGCAGTTCTGCGTCGTCTTGCTCATAGTATGTGCATTGCTACACATTTTTTGGGGTTGAAGTTCATATACCAACTGTCGCTCCAACAGTGCAGTCGGTCTATATCCTCTTGTAATATTTGGAAGTGCCTTTCGTCTTTTATCTCCCTCTGCAGTTTTAGGTCATCAGCAAAGAGTACTATGTCAGATTTAATTTCTCGCACGATGTCACTTACGTAGATGATGAAAAGGAGCGGCCCAAGAACTGACCTTTGTGGAACTCCACTTTTGACAGGTGCATACTCTGAACAGTAGCCACCTGCAGTAACTTTTTGACTACGGTCTCCAAGGAATCCAGTTCAGGAGATTCCCTTTTATCCCAAAGTCGGTCAGTTTTTGGATGAGTCGCTGACGTGGAACTCGATCAAACGTCTTGTTGAAGTCAAAAAAAATAACATTTACTGGGTGTCCGTCATCCATGGATTTTGTCCAGTGTTCTAGCGTTGTGATAAGAATTGTAAGACAAGACCTCTTTTCATAGAAACCGTACTGGACTGAGCTGATTTGGCGGCGAAATGAATCGAGCGATAAAATCGATTTTTTGATCATCCTTTCAATCAGCTTACAGCAGATGCACGTCAAAGTAACCAGTCGGTAGTTGGTTGGATAGAGTCATTATCCTCCCTTATGGATGAGTACGACATTTGCCAACATCCATGTTTCAGGTAGTTTACCAGCTTTGAGTGATTTTCGAAGAATACTACTGAGTGGTTCCGCTAATTCCTCAGATAGTTCGCGTAGAAGTACCCCTGGGATCTAATCTGATTCAGGTGACTTGGCCGGATCCAACATTTTTAACTCTTCCAAAACTGTCTGCGGTGTAAATAATACCGTTTTTTTAATCGAGTTGTTAACGGCTTGTGACAAAGAGCGTGGCTGGAGAGGTGGCTCCGGCATGTGGAATCAGGTTGTTGATTTTCACACTCGAGGAACAAACATACTGGACCTAATTTTCTGTAGGGGTGCGAACCACTTTCAGTGTAACCCTTAGACGCCCTTGGGAGTTCAGACAATCTCACAGTTGTTAATACACTTGAACTGGAGGCCGACGAAACATTTTCCCAGAAATATAGTTTTTATCATGACTTCCGATCAGCCGATAGCGCACAACTTTGCCGACAAACATGCAAGGAAGACTAAAAACAGTGTGTTCTTGTTCTAACCCTCTTTGCCCCGAACTAATGTCTCTCAACGATATGCAACTTTTTCTCCTGCTGAGGTGTCAACTCAGTTTATAAATGT
>JAYGXS010000003.1:14573195-14594753 GCA_036362985.1 Ligula intestinalis
TAACAATGCATTGTACGTGCTATGGTTTTATAGTAAGTATACTTGGGGTCTGGAAAAACTGTCATGTCCTTCAACTGAGGTATACTTAGCCGTGGTCAGTTTGAAGGCGAAAAAATTAGCTGAGGACATCGCATCTTCCGTATATATGGGACTGCTCGATACGGAGATTACAATCGTTGTCCATTGGCAGAAGTTTGATAATAAGATGGGACGTTGCAGATGTCTTAGGTGGGTCGAGGCAGCTGCAAATCACCATCGTCATTCAAGTGCATCGGCACAAAATATTTGGCCTTTCGTTTGTCGAATATCTAAGTGAGATTGAGATTTACATTATTAACATTTAAACTTCTGATTTATTATAAGAGTAAACAATAAATATTTAAGTAAAGTTTAAGCGAAAATTATTTTCCTTCATAATATTTTTTATAAACATTGAGATGTTAGTCGACGAAAATTGGAATAGATAAATTGTTCTTAGTTTGTTATTATTTTTATTTTTATTTTGAAGGATTGGAAAAGGAGGCCAGAAAGATAATGCGAGACGTGTCACTTAGCTATTCTTAACCACGTCACTTCCCTCCGTAACGAGCAGCAATCCGTAGTTGTTATCTTCTTTGACCTGAGCAAAGCCTTTGACAAGGAACCGCACAGACGGCTTCTGGTAAAATTGGAAGCCATTGGCATCCGTCCCACCCCCTCCTCGACTTCATCGGTTCCTACTTGTCTAACCGCAGCCAGAAGGCCCTAGTAGGTTATAGTTACTCCAATTCTCAGCTGCTCACAAGTGGCGTTTTTCAAGGCACTCTATTGAGTCCTTTACTCTTCATTCTAAACATAAACGAAATTTCGACTGTTCTAAAAAAATCACACAATCTCATTTGTGCAGACGACCTCAAATGCATATGCTCATTTTCTAAGGGCACGGCAAGTATATGCGTTGATAAAATAAATGCGGACCTACTTACACTCTCACGTTGGAGTGCTACCTGGCAGATGGAATTCTCTCCATCCAAGTGTAGTTTCATGTGTTTCGGTCCCGCCAAGCTTCCTTTTCCACTAGTCTTTCAAAATACTCCACTTTTAGAATGATCCACTATAAAAGGCTTAGGTCTATGCTAAACAAATAAACTGGCTTTGTCGCCTCATGCGGATCGAATATCTGCGAAGGCTGCACAGATATGTGGTTTTATATCACACAATTTCTTCATGCTGGAAATAACGTTAAAAATTTATCGCAAGTATGTTCTACCCATCCTAGAATACTGCCGTCCCCTCTTTGGTCTAATGAATGCTTCTGACCGCGGTAAGATTGAAAATTTACAGCGGGTATTTACTCGCAAAATATTCGCTCTTCCTCGATCCACTATTTCTTATACGGAGAGATGTCAGTTAGCGAACATGACATTTCTTTGGGTCAGAAGACTCGAAGCGGGCCTCTGTTTCCTCTTTCGCGTTAACTCTACCCCTAACCTTCCACGAATCCACGCTCTCATTCCCGCAGATAGACCTTAAGCCACTTGTAATTCCTCCAGGATTATTGCACCCACATTTAGCTCCACTTCGAACCATTCTCACTTCTTTGCCTCCAAATATGCCTTCCTCTGGAATAATATTCCCCTCAAAATTAGGCTGTTGTCTATCTTAGCAGTGTTTAAAGTCAAAATACGTAAACACTTAACTTCGGAAGATATAAAGTCCTTGTTATCCGTCTCCTTCCCAAACACACAACTTTTGAACTTTGAGAAGTGACCCCTGGTATCTGAGGTGGCTATGTTGATATGAAATTCTTTTCCATACATGTCTATTTCTTCCTCCTTTGAGCGATATTTGCAACGATGTTTCGTCCACTTCTCTGTCCAGTCATCATTGCCGTTTTCTACATTCTCCGTTTTACAACCCTGACGATAGGCTTCATGGTCTTTATAATATGTTTATTATGCCAGTTTACAGGCAATTGAAAAGATTTGGTAATGCACCTCTTGGGCGCCTTCCAACACCTCGAAGACCGGAAAAAACCTAAAACAAACTCCCTATGTTGCAGCCAGTATTGGTTTTGTTTCAGCTTTTTTGTTTTGTCAATACTGGGCGAGATAGGGAGTTTGTTTCAAGTGAAAAAAACCTGCCTTCAAAGGTATGATACAAACGGAATAAATGTACAGTTGTAAGCTGAGTTGACTCATCAGCAGGAGAACTGTTTCATATCGTTTAAAAACATTAGTTCCAGACGGAGAGGGTTGGCACAAGAACACAGTGTTCTCAGTCTTCCTTCAATGGTTGTCGGCAAAAGTTGCGCGCTATCGGCTGAAAGGTTAGCAGACCGCGGACTGCTGCTTCAGCCGCATTTTCTTCACCAGTGAAGCCTGGCGGGGTTCAAAGTCCACGAACGCCATCAGAGTGAAAGAGAGATTCCACCGAGTCAGCACCCAAAATTCGTGAAAGTTGTCCTGAATGTAGAAAACTAGTTATAGCTCTCTTAAACATAGGGTAGTTTTGCTGGGTTTTAATACTTTTGGGCAGCTTATTCCAGATTGATATGGCATTTACTGAAAAGAATTGCCGGTACTTAACTGTGCGTGCCATAGGAAGAAATAAAAATACGTCTCGATGACTGGCGCGTCGAGAGTGCTCAAGCTGCCTTATTGTACTAAGAGGATTAAAGGTTTGACCATTCAAAAGTTTAAACAGTAAAAATAGACCCTTCTGCAATCGACGAAGCCACAGGGGATCCAGCTTTATAAGTTCGCACCTTTGTTGGTAGGTTAAGTTACGGTGTTCTGCAGTGAAAACTCTTCTAGTGAAGAAGTGCTGCACCGATTCTATTTTCTTCCGTTCACTAGTGCGCAGAAGACTGAATAAGGGTGAGCAGTATTCAAGACTAGGTCTCACGTACATATTATAAAGGCTAGTTCTAACCTTGATAGTCTTAAAATTTCTAAGGATAAATCCGGTAGTTCGGCGTGCTTTCGAGACTATCAGGGCACAGTGCTCTGACAAATTGAGACTATTAGAGTAGGATATGCCCAAATCCTTGATAACTCCTGGGACATTTAGTTCGTGGCCGTCAATGCTTAATTCCGGTTGATGATCGTCGCCAACAACCATAACGGAACATTTGTGCCATGAAAGGGTGAGGCGCCATGTGCAACACCACTGGGCGAAGGCCTGAAGATCCTTTTTTATCAGCTCGAGCACGATGTTGCGATCTGCCGGTTTATATCGATAAGCGACTTTTAAATCATCAGCACGTGGCAGTTCTGCTATTTTTGCCAGCTCGTCGCTAAACGCCGCAGTCTACAAGGTCACATCTCCGGCGTTTCGTTGATGATCAGTTGACATCTGCCATTCACTCTCTTGTCGACCCTGTTGTCCGCAATGGCCTCCTCCGCTCTCACCTCCCTGATGTTTGATCATGAAGCCAGTCGGGCGGTGTAACGATGGTGAATGGCAGCCTCTGCTGTTATATGATTTCTCCAATTACAAGAAGCGTTTCCAACCCTCTTCGTTCTCATCAACAGTCCTGTCTCATTTGCACTACAATCAATCCTCTCAACCAACCCCCTTTATTTTGTTGAAGCAGTTTTCTCTCCTACATTTTGTTTTTTAAAGTGGGGGTTCGCTGAACTCCGCCCCAGCTTAAATGGCTGGAGTTTTTTTTCACTGCTTCCTCCTTAGTTCACCTTGCGTTGACTGCTATTTTAAAACGACTATATGTTGGTAAATATGAATTAATCTACCAACACTACTAAACGCTCCCGCTGTTCAGGTGGTTGTTTTATGGAGAGCAGAATTTATCAACTTTGTATTAATTTTTCCACGGCACTAAGTTTGCAATGACGAGGCCCTCCGGGCCTAAAATATAAAATTTCTTTATTTATTTATCAAAAGAGTGTCGACCTTCCCAAATTACTTAGCCATATATTTTCAGTCTATCTCTTAAATGGTTTCTTTCCTGACACTTGGAAGACATCCATTATTCTTCCATTCTTTAAGTCAGGATCTCGTTCGGACATAAATAACTACCACAGTGTTCATAAAACCCCAACACTAGCCAAACCTCTGAAAAAAGATCATTTTTAATCAAATGCTCAATTTCTGCCTAGAAAACAAGCTTCTTAGCGACTCGCAGCATGGTTTTCTACCGGGGCGATCATGCGAGACGTGTCACTTATCTTTTCTTAACCTCATCACTTCCCCCTGTAACGAGCGGCCATCCGTAGTTGTTATCTACTTTGACCTGAGCAAAGCCTTTGACAAGGTACTGCACATACGGCTTCTGGTAAAATTGGAAGCCATTGGCATCCATCCGCCTCTCCTCGACTTCATCGGCTTCTACTTCTCTAACCGCAGTCAGAAGTTTCTAGTAGGTAATCGTTACTCCACTGCTCAGCTGATCACGAGTGACGTTGTTCAAGGCACTCTTTAGGGTCCTTTACTCTTCATTCTATATATAAATGAATTGTCGACTGTTCTGAAAATTTCACACAATCTCATTTGTGCAGACGACCTCAAATGCATATGCTCATTTTCTAAGGGCACGGCAAGTATATGCGTTGATAAAATAAATGCGGACCTACTTACACTCTCACGTTGAAGTGCTACCTTGCAGATTGAATTCTCTCCATCCAAGTGTAGTTTCATGTGTTTCGGTCCCGCCAAGCTTCCTTTTCCACTAGTCTTTCAAAAAACTCCACTTTTAGAATGATCCATCATAAAAGATTTAGGTCTAAGCTACACAAATAAACTAGCATTGTCGCCTCATGCGGATCGAATGTCTGCGAAGGCTGCACAGATATGTGAATTTACATCACGTAATTTCTCCCTGCTAGAAATAAAATTAATACTATCGCATGAATGTTCTACCCATCCTCGAATACTGCTGTCCCCTCTTTGGTTTAATGAATGCTTCTGACGGCGGTAAGGTTAAAAATTTACAGAGGATGTTTGCTCGCAAAATATTCGCTTTTCCTCGATCCACTATTTCTTATACGGCGAGATGTCAGTTAGCGAACATGACATTTTTTTGGGTCAGAAGACTCGATGCGGGCGTCTGCTTCCGTTTTCCACGTTAACTCTACCCCTTACCTCCCACGAATCAACGCTCTTATTTTTCTCAGGTAAACCGTATGCTGCTAGTAATTCCTCCAGGATTATTGCATACCCCTCTAGCTCCACATCGAACCATTCTCGTTTCTTTACCTTCAAATATGACTTCCTCTGGAATAATATTCCCCTCGAAATTAGGCTCTCGTCTAACTTAGCAGTTTTTAAAGTCAAATAACGTAAACACTTAACTGCGGGAGAACTTAAGTCCGTGTTATTCATCTCCTTCCCAAACACACGACGTTTGGACTTTGAAAAATGTCCCCCTATTATTTGAGGTGGTTAAATTTATGTAACATTGTTTTCCATATATGTCTATTTCTTCCCCCTTTGAGTGATATTTGCAACGATGTTTCGTCCCCGTCTCTGTTCAGTCATCATTTCTGTTCTCCGTTCCGCGTTTTACAAACGTGACGATGGGCTTCATGGTCTGTTACTGTGCTCACGGCGGTTCTGCTATTTTTGCCAGCTCGTTGCTGGACTCCACAGTCCGGCGTTTCGGTGATGATCACGTGGCCTCTACCATTCCCTCATCTTGTAGACCTTATTGTCCCTGATGATTGATCATGAAGCCAGTTGGGCGGTGTTACAGTGGTGAACGACAGCCTCTGCTGCTATGTTGTTTCTCCAATTGACAGGAAGCGTTTCCAACCCTCATACGTTCTCATCAACAGTCCTGCCTCATTGCACTACAATCAATCCTATCAACAAACCTCTTGACTTTTGCAGAAGCAGTTTTTTCTCCTACGTTTTGTTTTCTTTTTAAGCAGGGGTCCGCTGAACTCAGCCCCCGTTTTAATGGTAAGAGTTTTTCTTCACTGCTACCTCCTTAGTTCACCATGCGTTTTTACAGAGTGTTGACTATTATTTTAAAACGATGATATGTTGGAAGATATGAATTATCTGCAACACTACTTACCGCTCCCGCTGCTTATGTGGTTGTTCATGGAGAGCAGCATTTATCAACTTTGTAATAATTTTTTTCCACATTACCAAGTTTGCAATGACGAGGCCCTTCGGGCCTAAAATATAAAATTAATTAATTAATTTCTTGAACGAGCAGGCCGATATCCCTCCAGCTACGCTATCGAACGACGTGAAAGAGGTTCCAAGTTGCACTTATGCAAGCAAGCCGAATAGCCAAGTACGCGATACCGATGGGCAACATCCATTAGCAACACGCTAGTCATTTAAAACAGCACGTGTAAATGGGGGTTCCACAGAAGTGGGGTTTGAAGAACATCAGATTGTGCATAAACCATTGTTAAATCACGACAGGCAAATTTTCTCTTCCCCAAAGCTCGATATTACGGAAACATCGAGACGTTCGGCAGACCGATCGCAAAATCTGATTAAACATGGACTTCCAGAATCGGAGGCCAAGCATTTTACAGATCGGTATTTAGCAGACCATGGGCTCTTCCAAGGTCTCCTCAACAAGCTCCTGCGGCTCACCGAGGTGGAAGATGTTCGAAAGCACTTTAGGCTTGGAATACGCCCAACTGACATATCAGAATGTTTACGCCCCCGACCGCTTAAAGTAGTGTAAAATAGTAAGGTACAAGTCAAACTCATTCTCGCACGAAGTTTCAGAATCAAAGATAACAATTGCGAATTTTCTTTTTCAACCGGACTATACACCCATGGAGAGGAAAAGACGCCGACAGTTAGTTCTCGAAATGCGATTGAGAAAACAGAGTGGGGAGTCACATTTGAATGCCTACAAAAAACAGATTGTGCACCATCCTCCTCGTATTCGTTGAACAGAACCAATTCAAATGAAGGCGCAACTGGTTACTTACATGGATGTTCAAATTGGACAGTTAAAAAATCCACAAAGCATACATCGCTGAAGTTTATCTACACCAATGCACAGAGTCTACTATCCAAGTTAAATGAACTGAAGGTGCAAATATCCGATATTTCTTCAGACATTATCTCTTTAAGAGAAACCTGGTTGTCTGAAAACGTTGATGTCCGCGAAATGGCGCTGCCCGGACTTAATTTGTCCCGAAGAGATAGGAGAGGGCGTCAAGGAAGAGGCGTTATATCTTACGTAAAACACGGACTACTGGCGTCAGAAAAAACGGAACGGTTTGCTTGCAGTACCAAGGCTCTCTGGCTCACTATAAAGGTACCGAAATCACCCAGTCTAAAAGTTTTGACTGTTTACCGACCACCTAGAAGTGATCCCGAGGCTGACGCAGGCCTGCTAGAGCAGTCAGCACGATTATCTACTCGGCCGGACGCCTTGATTATGGGTGACTTTAATGCACCGTTCATCGATTGGAGTTCAACACACGCACGTGGTCCGGAGCAAGCATTCGACTGGCGTTTACTAGCCCTGAAACTCAGTTCGTTTCTCATCCAATACGTTCCATTTACCACCAGGGTGCGTGAGGGGCAGCAATCAAACTGCCTGGACCTGGTACTCACAAAATCGCTGGACAGCATCGACGAGGTGCAACCTCAACCTCCACTGGGTCGAAGTGATCACGTCGTACTACATTGGGACTACTCAATATTTTCGATATCTGAACAGCCCACCAGGGTTAGAAGGAATTTATGGCGTGGCGACTTCGATCAAATGAAGACCAAAATGAACAACATCAATTGGGAATCGGTTTTTTCCGGTAATATAGTTGCTGATTGGGAATGCTTCAGTGAGTTATTGCATACTCTTCTCAGTTACCACTGCCGATTTCTTGGAGGAAAGTAAACAACAGACCCCAGTGGCTAACTCAAGTGGTGAACATAGGGATTAATAAGAAGGAAAGGCTGTGGAGGGAATCTCGCGCGACTAGGACTCCGGCATCTATCAATGAATAAAAAGCGCAAAAGAACCTCGTAATGCGACTTATCTTCAGGGCACGCCAAGATTTTGAAAAGGATAAACTGAACCGGGCAGTTACAAATCCTAAGTTATTCTACGGCTACCTAAGAAAGACTACGCGAAACCGAGATCCAGTCCCCCTTCTGAAAGCAAGCAAAAAACCGAAATTACTGAGGATGGAGCAAAAGCTGAGCATCTCTCACGATTTTTCAAATCGATCCTCACAATTGAAAGTGAATACATCCCTCACAACAATGGTTTCGACGATGGTCCAAAGATTGATTATGTATCTTTCGAAGAAGGAACTGTTCGTCATGAGTCGTTAGCACTAGATGACACGAAATCATCTGGTCCTGATGACATTCCGCCCAAATTACTAAAAAATACTTGCTGGGGAGCTAGCTTAACCGCTTTACATGCTTTTGAATATTTTGTTTGATGCTGGTTGTTTATTCGCCGTTTGGAAATCAGCACGGATTACACCATTGTATAAAGGCAGAAAAAAGGTCTCCACAAAAAATTAAAGACCAATCAGCCTTACTTCGATCTGTTGCAAAATCATTGAAAAATAAGTAAAGCGAGAGCCGATGCGTTTCTTAGAGTAGCATAACCTTCTATCGGATGCGCAGCATGGGTTCCACAGAGGCAGGTCCTGCATGACGAACTTGCTGTATTGTTTGGAACGCTGCACTCGAGCAGTTGGCGGAGGAAATCCACTTCATGTAATCTACATTGACTTCAAGAAGGCACTTGACTTCTGTACAAACTCAGCCAAATAGGTGTTCGAGGAAATCTGCTGAAGTGGATTGAAAGCTTCTTACTTGGCCACTCCCAAACCATCCATATTGGTGACCAGCAGTCGGCAGACATTGCAGTCGAGAGCGGTGTCCCCCAAGGCTCTGTTCTTTGCCCTATACTGTTCATTATAAACGTCTATGACTCCGTCCGTGAACTGCACTGCGATGTGGCTATGTTTGCCGATGACATTAAGATTTGGAACGACATAAACAATTCAGCTGACGAAGAGAGTTTGCAGATAAACCTAGACCGTCTTCAAACTTGCTCTTAAGACTGGCTTTTGCCATTTAACGAGAACAAATGCAGTATCTTACGAGTTGGCCGACCCAACTCACAGAACCCCATGGTTTACAGCCTAAATGGCATCCAACTGCAAGAAGTGGACGCGCAGAAAGATTTAAGAGCATGGATCTCTACGTCTCTCAAGCCCTTGCTGCACTGCGCAAAATTAGCCACGTCTGCGATGTCCGTCCTGTACCTTGTCAAACGGGCTTTCTGTGCCTTTGATAAAAACTGCTTCGCTAAGGTCTTTGGAACATTTGTACGACCGAAACTGGAATTCGCTATCCAACCATGGAAACCCTGGACCGCGAAAGACTTCAGTCTCCTCGAGAAGGTACAAAGGCATGCAACTTAGCTTGTGACTGGACAGGGATCATAAGCCCATGAAAAACGTTAAGAAAACCTCGACCACTTTCCTTTAAGCTACAGGCAGCTACGTGGCGATCTGATACAAACATTTCGTATAATGCGTGGTCAGGACTGCTGCCTAATGCCTGGCGAGTTATTTGATTGGCTACAAGCACGAATTTAAGGAAACATTCGTTCAAACTACGCGTAACAGGGGCCAGACTGGACCTACTAAAGTTCCTTCTTTTGTAATAGAGTGGTTGAAACTTGGAATGATCTGCCCCTAGATGTTGTTATGTCCAGTTCCGTAGAAGTCTTTAAACATGAATTAGACTGCTTTAGTTGTGCTCACTCTAACACCAGTTAACCACTGCAGGCTGCAGAACGAAGGAAATATATTATTTAGTATAATATTACTTGCTTCGTTTAGGTAACATTTAAGTATGAAATTGTTCTTTCCGATAAATTCATCCCTGTTCAAGCCGCTGGCTTATGTCGACCATAAACGGATAGGCGCGATCGTGGCGGCTTCTCCTTTTGTCGTCGCGTTGATGATTGCCCCTGAAAATTGACAAAGGCATATCGTGGTCGCAGCTCCGATTTGTCGGAATCTTCTCGTGACTCTGCAGTCTCGTCCTCGTCCACGTATGGCACTTCCGATCAAGATATAAGTCGTGATGGACCCCTTTAACTGCTGCCAACATTAATAGCTGCATCCTGGCATATTTTTCAAATACCTTCTCCCACGTGTGACAGTCGTTCTCCTAAAAAAACCAAAAACTACATTCCATCTTGTGAATTCTGGGCCATACCTCAGGAGTATTTTCACTGTCTGCTCTTTTGGTTTAGTTACACCTGCTGGCTCGTGCTAACTGACATCATCCCATCTGATTATATTTCTTCGAAAAAGTGAGTAGCCACTTACAATTACGCAAGCGACCTTCTTTGAAATTTGTGTCATTGTCGATGCATTTGTTAACTGCTGTGTACCGATAGGGAGTTCAAAGGCGTTTGCCTATATTTCCCTTAATAAATTGACTTTACTTGACTGGTCCTTCAAATGATTAAATCCACATGCACGTACGCAGTCTAAACTACTCCCGTTTCGTTGACTACTAACCATCAGCAGAATTCCATTTTGCCTTCTGTAATGTCAGTGCCTACAAAAACTGCGGCGTCTTACCGTGATTTCATGTTATGCATAGTAGCGAACACGAGCGAATTATACACACATTTTATCATACCACCCTGAACGGTTTATGTAGAATTAGCCTACTCTACACATCCATCCATTTTCCTTAGCAGTTTTTTCGCCTACAGGCATTTTGAAAATGGAGCTACGTTGAACGCTGCCTCCATTTTCATTGTGGGAGTTTTTTGAACTGCCTATTTTCTAGTTCACCATTAATTGCAAAACATCGCCAAATATTGCTCTACGAAGACAATTTCTACTGAAATTATTACAAATTTTTATATTTTATCTGCAGACATCGTAATGGATAGTGCCTTTCTGGTGCTAACAAATAGAAATTCCAAAATTGCAAAAATCACCAAATATTGGCCTAAAAGGACAATTTCTGCCAAAATTATTACAAATTTGAGCATTTTAACGCCACATATCATCCTATTATTTTAAAGAAATTAAGTTTGTGTAGAAAGTGCCTTCCTGGCACTAAAAATACAAATTCAAAATATTTATTATACTACTCGTGCTGAGTCAATAGTCATATTTTATCGCTATTTCGGTCTCACCAACATTTCGCTCTTTGCTTGCAAGCGTGTAATTGAAATATTCTTTCGTTTTTTCCTTTTTTATCCATGCATTATTATACATATTGTTCACAAATTTGAGTTCAAGGGCATTCGCTTATCTTTTCCTCAATAAAATGACACTGAACCGTATTAAGTGCTAGTTTATAGAAAAGGTCATAGGAATATGCGGTAGGGGATCGATCTGTCACTGAATGCAGCGGAATTATGGCGTCTTTGCAGAGCAGCCTATCCCTCGGTCTCCGAGACAGACTGTCATGACGCAGCCCTACACTTCTTTGTGAAGAATCTAAATCCAATGGAGCTGCATCGTTCACTGCTCCTTCAACCACCCCAGAATTTACAGGAGGCGGTGAGCCGAGTAGAACACTACTCGAAAGTGACACAGTTAACGAAAGCGACTGCTCAAAAAGTCCAGCCGACAGCCCCACAAAACCCAATACGAGGACCACAGAACAACAACTGGCGCCGGTTCAGTTATAACCCGCCAAACCGGGCCGCATCATACCAATGGCCACAATTCCCCTGACGTGGAGGGTATAATCGTTTTACAAACCCGCAAGTCTGTGCATGCAAAAATGAACAGACACATTCCTTCAGCGAACAAACCACACCGGGTACGCACTCCATTCCAATTGTATCTCAATTTCATACATTGGTAGAATCATTTTGCAGTGAACTTTACGTAAATGCTAAGCTTGATTAAGCTCTAATCGACACTGGGGCGAGTAGATCATTAGTAAACCCGCGAGTACTGTCGCGTCAACAGCAATTCAAACTAGACAAAGGGTCGAGAAAACTGTGCTTAAAGACAGCAAAAGTTTCTCGGTTAGCTTGCCTCTACAGTTAACATTTCAGTCTGATCTAAAAGAGGACACGTTTCTAGTTGTACCAGACCTAACATGGGATGCATTACTGGGGGTGGACTTTCTTGACCGCCACGAGTGCGTGATCCACGTTAAACAACGAATGATTACATTTAACTGAGAGAAATGCACGAGAAATTCGATGAGGAGCTAGTCTGTGCAGCCATCCAAGCCGTTGTTGCACTGCCGGCCATCAACATCGACACGATATTGCCGGACAGTAAAGATATTCCTGGTAAAACCCGAGAAGCTTTACGCTCACTGTTGGAAGAGTTTGCTGATGTCTTCACAAGGGACGAAGAATCTTTAGGCTGTACCACAAACCTACGACGCTTCATCGAAACAGGCACCGCCAAACCAGTTTGGCAACCGCCGCGGTGAATACCTGTTCCCTATAACGAAGAAGTCAACTAACTTCTTGATGTAATGATCAAGAATGAGGTCATACGTCGGTCAAAGTCACCATGGGCCTCCCCAGTGACACTCGTACCGATAAAGAACGGGACGTTCCGTTTTTGTGTCGATTACAGGCGACTAAACGCAGTGACTACACGGGATTTGTTCCCACTACCCCGCTTTGATGTGACCGTCGATGCATTAGCTGGCGCTTGCTGGTTTTCGACATCAGACCTAAATTCGGGATACTAGCTGGTAGAAGTTGAACCGGCAGACCATCACAAAACTACATTTATGGTACCTCAAGGCCTCTTCGAATTCAAAACGATGCCATTCGGACTATGCAATGCACCAGCCACTTTCCAACGGTTGATACAGGTCGTAGTGGCACACCAACTACCAACGCAGTCTCGTATATTTAGGTGATGTAATTGTGTTCGGTCGCACAATAGCATACCACAACGATAACGTACTAGCCAGTCCGCAAGTGGTCCGCAAGGTCTAAGCGCGCAACTTTTTCAAAGCTAAGTGAAATAGATATTTTTATCAGATTTCATCGTTACTTGCTGAAGGTACTAGCTTAATCGTTGTTATTTATTTGTATATCTAACTCTTTAGCAACTGCACATACCGGTAGTTGTCTTTTTACCGATAGGTCAAAATATACATTTTTATACTGTTTCACCGACATATCCTCATGCTAGTTCTGGTAGATTCACGTCAAAATCAAGTAATCTATGGCGCAAATACTGAATAATATAATAATGATAAAATTTGGTACTATATCAATTTCCAGCAAGAAATAGTTTGTATTACTCGATATACTATTAGAGATAATTTTCATCCTGCGTATCCTCTTCGGTAATTCAAATTTTCTTTCGCAATTTTGTGCATAACTTTGCTCAGAACATATCCTTTCACTCACCTTCTATTCAATATGATACCCAAGCCACAACTGAGACGTAAATTAACCCGGAATATCAATCCTCCTAAAGATAAACCCATCTTAAGCACGAAGAAACTTGATCTTGATGCTTTAAACAACTTAAGTAAGCTTTATATCCAATATGCTTGTCTGTTTACGGTCCTTGGCGCCATCTTTGATGGAAAGGTATCTACGCTCACTTCTCACCAATGTGAGAAACCAGAGCCCTTCTTCAATATGGTGTCTACTGAGACGCGTGATCGGCAAAAAAGGGAATTTTAATCATCTTTTGAAAAATGCTTCAAAAGTTAAACAACCTATGGATGTTGCTGTTCAGTTTCTTTACTCTTGTGGCTTTGATTTTAAAGTTGCAGAAGCTAAAAGACTCTCATCCCGAAGTAAAAACCCGCCAATTCTCGTAAAACCTTTTTCGGCGATAGAAGTAGACCTTACATTCTCTCAGCATGAGTGGTCAACCAACTATTTAAAGTATAAAAAACTTTACGTATGCAAGGGATAAAACGCCAATGGAGCGTCGGGTTTCATCTAAAGTAGCAAATGAGAACACTGGAACCGGTTCAACAAAATCAAAAGTTGTCTCTGAGGCCGGCCCTCTCGCTCAGGTAAGCTCACATCCCTCTTGATTTTTTTATATATATATGTATATTTTAAGGGTAACAGGCAAGAAATGCCCTTGAGGACCCTATTAATGTCTGTTTCCCCTGATTCTTCCCCCATTCACCTAACTCGTGATTCGAGTGACATTGTAGCCTTGTCAAGTCGTTCTCCTTCTAAGCCAACCACGTCTGTGATAGCTTTAAATTCCGATAAACCTACGAACGCCCCTAGTAAATCTATGTCAGTTTTCAAGTTCAGTAATATGCTTACCGATAATGACTCAGCATCTAACAAAGACCCAACCACTCAAGCTAGCGCTTTTACTATCCCAAAACCTCATCAACATCCCCCAATAATTCAGCCAGCTAATAAAATTAACCATTTTTCAAAATTAGTCATGCAATTTTCGAAGGTAAATTTGCCGTCAAATTTTGATATAATGCCTCAAAATCCTCTATTTATGCCCCTTTCTGGTTTTCCCATGCCACTCTTCAGCCGCCCTTTCTATGCAGCCCCCTTTAATATGCCTTTCTACAATATGCACCGTTCATTTGATAATAATTACTTGACAAACTGTAGACCAGGGCCAGTTTGCTTTCCGCCTTTTCTTTCTCCCATGCCGTTTCCATTTCCGCCACCAAGTTTTCCTTTTTTAAAAAAATACTAACGAGCGTAACCTGAATTTGATGGATACGCTCAGTATAGTCTCACTCAATGCGAGATCAGTTGTTAATAAGATGAGAGAACTTAAAACAGTAGCATTTGAGCTTGATCCAGATGTGCTCTGTGTCACTGAATCTTGGACACACTCTCTTATTTCTGACTCGACACTCGCCATAGATAATGATAGTTTGAACAGACAATAGCACATTGAAAAGCGTGGTGGTGGTTGCCTTCTTTATATTAAATCATTGTTTGTACATTTCCCGTATCACCTGAGCATTTCGTCATTTTCTGGAAATTTTTGTCTTATTTCAGTCATCCTGCCACACAATAAAAAAACGATAATTGGGTGCGTCTACAATCTTCCCTGTAACTCAAGTAATGTAATGGAGCTGTGTGAAATGTTTGAAAACGATGCAGAGACTCAATTCGATGTCAGAATAATTGTAGGTGATTTTAATCTGCCAGACATTGACTGGCATACAAATACCTGTCCACCAAGATTTCAGAAATTGGTTGACACTATTAACTTTTCAAACATGTCACAACTGGTCAGTTCAGTGACCAGAAATGACAACATATTATATTTAATTTTTCCAATGATGTCCACCCCCTTTTTATGAATTTTCATCGTGATATTTTCACAAGTGACCATGCCTTAATTCACTGTTGTTTTCCAGTCTCTCTTTCTAAAAAGCCCGATGTAAAATGCAATAACCTCGACTTTGGTAGCGAGAACCACGAATTAGTAAATGATTTCGCAAGTACCCTAGATTGGCATAGCATATTTTTAAACTAACGATCCCTACTTCTTCCAGGAGCTGTTGCAAAACCTTTCAGAAAATATTCAGGCTCTTACCCCACCTAAGATTTTGAAAACAAATTCAGCTTCTTCTATTGTGCCAAATTGTCTCCCAAATAGACTTAATAAATTACAAAAACAACTTAAGGATACGTCTAATAGCTCTTTATCAGTTCACTTAAGAACAGCGCAGATATTTGAATTAGCGCTTAAAATAAGGCTTGCACGAGATAGGCGTAGAGAGGCCACAGCATTAAGTGATGCGAATTCTTCCAGATCAGTTGCTCAAGTCTTCCGTCTTCGGTCGGCTAAGCTTCAGAAAGTCATTCCACTCTTACTCAATGGCAACAATCATTTTATTACAGAGGATTTGGAGAAAGCAGCATTGCTAAATTCATTTATCACAAAGTTCTTTACCATCGAAACTAGCCCCAGTCCTGTAATCCACCTGCCGTGTGATTCAAATTTCAGTACCCTTAATATCTCACTCGCTTGTATTCCAAAAGAAATAAGTCGTCTTAAAAATTCACATTCGGTTGGAACTGATAACATTATAAACTCACTCATCAAACAATTAAGAGATTTCCCACCCTTACTGAGTAAGTTATTTCCAGTGTTACTTCAGAATGGCTTTTTCCCGGACTGCTGGAAAACTTCTATTATAGTTCCCGTATTTAAATCTGGTTCCCGATCAGATATTCACAATTATCGCGGTATTCATAAAACGCCCTCTCTGGCTAAACTCTGTAAAAAACTAATTTCCAAAAAATTACAGATTTATGCATAAACAATAACATTCTCAGCTCCTCACAGCATGGCTTTTTACCGGACCGATCTTTTGAAACATGCCACATGTCTTTTCTAAATCTACTTACTTCGCTTCGTAATGATCCTATATCTGTGGTAGTTAGCTATTTTGACCTTAGTAAAGCATTTGATAAAGTTCCTCACAGGAGGCTCCTAGCAAAGCTAGAGGCTATAGGATTTCGTTGTCCTCTCACTGACTTCATCAGATCTTATCTTTCAAATCGACAACAAAAGGTCTTAGTGGGATCCTCATACTCTACTCCTACCGCAATTTTGAGTGGTGTCCTTCGAGGTACCGGGCTCGGTCCTCTGCTCTTCTTGATTTACATAAATGATATCTCATTGAGTGTTAAACACTCCCAATCTTATATTTATGCAGATTATCTCAAGTGCGTTTACTCCTTCTCTAACTCTACGGCCACGAGATGCTGGTCATCAACCATCATCAGGGCCTTATATTTGGTCACATCTCAGACATCCACAACAATGGTCTTGTAGATTTGACGGACTTTTGGATATCATACAGCGGTGCCCATCACGATCATAAACTGGTGGGTTCCCTATCTTCCATTATGCCGCATCGGTTTGGGAACCCGAGTGTAATGCTGGGAACCCGTCTATACCAGTAATGTTTCGTTAATACCTATTGTTCTGCCCCACACTCAGCTTCGACTGAGTTTGCTTCCAAGCCCTTCTCCCTTACTAACAGAGGCAGTGGGTACCAGAATACATATGTCAGAATTCTAGATAACGATGTGGCTCATCTGTGTGTGCCCTTGAATTTCACCTTCCGCATAACACTGCTATATTCATTTTTGTTGAATCTAACAAATTTGCTTCTAAAAAGTTATACTCGTCTTATAGCTATAGACTACGGATACTTTGTGAAACCAATTATTTCTAGTTAATAATAATAATATGTTAATTATGCCAGTTTACAGGCAATTGTAAAGAGTTGGTAATGCACCTCTTGGGCGCCTTCAAACACCTCGAAGACCGGAAAAAACCTAAAACAAACTCCCTATGTTGCAGCCAGTATTAGTTTTGTTTCAGGTTTTTTGTTTTGTCAATACTGGGCGAGATAGGGAGTTTGTTTCAAGTGAAAAAAACCTGCCTTCAAAGGTATGATACAAACGGAATAAATGTACAGTTGTAAGCTGAGTTGACTCATCAGCAGGAGAACTGTTTCATATCGTTTAAAAACATTAGTTCCAGACGGAGAGGGTTGGTACAAGAACACAGTGTTCTCAGTCTTCCTTCAATGGTTGTCGGCAAAAGTTGCGCGCTATCAGCTGAAAGGTTAGCAGACCGCGGGCTGCTGCTTCAGCCGCATTAGTCTTCAGCAGTGAAGCCTGACGGGGTTCAAAGTCCACGAACGCCATCAGAGTGAAAGAGAGATTCCACCGAGTCAGCACCCAAAATTCGTGAAAGTTGTCCTGAATGTAGAAAACTAGTTATAGCTCTATTAAACATAGGGTAGTTTTGCTGGGTTTTAATACTTTTGGGCAGCTTATTCCAGATTGATATGGCATTTACTGAAAAGAATTGCCGGTACTTAACTGTGCGTGCCATAGGAAGAAATAAAAATACGTCTCGATGACTGGCGCGTCGAGAGTGCTCAAGCTGCCTTAGTGTACTAAGAGGATTAAAGGTTTGACCATTCAAAAGTTTAAACAGTAAAAATAGACCCTTCTGCAATCGACGAAGCCATAGGGGATCCAGCTTTATAAGTTCGCACCTTTGTTGGTAGGTTAAGTTACGGTGTTCTGTAGTGAAAACTCTTCTAGTGAAGAAGTGCTGCACCGATTCTATTTTCTTCCGTTCACTAGTGCGCAGAAGACTGAATAAGGGTGAGCAGTATTCAAGACTAGGTCTCACGTACATATTATAAAGGCTAGTTCTAACCTTGATAGTCTTAAAATTTCTAAGGATAAATCCGGTAGTTCGGCGTGCTTTCGAGACTATCAGGGCACAGTGCTCTGACAAATTGAGACTATTAGAGTAGGATATGCCCAAATCCTTGATAACTCCTGGGACATTTAGTTCGTGGCCATCAATGCTTAATTCCGGTTGATGATCGTCGCCAACAACCATAACGGAACATTTGTGCCATGAAATGGTGAGGCGCCATGTGCAACACCACTGGGCGAAGGCCTGAAGATCCTTTTTTATCAGCTCGAGCACGATGTTGCGATCTGCCGGTTTATATCGATAAGCGACTTTTAAATCATCAGCGTACATGTAGGGTCTGCCATACTGAAAACAATCTGAAACGTCGTTGACAAACAGGCAAAATAGGAGCGGACCCAGTACACTACCCTGTATAACTCCACTCCTCACATGCGTGGGGTTGGAGATAACATTCGAAATTTTTACTCGTTGTGTGCGAGCATCCAAATAGGAAGATATGAAGTTCAGAGGCTTGCTACCTATGCCGAAGGAGGCCAGTTTCAGAAGGAGGAGGTTATGATCGACCCGATCAAAGGCCTTAGTAAAATCAAAATAGACGCTATAAGTGGCAAAACCACTGTCTCTAGATTGCAGCACATAATCAAAGAAAGAGAGCTGGCAGGTGTCACAAGATCGTTTCTCGAGAAAGCCATGTTGAGCTGTACTGAGCAGGTTGTTCTCTGTCAAGTGACGCATCATCTTTTCTTTGATTAAGGTCTCCAAGATCTTCGATGCTGCGGGAAGTGTATTTATTGGCCTAAAGTTGTCGAATGATGTCGATCGGCCATGCTTGCGAATAGGCATTATGTGCGATTCCTTCCAGAACGAAGGAAAGGTTTCGCTCTCAAGAGCAAGATTAAACACCTTACAAAGAATAGACGGAAAGATATCATTCGCTTCAGCTTTTAGAAGGCTAACTGGGACGCCATCTGGTCCTGGACTATAGGATTGGCGATAACGACGAATGGCTACAGTCACATCCCAAACGGTAAAACTTATGGTTTCGAGTATGGCACCCGTCCAAGCCTGGATAACCGGAGGTGCAGCGAACGAGCTTTCACTAAAAGTTTTGGATAGGAACGCATTGAAGCTATCGGCGGTCAACTTAGCGTCAGCTATGGGGTTTCCTAAAGCATCTTGAAGTATGGGGTGTTGCGTTTTCCTCTGCGCTTTTACTGTACGCGAAAAGAGTTTCGCAACATTAAGGGAAGGGTTTTCAGCGAAATGAGCCTCATCGGCTATCTGCTTTTCTTCGGAGAGCTTCTTAGCCTGCTCAAAGATCAGTGTGATCAAGGGCAGAACGGAAGTGTCGTTCTGCCGATGCAAACGACGAGAGAGTTTACGCAGCCTACGACGGAAAGACAGAGGAAGGTACACTTCATCCTTGACATGTATAACTTTCTTACGGGGGACAAAGTGGAGGATGAGTGGATCCAACACTTTGTACAGTGCATCGGTACAAACATTTACATCCAAACATTGGAAAAATTCAGACCAGTCGAGAGCGTTTAGATGTGCCAGTAGGTCAGCCGTGTTTGCTGATCGGAAGTCATGATAAAAACTATACTTTTGGGAAAATGTTTCATCCGCCTCCAGTTCTAGTTCACTAACAACTGTAAGATGGTCTGAACTCCCAAGTGCGTCTAAGGATGACACTGAAAGTGGTTCGCATCCCCTACAAAAAGTTAGGTCGAGTATGTTTGCTCCTCGAGTGGGAAAATCGACTACCTGATCCCACATGCCGATATCTATTGCCTCAAGTAAGTTCTCGAACTTTGAAGGACCGGATGGTGGAAACCATTGCACGTCAGGAAGGTTAAAATCGCCGGGCAATCAAGCAATACTTAAGATTCAAGTCAGCTGCGGCATGAAATGCCTGCGAGAGACAAAGATCGTAGTCTGCATTGGCATTAGGTGGGCGATAAACACAGCCAACAAGTAAGGAGTATTTGTTTTTTAGAACAACTCGTAGCCAGCAGCTCTCCTCCACCGCTGTGAATTCAGGATATTCCAACGAGAGAAATGCAAGTGGCTGCTTAATATAGATGCAGCTTCCTCCGCCACGGCCATTGTTTCGATCGTTCCGAACGCATGAATAGCCTAGAACAGAGAGTTCTGAGTCAGCTACAGAGGCCGATGCCCATGTCTCAGTTACCATAACAATGTCTGGGCCGTTGACGAAAACCATAGTCTGGAGCAGGGGCATTTTATTAATCAGTGATCTGGCATTTAAAACGACCAATTTAAGAGGGCATGTCTGAGGTTTCGGTGGTGGGACAGCTAGGCCGTCACTGTTACCGGCTTCGACCAGAGCGATGTCCTTTTGACCTGAACTATTTTTCCCTCTCTTATTTTGAGATTTGTCTCGCCATTGGTTCTCCGTTTTTCCAGCTCTATTATTAGCTGTCTCATCTTTCTCCGCTCTTTCAACTCGTAATCCGGCTGAAAAAAAACTTGCGAATGCAGACTCCGTAAGGCTGGTTTGCGCTCTAGCAAGAGCTTCGCCTGTGCTTCAGTTTCTAAAATAACTTTTAGAGGACGTGGCCGAGAAATTGATTCTGGAGCTGTTGGAGCCTTCCCTATTCGAAATGCCTTAAGAATGCGGAAAGACTCGCCTGGTTTTAGCAACGGTTTGGCGTACACTCGCATAAGACCCACGTCATGGTCAATTCGTTCTTGTGCAATTGACGACTCTGACTCTGACTCTTCTTCGTGTTATCGAATTTTTGGTTTATTGATGAGGCCCACTGGGCCTGAAATATACAACTTATTAGAACAAATGCATTCTGATCTGCACGCACTTTCGGCGTGTAGCTCAACATGGCAGATGGAGTTCTCACTTTCTAAGTGCCGATACATGTGCTTTGGGCCTGAAAGGCTGCCACAACCTGTTATTTTTCAAGGTTACCAATGACTGAATGTTCCAGTATCAAGGACATAGGATTAAGCTACACCAATAAATTAGACTTTTCTCCTCATACCAATAGAATAACAGCCAAAGCTGCACGGATTTGCGGCTTTATCTCCTTTAATTTCTTTCTTCCTGAAATGAAATTAAGACTTTATCGTATTTTCGTGCTTCCCGTCTTAGAATACTGTTGCCCCTTTTTCAGTCTCATGAGTGAAGGTAGCCGTTCAAAAATTGAACAAATTTAAAACAAGTTCACACGAAAACTGCTGTATCCGACGGTTTCTAATACTTGTTACTCAAATCGATTTCAATTAACGAAACTAAGGTTCCTTTGGGTCAGAACATTGGAAACAGGCTTTTGTCTCCTTTTTCGGCTTAATAATAGCACAAATTTACCCAGGACCTCTGTCATTACCCCCGTTAGCCATCCCTACAACCTAAGAAACTCGGCACTTGTTATAGCCCCTCCTGCATCTTCCTCATGTAAAC
>JAYGXS010000003.1:14599753-14629177 GCA_036362985.1 Ligula intestinalis
GTTTTACTAAAGTGATCTGGATCCGGTTGTTCAGAAGGTCATACAGTGTTTTTTTGTGGTTCTTTTGTAGAATCAACTGTGGCCAACACTTTTCCATCCCTCGTAGCAGCCTCCAGCTCTAAACTCCCTTTTGACTCTCAGCATACGATTCCGGACCGTATTTTACGTGAGATTTCCCCTTAACCACTTTCCAGCACTGTACACCCCGGTTCCCCTTTCTCCATCTGTATAGACAATAAACCATTCTTATCTCTCTCACTGCTTCATTGTTTATCAGAAGTATGGGTGATATTAATGTGGACTACGCTTACAACCTCCAACGTGAGCCTTTTAGCTCTGAGATTATATTGAAGACGCACAAAGGAACTCCTGCTCCAATATCAGAACATACCCTACAAGTGGAGGGCACTACAATCTATACGGATTTCAAGAAGGCGGTTGACAGCGTCCCACATGAACGTCTTATATAAAAATTATAGGAAATTTGAACAGGAGGAAACCTGCTGGCATGGATAACAGATTTTCCCACAGGACGATCGCAAACTGTGTGCATTAGTGACTCGAAGACCACCCCACATCAGTTCTTAGTGGGCTCAAGGCTCTGTCTTAGGGCCACTGCTCCTCCTAATCTCTATCAACGACTGTGTAGGCATTTTGAGTTGCAGCGCCATCATGTTTGCTGACGACGTCACACTCAATGTCAAGCGCTGGTTTCGAAATTTCAGCTAAGTCATCAGCCTTATATAAATCGATTTATCTAAGAGAAGATACACATTTTAATCTTTCGTTTTCTTATATAAATTATCCGCAAGTACCAGTACTTACGCTTGAAATATCTGCTTCCATTCCTTTTGTTGGTTTGGTCTCTGCTTGCTTACCTAGCATTCTGTTAACCATCTGTCTTGCTTTCAGCATCTTATATGAGCTTAAACAGTTAGTTTATTTTGAATTCTTGATTGTTTTCTTGATCATTCTACTTGTTGCTTCGAAAAAGTATGTAGGTGACACTTTCATTCAGAAGGAAGCATCAGAATTCCAGACCCAAGCAGTGTCTGCGAAAGGCAAACATCATTACTGATATCAGTCTTCAGCCTGACATTAGTTTTCAGCCTGATCTGATTGCCGAGTAAATAGATCTGTCTGCAATGAAAAATTGTACCGAGTTTATGTTAAAATTTCGGCCAGTTCTCTTAATCCTTGGGACCCTATTTGATGGGAATATCTCTGCAGTTTCCTTTAAGGAATGCAAACGTCTAGATACTCTCGTTAATTTGGTCGCAAGTGACTCACAGGATAGACAAAAAGGTCGTACAATTTTATTCTGATAAACGTTCCAAAATCAATTCAGCCAATGGACGTTGCAATGCATTTCCTCTACTCCTGCGGATTTAACTATACAATAGCAGTGGCTATTAGACTGTCATCCTGCAGTAAAAACCCACCCATTTTAGTCAAGCTATTTTCACCCATTGAAAGAGACGCCATTTTTAAACAGCAAGAGCTTGTTTCCAAATATCTGAGCAATGCAAAGTATATCTGTCATGATCTTACTCCAATGGAGCGAAGAATAGCGTCAAGTTCTTCTCAGAAAAAAGTAAATTCACGGCAATCGGTTCACATTCCTGGTCTTAGCCCTAGGAAGCCTAGCAAGCCATTTACTCTTATTCCTGGCAAACCTAGATTACTGCTCCCCAGTACAGCAAATATCCCATCCCTCTCAAGTCACCAGACATCCCCGTCTACTTCCAACTTAGATGCTTCCCCAGTTGCCATGGCTAGTAATTCTGGTAACTCTCCTAGAAATTCCAAAAAGCTCTCTACGTCAAATAGACCAACAGCTTCGATACTTGATTAGAGTCCTCCCAAACCTTCTATTAAATCACCCAATTCAGGTCGTCGAAATGGTGGGATCCGGAACTCAACCGCGAGATGGCAGCGTTCCCAAACACAAATTAGGCCTATGCAACAGGAAGCATAACAAACATATAGGTTACCCTACTTATCACAATTATCATACTGGGCCAGACTTTCCGCCGCCTAATCCTCATAGTTAACTTACCTCGCCCTCTAGCCTCTATTTCCCGTCTTCGGTTTTCCCAATTTCCCGGTAACTATCAGCAAGCTCACCACGGCACTAATCCCTATGACCCATCGATCTCACAGAGCTATCTACCTGCAGCTTTTAGGTATCTCCCCATCCTTCTAATGCCAACTGTCCTCATCCAGTTGGTGGCTATTCTCAATACTTCCAATTCAAGTACCCACCTCCAAGTTTTCATTACTGAATGAAGATAACCCTAGTTCGATTGCTCAAGCTACACTAAATATCATCCCAAGATCTGTTTTAAATAAAATGTCGCAACTAAGAGCTTCTGCGTTCAACCTGAAACCAGAGGTTATATGCATTACAGAGTCATGGACCCATCCACTACTTTCTGATGCTTTACTCATAATAGACGAGTATGATTTCTACCGTCAAGACCGCCCTAGTAAGCGTGGTAGCGGTTGTCTTCACTATATTTGGAATTTGGAATTTATATTTTTCAGCGCCGGTACGGCACTATCTATACAAAATTAATTTCGAAAAAAATTAAAATTCAAAAAATAATTTGACAATATGCGCAAGTAGCCGTAGAAAGTCGTAATAATGTTAGCATAAATTGTCCTTTTAAGGCAACATTTAGCAATGTTTTGCAGGTAATTTTGAACTAAAAACGAAAACTTATGGCAGTCTAAATGAAACTCTTACAGTGAAAATGGACACAGTGTTCAACGGGCCTCCATGTTTAAAAAGTGTGCAAGAGGAAAAAACTGCTTTGGAAGTAAGTAGTGGGAACATAGTAGTATAGCAGAAATAGGTGTGGGTGTTCTGATCAAGGTGAGTATTCACCGCAACTGCAGCATTTGAGACTGAGTACTTCCGCGTGGCTTCGTTTGATTCGGTGGTGGTTAATGGAAACATCTAAGTTCTCGGGAGACACGAGGCAGAGAGAATAGTTTCAAGCAGATCTCCTAAATTCCCAATGGTCCTTTCTCGGAGTCATGGAGAAAGCTGCTCGGAAAAGATGAGGAGAATAGAAGTTTAATAGAATCAGTGTTAAGATAAATGTGCAGTCTTTGTTTGAAAGCAGACAGTCTAATTAACGACCAAATTTCGATTGGCAAGTTATTCCAAAGAAAGCTATATCTGGAAGCAGAAAACAAAGAGCGTTTACATGAGGAAGATGCAGGAGGGGTATAACAAGTGCCGAGTTTCTTAGATTGTAGGGACGGCTAACGGGGGTAATGACAGAGGTCCTGGGTAAATTTGTGCTATTATTAAGCCGAAAAAGGAGACAAAAGCCTGTTTCTAATGTTCTGACCCAAAGGAACCTTAGTTTTGTTAATTGACATCTATTTGAGTAAAAAGTATTCGAAACAATCGGATACAGCAGTTTTCGTGTGAACTTTTTTTTAATTTGTTCAATTTTTGAACGACTACCTTCATTCATGAGACCGAAAAAGGGGCTACAGTATTCTAAAACGGGAAGCACGAAAATACGATAAAGTCTTAATTTCATTTCAGGAAGAAAGAAATTATAGGAGATAAAGCCGCAAATCCGTGCAGCTTTGGCTGTAATTCCATCGGCATGAGGAGAAAAGTCTAATTTATTGGTGTAGCTTAATCCTAGGTCCTTGATACTGGAACATTCAGTCATTGGGTAACCTTGAAAAATAACAGGTTGTGGCAGCCTTTAAGGCCCAAAGCACATGTATCGGCACTTAGAAGGTGAGAACTTCATCTGCCATGTTGAGCTCCACGCCAAAAGAGCGTGCAGATCAGAATGCATTTGTTCTAAGCATCTCGTGGCCATAGAGTTAGAGAGGGAATAAACCCACTTGAGGTCATCTGCATAAATATAAGATTGGGAGAGTTTAACACTCAATGAGATATCATTTATGCAAAGCAAGAAGAGCAGAGGACCGTGTACGGTACCTTGAAGGACACCACTCAAAATTGCGGAAGAAGTAGAGTATGAGGATCCCACTAAGACCTTTTGTTGTCGATTTGAAAGATAAGATCTGATGAAGTTAGTAAGAGGACTAAGAAATCCTCTAGCTTCCAGTTTGGCTAGGAGCCTCCTGTGAGTAACTTTGTCAAATGTTTTACTAAGGTCAAAATAATTAACTACAACAGATATAGGATCATTACGAAGCGAATTAAGTAGATTTAGAAAAGACATGTTGCATGTTTCACAAGATTGGTCCGGTAAAAAGCCATGCTGTGAGGAGCTGAGAATGTTATCGTTTATGCAGAAATCTGTAAAGCTATACTTAAGTATTTCCCCTTTGACCTAGATGCGGAGTCATTCTCGGGCAATTTCTGATTTGCATCCATTATCCTGTCACCTCGTCTAAATGTGATCATCGGATGCATTTATAGTCCCCCTAACTGATCGTTGGAAGATGTGAAAAGCTTTGAGAAATATTTTGGCTTATTTCGGTGTCCGCCTTTGAGGGTCGCAACTCGATGATGTTGCCTTGACTTCTACTGCCTTCTCCTGTTATCCCGGATGACCACTTCTTAACTCACCGGTATATTATGTTTTCCCATGACCATAAACGTCCCTAACCCTCAACATCAGGTCCCAAACTAACCACATCAAACCCTGTTACCTATGAAGGCAGTTTTTTCTCCTGTAGTTTTTTGGAAGTCGATGGCCCGCTGAACTCATCCACCGATTTAGAAGTTTTCTTTACGGCCGATGAAAATTATTTCGTAAGAGTTCACTTTTTATCATTATTATTTTTATTTTCACGATAGGACTAAGTTAGTTAGGACAGGGCCCCTTAAGCCTTCAATATACAATTAATTTATTTATTACTCTGGACAGCCATCAGGTCTGACGCCAATAGGCAAGCACTTCGAGAGAGTCTCAAACAACTTAGCAGCCCGTCTGCTCTTTGGCTTTTATATTTCAACGTTAGTTAGTACTAGAATGACCAATGGAGAGCATGATTCCTTTCCATACATCCTCAATGAGCTACCAACTTTCAAATGTTAACGAAAAGAATGATCTCGGTATCCTAATAAACTCCTCGCTTAAGCCATCTTCACAGTGCATAAGGTCAGCTTAACGCGCGACACAGGTGGTGTTTGCGATTACACGGCGTTCCGTCCACATTGAAAAATAACTCTTCCGAAAAACGTACCGAGCTTTTGTTCGGTTCACCTTGGAGCATGTCCTTCTGGGCCTAGCGTCCGTGGTGTAAGAAGCATTATCCGCAGCTGGAACGAGTGCAGGCGAGGACTTCGGAGATGGTCAAGAATCTTGGTCATCTGCCTTATGAAGGCAGATTGAGTGAACTTGCTTTACTGCCTCGCAAATACAGGCAACTCCGCAGTGACCACATATAAACCTACCGAATTGCCAGAGGCCGTTAGTGCGCCCTACCATTTGTTAAATTATTCAACTTGGCTCAGGCGGATCATCAGCGGAGTCAATCCTTTAAACTGTTGTGGAAAACGTCCCATATGGACGCTTGACGGAACGCCTTCTCGCAGAGGGTCCTCGAGCGTGGGACAGACTCCCTGAAGAATTGGTGCCCTCAGATGCTGTTAATACATTGAAACGCAAACTGGATTCTCACTTGCTGAGAAACTGTGACAGATATAATGAACAAAGTGTCAGTAGCCGCAGTTTGCAACTAGCTCACACCTATTGCTGATATTAAGCCTACATTTGTATTATGTGCTACTGTAAAGGTTAAAATCTTCTGGTATTTTAGGTTATGAATATGGCGCTCAAGGTTAAAATACTTTTTACCTTGATAAAATGACTTAAGGCGACTTCGACCAAGCATTTTGATGTACTTTTGAGTCATTTAGGGCTCCATGCCTTGACAAATTTAGACCGTTGGAATATGATATTCCCAGAACCTTAATAACTCTAGGCACGTTAAGGTCATGACCTTCTATGCATAGTTGAGGCGAATACTGTTCACCAACAACCAACACCTAGAATTTTTTTCCAAGCAAGGAGAGGCGTCATATGCAGCACCAAGAGGCAAAGGGCTGAAGATAACTTCTCAGAGGCTGGAGCACGATGTTGTGATCTCATATGGGAACACACTTTGGCCTCTTGGTAATTTTGTGGCCATCTGCTGCAGCCTTTCGAGTAGGTTGTAAGTCTGCTGCATGCACGGTGTCTATGCTTGGATCGCGTATTCAAGATTTTTCCTTATAAATGTACTCAAGATTTTGTCGAAACAGTCTACACTTAAACGTAGGTATACCCTCATTTTAAACTAATTCATGCACAAGTCACCATCACCGCACAACTCTGTTGTGGAGCATGCGGTGGCCATCGTCGATATCGACGGTCGAACTGTCACGAGAAAACTCCCAAAATTGAAAGACTGCTAGCACATAATGGATAACGGTTTGGCCAACCCCTCTATCAAGTTCAAAGAGCAGCTTTGCTGCAATCTCATTGGCATCGGGAGATTTACTTTCCTTCAGGTGTTATACTTCTTCGAAATTGCTTCTGTTCTAAAAGAAGAATATCCTGAGAAGCATATCACTAGGTAGAACGAAGACAGATTTTATGGTGAAATTCAATCGAAAGAATTCAGAAATTCTCGGCTTCATTCTACTTGCCGATATCTCGAACCGTTCACCTTGCTACATAACAGGAATTGAATTCCCGCTTCATATGTTTTTTCGTAAGTAGCTAAAGTTTAACTTGTGATTTTTGACTGCTCGGTGAAGCAAGTCACTTTCACAATCACGTCGTCTTTTAAGAATCAAAATTTTTACATCGTTTCGTTGAATTTCTTTAGGTCTTCATTGTGGTACTTTCCGCAAAATTATCTTTGCGTTGGATCTGGTGTGCATGAAAAATATTCCACACGGAACTGTTCACCACCATCTTCGGTGTCTTCGTGAGAGCCCATTTAGCCAGTCATGACACCATGGATTACGAAAGACATTTCCTTCCTCGAACAGGAACAACTGAGGAGAACGAAGCAGGTCAGTGGTTCTGAAGATTAACCGTACAAAAAACGATGAGAAAGCTTCAATTACTTCCCCTATCTTACAGACAGTTAAGGCATTGTCTGCTCTTCACATTCTGGATTACCCGTGGTCATAGGTGTTCCTTGAGACTGCAGTATTTCTTCCCGTTTACCTGCACAAATCACCTGCGCTGTCATTTTTTAAAGGTTAATTGCCAGCGCATGCGAATGAACATCCGGAATTATTTTTTCAGGCAATGAGATGTACCAGCATTGAATACGTTACCAAGCCAGATAAACATCACTGACGAGATTCTTGATTTTAAAGGAAGGCTTCCTAGCATGCTATTTGACAAAAGACCTCTCTCACAACACGAATAATTACAACCAGCCTGGTAACAACTCGTTTTAGATTGTGTCTTGCCTTGACTTTAACACGGTTTGCATGTGTACAACTGCATACTGACTATAAAACTGCAGAAATCGCCTTGCATTATTTGGATGGTCAATGCACTGCCCATAACCATTCAAACATACAGGGTGTCCCAAAAATGTATACACAATTTGAGCAATTGTAACTGTGAGGTTTATTATAATTTTATTATTTCAAAAATGCAAAGGTATTCAGAAGTATCATTGCATTGTTAATCCACTGCACTTGCACTATATTTGAGATAATTGAGAAAGGGTAAAACCACTGAAAATGAATGCGCCCAAATACAAATGCCATTGTTTTATGGTGTGTGCGATTCCACTGCTTAGCATTGTCAGCAGTGTCTGGATTAAATTGATTTCAGTTTGAGATCGTGCATTTAGAAGACAATAAAACGATGGTTGTTAAGAGTTTTACACTTTTTTAATAATTAAATTATGATAAATACAAAGTTCACAATTATTTAAAATGTGTATACATTTTTTGGGACACCTTGTATGTCATATATACACAGCTTGCCTTTCAGGGTACCAAAATCCTTGGCAGAGGTAGTGAGCAAACAGCTAAAGAGATGCTCAAGGCATGGCATACTATACCAAATTCCATTAACTCTTTTGCAATTCTCCCGGCACCTTAACACGTCTAAGGAGTGTGGCTTAATCAACTGAATCGCCGGCAGGAAGTCAGACAGGTTGCGATCATAAGCAATCTCATACCAGATCCTACCGATCTTTGAAGTGCAGGTTTTTGAATTAAAGTTGCCCATTTTTTGCTCTCCATTCACGTGGAAATTCATTATTACATCCCACCCTCTCTATTTCTCTACTTTGTTTGTCTGCATCAATGAGCATGAGGTCATATCTACAGTAAACTGGTACCTTTTTGAATGCATGGAAAAAATATTTTCATCTACAACTTTCCATTATAGCAATGTGTGTCAGATGCGTCCAATCTGTCCCATTCGCAATTCACCAACGTCGAAAATTCTCCGTAGGATGTGCACATGGAGAAGAAGGCGTCAATCAGTTTGACAGCCTCTAAATGTAATGACATTTCCAGGATTAATGTCTACAAATTGCAGATCCCTATTCAAGGCGAGTGTCGATTTATCACCACTAATGCTTAAAGAAGAGAGCACATTAGGTCTGCAGTTATCTGTCTGCAAAAGACTTGGCTTAATATTGATATTGAGTCACAATTCGTCAGTCCACCGCAATTTTTCGTTTTCGATCGGACAGAAAATCCTTATTCAACAGCGGAGGTGGTAAGGTGGCTGTTTTTGCAAACTAGCAATGGTGCACAAATTTAAGTCCTTATTTTCTTATTCGGACGACTTAATAGACCCGTTTTTAGCTTGTACGTCCACAACAAAATATTCCTGCCGTGGCTGCACATCTCTCGATTAAGTCATTTTGCAAATAAGCGCTGCCTCTAGTCTTCACTAGAATAATGCACGTACGTATAATAGGAGTATTTCAGTCGAACCTAATGGAAACGTACACAGTTCTGTTGCTGCAGAACAACGACTATCAGTGACTGATTTTGAGGAAAGTAATTGGGGAATCGGGATCTTGCATTGTAGCACTGCATAGTTAAATCAGATGGACGAGAATGGTCATGTCATTACAGATGTCAGCAAAGGTTGCCCCACGTCTCTCTGCCTGTTAACCCTAGGGCGAAATTCGGGTAACGAGAAGGCTGCTCCGAGATTTCGGTAGCAATTCCCGGGTCGAGGGGGTGGAAGAGTGGAATGCCGCATCAGTGAGCTTTCCTCCCAATTCATTTCACATAAGCGAGCTTGCTACAACACAATAGAGTGGCAAATGCTAGTGACTGGTTTTGAGGAAGATAAGCGGGGCGATACATATTCACATTTTAGCAGTGAAACAACCAAGTAGATATCTTAGAAATGGCCACAGATACGACAGGCTTGCCCGCCCCCTATAAGTTTTCCCTCCATGGATGCACGAGGGATTCGAGGGGATGTTGCGAAAAGATACTAGCGGTTCCCTCACTGCCGTAGGGTGACGTCTCCTCCCTAGCCCCTATCCTTAGTTTTACGCTAAAATCAAAAGGCCTGCTCCACCACAGGGCTCAATCGACTCCAAAAGTCTCCCGCTTTGGTTGGAAGCGGTAACGTGTGCTCATAGGAGTGATAAAGCACCTCAGCTGACACAAAAATCCCCGCACCGCCATCCGGCGGACAACGATCGCCACCCAATTTCGAGTGACGTTTCACGCCCCAATAACGGGCAGGAGTATTTTTCTGTCCACAGCATGTCACTCATGACAGTAGAGTCTGCCTCACGGACGTGAGCGCTCCTCGGGTGTCTTACATATCAGCCCGCATGAAGCCTAGGACGCGCTTACGCCTGCTTTTTTAATCCTTTCATTATAGCCTAGTTTTCCTAACAACAGCAGTAAATTTGCTTGATAAGCTACACATAATTCAAATCTAGTTAGTTGTAATTTCATTACTCAGTTTAGACACAAATGTATTTACTAACTTACATAGTCCAGTCTCTTGGTTAGACGTGATTAGCTTTGATACTGTAATCTAGTCCTTCAAGCCTAATCTAACCTTTTAGCCTATTGCAGTCTCAGCAACCCTGTTGTCCTCTATTACGGTGCTCTTAGCGTACCTATTTCGAAAGATGATGGTCTGTTCTCCAAAAAATGGAAGCGTCAGTGCTAGCACTAGAACAACTACACTTCTTGTTGAGATTGTGTGGATATGAGCCCATTGCTGATTTTAACAAGGCGTTAGAACATCCGAGCAAATATGTGATTCTCGCACTTCGTTTTCGTATAAATTTAAACTAGGTGAGAGTTCAGCAGCTTTACGTTCAAAACATACGTATGAACTGCAGAGAGACACGTAACAGTGTAGAAATAACATTTTCTCGAAGGATTTGGCGGCCATAGATGTAAAACTGGTTCACAAGCCAACACCTGCAGACATTTTAAAATCTATATTTTTTTCAATTTCACTCCAGTTTCGAGGAAATAAGGCAAAAAATTATTTTATGAGAAATAATTATTTAAAGTATTTGCTCCCAAGCCAGCGTTAGTTGCTCCTGATCACAGAAGGAAAACAATTACCACCATCAAATTATCTTAACAACAGATTTGCCCAGTTATAACAGAACTCCCACTCCCTGCAGAGACCTTTCCCTGTGGAGCCGAAAGCTCAGGATAATAAGTTATTTGATCTGGTGCTCTATTCATCTCCCTCCTTATCAAGGCAGATAGCTGGAACACGAACTTTCGCATTGATTCAGTTCCTCGAGCATAATTACCTCCTTTCCGATGCCCAACATGGCTTGCACTGTGGTACGGTAGTGGCCTGTTTGCAGCCACATGGAACCCAAGAGCAGGCACTGATGCATGACTCATCTAGCCTGCCTGTGTGCCCACCGTCTCCTGGGGCTAAGCGCTAACTGCCCTTTGCCAACGCGCACGTATGCCCCAGCGTGACCGCGCGTACACGCTAGCCAATCGCAGTCCATCTCAAGGTCGCGCGTCCACGCGAGGCTAGACATCTCCCGCCTCATTGGCCGCCAGAACAAAGCATGCGCCAGCGACGCTCGATGATCTCAACACTCCGGAGCCCACCTGCATAGGGAACGGACGCACAACTACGCGAGTCATCACTATTTCCATCCTATTCTCCTTACTGTGTACACAATAAACTCTTCCTTCTATTCTCGCCTTCCCAAGACTTCTCCAATCTCCTAAGGGACCAGGGTCTGGAAGATGGTAGGTGTTAGGGTTAGCGGTCTTAACCTATAACTTGGGACCCCAATCGTGAACACGCAACTAAACTTTTGATGTGGCCGAGCTCAATCATCGTCATACCTCCCTCGCCTTCAACTGAATTTCTCCTGTGTCATCTCATTTGGCCTCGAAATGGAGAATTTCATTACCGACACCCGTCGTGAAGCCAGAGGGAGATGCTCAATCGCTCACAGCCCACGGACCTCAGGCTCTGGTTCCTTCCCCATCCCACGGAGCAGTTTCCCGTTCTGAGTGCCAATACCCAGACCTCCATTCCAAACTGTCATTCTACTTCTACTGCCAACGGTGCCCTTTCCTCCTCTCTGTGAACACTAACATGGCAAACTGATTTGCCATCGAAGTTCAAAGCAGCCAACCAACCTTCCTCCTACGTAGTCGAGATGACTTATCTCCTACAAGATGCCGATGCACGTGTAGTCGAGAACTTTCCTCCTACCGCAGACCCAGTTGCCCACGCGGACGCGAGAAGACCTTCCCTCCTCCCAAGCGGCACTGGCGGCACTACCCAGCCTCTGGCATGCCAGTCACAGAAACTCATGCAGGCCACAACCGTCCCTTCAACCTTGCACTCGCAAGCCAACCAACCGAACACCAGCTGTTTGAACCCGGCCGTTGGTACGTACCTCCTTCCCTATTCTTTACTAACCTTTCTTCGTTCCATTTCTTTCATCAATGGACTTCGGTCTTTGAGAGGAGCACTTGTAGTGACCTATTTGCAGCCACTTGGAACCCAAGACCAGCCACTGATGCATGAATCATCTAGCCCGCCTGTGTGCCCACCGTCTCCTGGGGCTAAGCACTAACTGCTCTTGGCCGATGCGCACGTACGCCACAGCATGACCGCACGTACACGCTAGCCAATCGCAGTCCATCTCAAGGTCGCGCGTCCACGCGAGGCTAGACATCACCCGCCTCATTGGCCAACGGAACAAAGCATGCGCTGGCGACGCTTGATGTTCTCAACACTCCGGAGCCCACCCGAATAGGGAACGGACGCACAACTCCGCGAGTCAACACTATTTCCATCCTATTCTCCTTCCTGTGTACACAATAAACTCTTCCTGCTATTCTCGCCTTCCCAAGACTTCTCCAATCTCCTAAGGAACCAGGGTCTGGAAGATTGTAGGTGTTAAGGCCATAACCGTTGTAGTCTTAGCTCCTATAGTACAGTCTGTCTAGTGGACCTGCTCTTCTCACTTGAACGCTGGATCGAAGCAAGTAACGAAGGCAAAATGGTGCATGCCATTTACATTGACTTCAAAAAGGCTTTTGACAGCGTTATTTACTAACGTCTTATGTATAGACAGTGCAGAAAAAGAGTTTGCATGAACCTCTACCTATGGCTCAAAAACTTACCAGCTATACGATTCCAGTCGGGCGCAGGAATGCTCGGGAGTACATGTGGTGGGTGGCGTCGAAAGAGCCTCAGTTTTAGGTACCACATTATTCCATGTTTTCAGGAATGACTTTGTCAGGAACCTATACTCTGATGTCACCTTATTCGCAAACGACATAACCTTGTGGAATCTTGTTCAAAATACAGCAGATGAAAATAATTTGCGAGTCAACACGAACAGATTTGAGGACTGGTCAAAACCTGGGCTTATGCACTTCAATGCTCTTGACGGAGTAATTCGGGGTAATAGGGCGGTATCCGGGGATGAAAAATTTTGATTAACAAGTTATATCTACAGAGCCCATTTTTCAAAATCTACTTTTTTTATCAATAGATAATTAATCACATTATCATCTAACAAAACAATCAACTTGGGGTCTACAACATGAGAACAAAGGGTCATTCCGCCGCGAAAACCTTTTTCAGGCGGCAGGGGGGCGGGTTGACATCCCCGTCCTGAGCCCCGTTCAAACTGGCGATCTTTCCCGGGGCTGGGCGGAGAAATCACCAGATTGAACGGGGAACCAGGACGGGGCTCATTGCGGGAATTTCCCCCCCCCCCACCGCCCCCTTTTTCTCATTTGCTAAACTCCAAATTGATTGTTTTGTTAGCGGTTAATGTCATTAATAATTTAATGATAAAAAGTAGATCTTGAAAACTGGGCTATGTAAATAAAATTTGTTACTCAAGAAATTAATCATCCCACATTCCACCGTATTCGTCCGTATTCCCCGGTTAGCATGTCCCGTCCAGTTCGGGGATTGTGCTGGCAGGGCAGTGCCGACCCCGGCGAAAAAATACCGTCCAGTTAGCTTAACATGTGTCTGTTGCAAAACAATTGAGTGCAGTATAAAAAGACTTCTAATGAGGTTTCTGTAAGAAAAAAAACGTGTTGTGCAGGGCCCACCATGGCTCGCATCGGCGATGCTCTTTTCTCACTAGTACTCATTATTCGGATGAGAAATAGACGAGGGCCGCAGGCAATGACAGCTCTATGGACTGGCGACTGGCGGAAGGCTCTTAAAAGTTCACCTCATCAGCTGGCCTCACAAAAGATTCGGCAAAAGAGAGTGCGAGGCAGAATTTCTATGTGGGTTGACAGGTACTCTCCATTAAGGTTCCAGGGACTCGTTATTCATAATTCTATCCCGGATTGGGTAGAGGTTGAAAGTGGTGTCCCAGAAGGTTCTGTTTCGGAAATACTATTCTTCCTAACTTGTGTGCATAACTGCATCAGGGATTGGGATTGTAGAGTCGGCATATTCACCAACGATATAAAAAATATGGGGTAAAGTGAACTGCGCTGACAAGTGCAGCCAAACATCGACATTGTGCCCAACCAGGTGGCTTCATATTTTAGTATTGCAATGTGTGGTTCTACGTATTGGTGTCGGCCAGAAGGTATCATCGAAACACTAGTCACTTAATAATGGTAATGCATTAAAAATAATGAAAACATATAAGGACATGAGCAGGTGGATAACTGCAAACTTAGCAACGCCAGAACACTGCTGGAAGATAGGCCAGAAGGTACATATTCTCTCTTACTGCATCTCGTGTACGTTAAAAATAGTTCTAAGCTAACTTTTCGTACAAATCTTCGGTGTTGTCGTGAGAGCCCGTTTAGCTTACGAAATGCCGGTCTTAACAACGTGGATGACGAAAGACATTAGGTTGACGTAGTAACTTAACACACTAACAGATAAGGTACTTGTTAAAAGGCATAGACATGTATTTTGCCAGTATTCTACCGCTACTTGACACAGCTGCTAGGGGTCCACCCCATCAGTGGGTAGCCCACTTTCCCTATCGGCTTTCCGGTTGATAGAGCGGTTGAGAAAGTTCAGGTTTTTAATCTTCAGAGAAATTAATCTCTCATCGCGGTATATATCAGCATATATCAGGTCCACAGGAGTAGACCGAAATTGTAATTGCATATTTGTGTTGAAACCCGTCAACCCCAATAAAATATACACCTGATGCCACAGGACAGTCTTAAGTAGTATAAATTGACGTTGTTACTTACCATAATATCCAACTAGGTACTTGCTAAAAGGCCCTTACACCCATTTCGCCTGTATTCTGCCGCTGGTTGATACAGCTACTATGGGTCCGGCACATCAGTGGGTCCCCCACTTTCCCTATCGGCTTTCTGGTTAATATACCGGTTAATAAAGTTCAGGTTTTTAATCTCCAGAGAAGATAATTTCTACGATTGAAAAGTCATGGTGCAAACGATCGTTTTCTGTCATTCATCGTCAGGTCAGTACATGACATAGGGAATACAATTGGTCAATCCATTACAGCGTTTATATAATCGTCAGGTTAGGGAAGGGGGAGGGGGAGGAAAAGGGTGAGGGTAATTGAGCAGCTGGGTTTTCCCTCGTCTCCTGAACGCGGGCGGTTGCGCGGGTAGGACGCTGGTTGCCATGCCCAGATGAGACAGGGGGCATGTTCTCGCGGTCAGCGGGTTGAGTTCAGGATGCCAGCCGCGCAGCTTGTGCTTGACTATTCTCGGTAGCTTCGTCTTATGTGGCTTCAATAGGTGTTGGATTTCCATGTGCAGTCGGCTTAGGGAGGCAGATGGCTTAAACCAGCATCTTTTGACAACGTAGAGTGGGTTTTTCTAGCCGGATTGCTACTGCTTCTGCTGTGGCTAACACCCGTTTGCGCAGGCCTTTGGAATAGTGAATTGGCGTGTGGTATATGACCCGAAAGGCTTCGCTTGCGTCCACTTGGTGGTTTGTATCAATTAGGTGGGCGAGAATTGAGCTTGAGGTCGGTCTATTCTCCCCTCTGCTGAGCCAAGCTGGTATGTGCACACGCATTATCTTCTCCAGACGTCGCGTTGTACGGCCAATATAGCCCGCTCCACAAGAACAGGGGAACGAATAGATGCACATAGATGTGGCATGAAACGGTAGTCTGTCTTTACCTCCTATTCGAAGAAGGGGAGAGTTAATGAAGAAAACATGAAAGTTTGCAGTACCTCGCTTTCCTTATCTGCTTTCTGGTTGAGATACCAGTTTAGAAAGTTTAGGTTTGTAATCTCCAAAGAAATTAATTTCTGATCACGGTATATATCAGTATATATAAGGTCTATAGGCATAGACCGCAATCGTAAGTGTATATTTCTGTTGAAACCCGTCAAACCCAATGAAATCTTCACCTGCTGCCACATGAAAGTCTTAAATAGTATACACTGACGTTGTAACTTATCAAACTAACAGATAAGGTACTTTATAAAAGGCCTATACAAATGTTTTGCCGGTATCCGGCCGCTGCTTGACACAGCTGCTAGGGGTCCACCCCATCAGTGGGTAGCGCACTTTTCCCATCTGCTTTCTGGTTGATATACCGATTTAGAAAGTTAAGGATTTAAAGCTCCAAAGAAATTAATTTCTGATCGCGGTCAATATCAGTATATACCAGGTCTATAGGAGTAGACCGAAATTGTAATTGAATATTTGTGTTGAAACCCGTCAACCCCAATTAAATATACACCTGCTGCCACAGGACAGACTTAAGTAATATAAATTGACGTTGCTACTTACCATAATAACCGGCTACGTACTTGCTAAAAGGCCCAGACACCCGTTTCACCTGTATTCTGCCACTGGTTGACACAGCTGCTATGGGTCCGGCACATCAGTGGGGGCACAGCGACTGTGGGTGATGCAGCGACTTAGTTGATGATTGCTCTTTCCGGTTGTGGTCCATCTACGTGTGAGTCCATCATGGGCTCACAAGGGCCCAGGTTAACGTCAAATCCTGCTTTTCGCGACTGTGCTACTGTCATTGATCTCAGCAGCCGTCCTAGTCCGGTGGTCCTGTTTGTGTTAATACGTACGTCCGGTGTCACACCTGCAGCATGAGCGGATAAGTGGCTACGCTGGGGATTGCCCCTTCCGATTGTGGTGCATCTGTTTGTGTGGCCATCATGGGCTGGCGAGGGCTCGGATTCACGTCCGTCTGATTTGGTGTTCACTTTTTGCTTCAATGAGTTTCTTTCGGAGGGATTAGTAGGCTGTGGGAAGTGAAATACAACGTTTAATGGAGGTTGTTCCCGTGTGCCTACTAGAGCTACTGGAAAGCCAGTACGATGAGACGGGCGAGACGGGCGAGACGGTGTAACGAAGACATGTCGTCCAACTCTTAACATTCTGCTTGAAGACGTACTTCTCCTTCGAGGGTACAACGTACGAACAGTACAAGGGGACGCAGATAGTGTCGCCACTATCGGGGTTCATCGCAGAAGCAGTTCTCCAAAAACTAGAGCCGATCGTGTTCGCAAACTATCAGCCCAAGTTCTGGAGTCGATCTGTTGACAAGGCAAAGCTCAAGGTCAAGGCGCGCAACTTATCTTTCAAAGCTCAGTGAAATAGATTTTTTTATCAGATTTAATCGTTACTTGCTGAAGTTACTAGCTTAATTGTTGTTATTTATTTGTAAATCTACCCCTTTAACAACTGCACATACCGGTAGTTGTTCTTTTACCGATAGGTCAAAATATACATTTTTATACTGTTTCACCGACAAAGCCTCATTCTAGTTCAGGTAGGTTTACGTAAAAAGCAAGTAAACTTTTGCGTAAATACTGAATAATATCTAAAAATTTGGTACTATTTCAATTTCCAGCAAGAAATAGTTTGTATTACTCGACATACTATTAAAGGTAATTTTCATCCTGCGTAGCCTCTTCGGTAATTCAAATTATCTGTCGCAATTTTGTGCATAACTTTGCTGAGAACATATCCTATCACTCACCTTCTATTCAATATGATACCTAAGCCAATACTGAAACGTAAATTAACCCGGAAAATCAATCCTCCTAACGATAAACCCATCTTAAGCACGAAGAAACTTGATCTTGATGCTTAAGACAACTTTAGTAAGCTTTATAACCAATATGCTTGTTTGTTTACGGTCCTTGGTGCCATCTTTGATGGAAAGGTATCTACGCTCACTTCTCACCAATGTAAGAAACCAGAGCCTTTCGTCAGTATGGTGTCTACTGAGACGCGTGATCGGCAACAAAAGAATTTTAATTATCTTTTGAAAAATGCTTCAAAACCTATAGATGTTGCTGTTCAGTTTCTTTACTCTTGTGGCTCTAATTTTCAAGTTGCAGAAGCTAAAAGACTTTCATCCCGAAGTTAAAAACCGCCGATTTTCGTAAAACGTTTTTCGGCGATAGAAGTAGACCTTATATTCTCTCAGCATGAGCGGTCATCCAACTTTTTAAAGAATAATAAACTTTACGTATGCAGGGATAAAACGCCAATGGAGCGTCGGGTTTTATCTAAAGTAGCGAATGAGAACACTGGCTCCAGTTCAGCAAAACCAAAAGTTGTTTCTGAGGCCGGCCCTCTCGCTCAGGTAAGCCCACATCCCTCTTGATCAATGTCAGTTTCCCCTGATACTTCCCCTATTCACCTAACTCGTGATTTGAGTGACATTGTAGCCTCGTCAAGTCATTCTCCTTCTAAGCCAACCACGTCTGTGATAGCTTTAAATTCCGATAAACGTACGAACGCCCCTAGTAAATCTACGTCAGTTTTCAAGTTCAGCAATATGAATACCGATAATAACTCAGTATCTAACAAAGACCCAACCGCTCATGCTAGCGCTTTTCCTATCCCCAAACCTCATTAAGATCCCCAAATAATTCAGGCAGCTAATAAAATAAACCGTTTTTCAAAACCAGTCATGTAATTTTCGAAGGCAAATTTTCCATCAAATTTTGATATAATGCCTAAAAATGCTATATTTATGCCCCTTCCTGGTTTTCCCATGCCACACTTCAGCCGCCCTTTCTATGGAGCCCCCTCTAATATGCCTTTCTGCAATATGCACCGTTCATTTGATAATAATTACTTGACAAACTGTAGACCAAGGCCAGTTTGCTTTCTGCCTTTTGTTTCTCCCATGCCGCTTCCCTTTCCACCACCGAGTTTTCCTTTTTTATAAATACTGACGAACGTAAACTGAATCTGAAGGATACGCTCAGTATAGTCTCACTCAATGCGAGATCAGTTGTTAATAAGATGACAGAACTTAAAACAGTAGCATTTGAGCTTGATCCAGATGTGCTCTGTGTCACTGAATCTTGGACACACTCTCTTATTGCTGACTCGCCACTTGCCATAGATAATTATAGATTGTACAGACAAAACCGCATTGAAAAGCGTGGCGGTGGTTGACTTCTTTATATAAAATCATCCTTTGTACATTTCCCGTATCACCTGAGTTTTTCGTCATTTTCTGGAAATTTTTGTTTTATTTCAGTCATCCTGCCACACAATAAAAAACGATAATTGGGTGTGTATACAATCCTCCCTGTAACGCAAGTAATGTAATGGAGCTGTGTGAAATGTTTGCAAACGATGCAGAGACTCAATTCGATGTCAGAATAATTGTAGGTGATGTTAATCTGCCAGACATTGACTGGCATGCAAATACCTGTCCACCAAGATTTCAGAAATTGGTTGACACTATTAACTTTTCAAACATGTCACAACTGGTCAGTTCAGTGACCAGAAATGACAACATATTATATTTAATTTTTACAAATGATTTCCACCCTCTTTTGATGAATTTTCATCGTGATATTTTCAAAAGTGACCATGCCTTAATTCACTGTTGTTTTAAGTCTCTCTTTCTAAAAAACCCGAGGTAAAATGCAATAACCTCGACTTCGGTAACGGGAACCACGAATTAGTAAATGATTTCGTAAGTACCCTAGATTGACATAGCTTATTCTCAACTAACGATCCCTACTTCTTCCAGGAGCTGTTGCAAAACCTTTCAGAAAATATTCAGGCTCTTAACCCACTTAAGATTTTGAAATCAAATTCAGCTTCTTCTTTTGCGCCAAATTTTCTCCAAAATAGACTTGAGAAATTACAAAAACAACTTAAGGATACGTCTAATAGCTCTTTATCAGTTCACTTAATAAAAGCGCAAATATTTGAATTAGCGCTTAAAATAAGGCTTGCACGACATAGGCGTAGAGAGGCCACAGCATTAAGTGGTGCGAATTCTTCCAGATCTGTTGCTCAAGCCTTCCGTCTTCGGTCGTCAGCTAAGCTTCAGAAAGTCATTCCACCCTTACGCAATGGCAACAATCATTTTGGTACAGAGGATTTGGAGAAAGCAGCATTGCTAAATTCATTTTCACCAAGTTCTTTACAATGGAAACTAGCCCCAGTCCTGTAATCCACCTGCCGTGTGATTCAAATCTCAGTACCCTTAATTTCTCACTCGCTTGTATTCCAAAAGAAATAAGTCGTCTTAAAAATTCACATTCGGTTTGAACTGATAACATTATAAACTCACTCATCAAACAATTAAGAGATTTCCCACCCTTGCTGAGTAAGTTATTTTCAGTGTTTCTTCAGAATGGCTTTTTCCCGGACTACTGGAAAACTTCTATTATAATTCCCAGAGTTAAAACTGGTTCCCGATCAGATATTCACAATTATCGCTGTATTCATAAAACGCCCTCTCTGGCTAAACCCTGTGAAAAACTAATTGCCAAAAAATTACAGATTTCTGCATAAACAATAACATACTCAGCTCCTCACAGCATGGCTTTTTACCGGACCAATCTTGTGAAACATGCAACATGTCTTTTCTAAATCTACTTACTTCGCTTCGTAATGATCCTATATCTGTGGTAGTTATCTATTTTGACCTTAGTAAAGCATTTGACAAAGTTCCTCACACGAGGCTCCTAGCCAAACTAGAGGCTATAGGATTTCGTAGTCCTCTCACTGACTTCATCAGATCTTATCTTTCAAATCGACAACAAAAGGTCTTAGTGGGATCCTCATACTCTACTCCTACCGCAATTTTGAGTGGTGTCCTTCAAGGTACCGTGCTCGGTCCTCTGCTCTTCTTGCTTTGCATAAATGATATCTCATTGAGTGTTAAACACTCCCAATCTTATATTTATGCAGATGATCTCAAGTGTGTTTACTCCTTCTCTAACTCTACGGCCGCGAGATGCCTAGAACAAATGCATTCTGATCTGCACGCTCTTTCGGCGTGGAACTCAACATGGCAGATGGAGTTCTCACCTTCTAAGTGCCGATACACGTGCTTTGGGCCTGAAAGGCTGCCACAACCTGTTATTTTTCAAGGTTACCCAATGACTGAATGTTCCAGAATCAAGGACCTAGGATTAAGCTACACCAATAAATTACCCTCTCTCCTCATGCCGATAGAATTACAGCCAAAGCCGCACAGATTTGCGGCTTTATCTCTTATAATTTCTATCTTCCTGAAATAAAATTAAGACTTTATCGTTTGTTCGTGCTTCCCATCTTAGAATACTGTTGTCCCTTTTTCGGTCTCATGAATGAAGGTAGCCGTTCAAAAATTTAACAAATTTAAAAAACGTTACATGGAAACTGCTGTATCCGACGGTTTCTAATACTTGTTACTCAAATAGATGTCAATTAACGAAATTAAGGCTTCTTTGGTTCAGGAGATTGAAAACAGCCTTTTGTCTCCCTTTTCGGCTTAATATTAGCACACGTTTACCCAGGACCTCTGTCATCACCCCCGTCAGCCGTCCCTACAACCTAAGGAACTCTGCACTTGTTATACCTCCTCCTGCATCTTTCTCATGTAAACGCTTTTTGTTTTTTGCTTCCAGATATAGCTTTCTTTGGAATAACTTTCCAATCAAAATTTGGTCGTTAACTAGACTGCCTGCTTTCAAACGAAGACTGCACATTTATCTTAACACTGATTATATTAACCTTCTATTCTCCTCGTCTTTTCGGAGCAGCTTTCTCCATGACTACGAGAAACGACCATTGGGAATTAAGGAGATCCGCTTGAAACTATTCTCTCTGCCTCGTGTCCCCCGAGAACCTAGATGTTTCCACTAACCACCGCTGAATCAAACGAAGCCATGCGGAAGTACTCAGTCTAAAATGCTGCAGTTTCGTTGAATACTCACCTTCATCAGACCACCCACACCTATTTCTGCTCTACTACTATGTTTCTACTACTTACTTCCTAAGCAGTTTTTTCTCTCGCACACTTTTTGAACATAAAAGCCCGTTAAACACTGTGTCCATTTTCTCTGTAAGAGTTTTTTTAACTGCCATAAGTTTTCGTTTTTAGTTTAAAATTACCTGCCAAACATTGCTAAATGTTGCCCCAAAAGGACAATTTCTGCTGACATTATTTCGATTTTCTACGTCTACTTGCGCACTTTGTCAAATTAATTTTTGAATTTTTATTTTTTCGAAATTAACTTTGTACAGATAGTGCTGTACTGGCGCTGAAAAATATAAATTCCAAATTTGAAAAGGGCGAAGACCACAAGTTGAGCAGAATGTATTGACGTCATACAATTTCGCGACCCCTAATTCATCTGCAAACGGTCATTGCCTGCTAATATAGTAAATTAACTGTACAATTAGAAGAATGAAGCTTAATATGTAAATAGGGTGTGAAACATAAGCCAAAAATGTGGGTGCATAGTGAGGGTTAGAGGAGGGGGCAGGTAATTATCACAGATACCAAATACCTTTGTCATCATTGCGCGAGAAAAGGTCCAGGAATTTCACGATCTCCTGAATTCTGTCTTGCCTGATATCCAGTTTACGATGGAGCCTGAAAACAAAACCAACTGCCGTTCCTAGACGTCCTCGTCCATCGAAAATCCAATGGAAGCCTCAAAACGACGGTGAATAGGAAGGCCACCAATACGCGCCTAATCTTAAGGTACCATAGCATACACCCGGCATGCCACAAACGCTGTACAAACGGGCAGAAACACACTGCAGCGAGCCGCAGGACCGGAGGTTTGAAGTACGATACCTCCAGCGTCTCTTCCTGGCCAACGGATATTCTCGAAGTTTCATCAAACGCGACAGACAGGTCCGATCGAATGGAGAGCCGGCAGCCGAGAAACCGAAATTTAAGGCGTGCGCTACCATACATTGACGGCGTTGCTGAGGCAGGTTCCCGTCTATTAAAACCCCTGGGGATCGGCATTGCCCACCGACCAGAATCACCAATGCGACATCTCGCCATGCGGCCGAAAAAAACCCTCCCCCGGAATGAAACGACAATCGTCATTTACCGAATAAAATGTGATTCCTGCGCGGTCGACTATGTCAGAGAGAATGGGAAGCGGTTGCAGACCCGGATGGCAGAACACAGCAGGGCTGCAGATACGATGCAGTGACTTTGGTTGGTGGCGAAACACTGCGCAAATGTCGGACACACATTCTTCTTCCAGAATGCCTAAATTCTGGGTCAAGGAAATGATTGCGTGGTGAGGGAAGCAATCGAGGCCTGCCACACGGTTACAACCTCCATTAAACGTTGTGTCTCACTTCCCACAGCCTACCAAGCCCTCCAAAAGAAACTCAATGAAGCAAAAAGCGAACACCAAATCAGACGGACGTGAATCCGGGCCCTCGCCAGCCCATGATGGCCACACACGCAGACGCACCACAACCGGAAGGGGCAATCACCAGCGTAGCCGCTTCATCCGCTCATGCTGCATGTGTGACACCGGACGTACGTATTAACACAAACAGGACCACCGTACTAGGACGGCTGCTGAGATCAATGACAGTGGCACAAGCACAGAAAGCAGGATTTGACGTTTATCCGGGCCCTTGTGAGCCCATGATGGACACACACGTAGATGGACCACAACTGGAAAGAGCAATCATCAACTAAGCCGCTGTATCCGCTCATTCTGCAGCTGGGAAACCAGATGAACGAGTGAACACAAATAGGAACACTGCCCAAGGATGGCAGCTTAGATCAATGACAGCTGCACAGGCGCGAAGAGGAGAATCCAATGGGAGACCCCTTGACTGAAACTAATCCACCTCGATGATTGAGCATCCCTCTCATGCCCCAACCCCCTTCCTTTGCATTGGCTTAAACCCTTTTGTCTATGACTGTCACCTACTATAAATACTGTGAGGCGCGATACAACGCCCCCCTCTGATGACGGAAGCCTGTACGCTCTTGAAACGTCAGGAAAGGAAAACTATGGTTCACGTGATCGCCTCATCTTTTCAGATATGTATATATAAGGCTTATAGGCCTAGACCGAAATTGTGAGTGCATTAGTACATGGGAGTTCTCCGATCTCACCCAGGATTCACCAACCCTGGCTTGTCTCGTCTGGCGAATTTGTGAACACTTCCATTATTTTACTGAACGAACCAATTCTGTTACTCACCAACTTTAAGTAACCAATTTTTATTACAGGCGAACCTTAGGACACTGAGATTTCTGGTTATTTACCCTTCATCGGTCAGAGTAAACTGACTCAAGTATAGCCGCAGAAACTGCCGCTACACTTGAGTTTTAACCCGGGACCAGTGAGCGAGAGACAATCATCTTATCCACTGAGCTACCAGGTCCACGTCTTGCCAGTTCTCTCAATCGGGATTTAAATAAGTACATGGGTGTTGTGCGGTCTCACCCAGGATCCACCAATCCTGGCTTGTTTCGTCTGGCGAATTTGTGGACACTTCCACTTTTTTACTCAACGAAACAATTCTTTTACTCGCCAACTTGAAATTACCAATTTTTATTACTGGCAAACGTCAAGTTCATTATCAGATAGATTCAAAATAATTTCATCTGTGTTTGAGGGGAAATGTCTACTGTAGGTTTCTTCCAAATTGATTTTATTAACTTAAGATGGTAGGATTCTCCGGTCTGATTTTTTATGATGTAAGATTGTTTCAAAAATATAGGCCTGCAGTAGAAACGTATCTTTTTCAGTATATGATTCGTCTGGTGCAAGCGAGATTTGTTGTCATCTAACAACTGCATCGAGTCTTCTATTTTAGAGTGTGTCAGCTGGTCCAGATTTTTAAATGTCGGGCGTAACTTCCCACGAAGAAGGATTTTGTAAAACGTAGTAGGGTATTCCATATGATTTAAACAGTTCTGTAGAAATTCAATTCGTAGGTTTTCTTTTGTTATTCGATATCGTAGTTTTAAAAGTCTCTCCAAAGACTTGACGGTGTCCAATGGGAGGTGCAGCTTCAGAAATGTGAGACATTGTTTCCCAGGTACAAATTCGAAGACAGCATACGTACGAAACCTACAGAAGACATTTTTCCCTCAAACACAGATGAAATTAATTTGAATCTATCTGATATTAAACATAACAAACTTCAAACAGAGGCACTTTCCTTGAAACTGCATGTTAGCAGTTCCAACCGAATGTGAATTTTTAAACAACTAATTTTTTTGAACCCTGGCTTGATTCGTCTGGCGAATTTGTGACCACTCCCACTCTTTTACTCGACGAAACAATTATGTTACTTGCAATTTTGTAAGTTTCAAATTTGTATTTCTGACAAACCTTAGAACTCTGAGATTCGCGTATTTATGGGTAATTACCCTTTGTCAGTCAGAGTTACCTGACCCAAGTATAGCCGAAGCAAGTGCCACTACACTCGAGTTTTGAACCCGGGACCAGAATGCTAGAGACAAACGTCCTATCCACTAAGCCTTGCCAGTTTTCTTGATCAAGATGTAGATCAGCACATGCCTGTCCTTCGATCTCGCCCAGGATTCAGCAGCCCTGGCTTGTTTGGTCGGACGAATTTGTAGATAATTCCACATCTTTTCTCATCGAAAGAATTATGCTAGTCGCCAACTTTAAGTTACCAATTTGTCTTTCTGGCAAACCTAAGGACTCTGAGAAACGCGTATTTATATGTCATTGCCCTTCATCAGTCTGATTTACCTAGCACAAGTAAAGGCGCCGAAAATAACCACTACAATCGAGTTTTAAACCCGTGACCAGTGAGCTAGAGACAACCGTCTTATCCGCTGAGCCACCAGGTCCACGTCTGGCCAGTTTTCTCGATCGAGAATTAAATTAGCACATGGGTGTTCTGCGTCCTCGCCCCAGATTCACCAACCCTGGCTTGATTCGACTGGCGAATTTGTGAAAACTATTAAACTTTTACTAAACGAACCAATTCTGTTACTCGCCATTTTTAAGTTCCCAATTTGTATTTCTGACAAACCTTAGGTCTCTGAGATTCGCGCATTTCTGGGTCATTAACCATCATCGGTCAGAGTTACCTGACTCACGTATAGCCGCATAAACTGCCGCTACACTCGATTTTTGAACCCGGGACCATTGAGCTAGGGACAACCATCCTATCCAATGAGACACCAGGTCCACTTCTGGCCAGTTTTCTCGATCGGGAATAAAATTAGTACATGGGTGTTCTCCGTCCTCGCCCCGAATTCACCAACCCTGGCTTGATTCGTCTGGCAAATTTGTGAAAACTCCCAATTTTTTACTCAACGAACCAATTCTGTTACTTGCCATTTTTAGTTCCCAATTTGTATTTTTGACAAATATTAGGACTCTGAGATACGCGTTTTTCTAAGTCATTAACCATCATCGGTCAGAGTTACCTGACTCACGTATAGCCGCAGAAACTGCTGCTACACTCGATTTTTGTACCCGGGACCATTGAGCTAGAGACAACCATCCTATCCGCTGAGCCACCAGGTCCACGTCTGGCCAGTTTTCTCGATCGGGAATAAAATTAGTACATGGGTGTTCTGCGTCCTCGCCCCGGATTCACCAACCCTGGCTTGATTCGTCTGGCAAATTTGTGAAAACTCCCAATTTTTTACTCAACGAACCTATTCTGTTACTCGCCTTTTTTAGTTCCCAATTTGTACTTCTGACAAATATTACGACTCTGAGATACGCGTATTTCTGCGTCATTAACCGTCATCGGTCAGAGTAACCTGACTCACGTATAGCCGCATAAACTGCCGCTACACTCGATTTTTGAACCCGATACCATTAAGCTAGAGACAACCATCCTATCCGCTGAGCCACCAGGTCCACGTCTGGCCAGTTTTCTCGATCGGGAATAAAATTAGTACATGGGTGTTCTGCGTCCTCGCCCCGGATTCACCAACCCTGGCTTGATTCGTCTGGCAAATTTGTGAAAACTCCCAATTTTTTACTCAACGAACCTATTCTGTTACTCGCCATTTTTAGTTCCCAATTTTTATTTTTGACAAATATTAGGATTCTGAGATACGCGTATTTCTGGGTCATTAACCGTCATCGGTCAGAGTTACCTGACTCAGTATAGCCGCAGAAACTGCCGCTACACTCGAGTTTTGAACCCGGGTCCAGAATGCTAGAGACAACCATCCTATCCACTGAGCCACCAGGTCCATGCTTTACCAGTTTTCTTGAACAAGGTGTAGATCAGTACATGCCTGAGATGAAGAAGAAGAAACTCGATCGCTGGGACAATATGTTTATTCGCCTGACGTTTCGATATCCGTCGCGGATTCGTCATCAGAGACATCATCATCATGTCTCTGATGACGAATCCGCGACGGATATCGAAGCGTCAGGCGAATAAACATATTGTCCCAGTGATCGAGTTTTCTTCTTCTTCTCAATTGCTTCCTGGGACACGGATGTTCGCTTGTATTGGCAGTACATGCCTGTCCTTCCATCTCGCCCAGGATTCAGCAGCCCTGGCATGTTTGTTCGGATGAATTTGTAGATAATTCCACACCTTTTCTCAACGAAAGAATTATGTTTCTCGCCAAATTTAAGTTACCAATTTGTTTTTCAGGCAAACCTGAGGACTCTGAGAAACGCGTATTTCCATGTCATTGCCCTTCATCAGTCTGATTTACCTGGCACAAGTATAGGCGCAGAAAACTACCGCTACAATTGACTTTTGAACGCGGGACGAGTAAGCTAGAGACAACCATCCTATCCACTGAGCCACAAGTTCTACGTCTTGTCAGTTTGTTCAATCAGGATTTAATTAATTCATGGGTGTTCTGCGAACTCGTTCAGGATTCACCAACCCTGGCTTCTTTCATCTGGCGAAATTGTAGACACTTCCACTTTTTTACTCAACGAAAAATAATGTTACTCGAATACTTTAAGTTACCAATTTTTATTAATAACCAACTTTAGAACTCTGAGAAAAGCGTATTTCTGGGTCATTACCCTTCATCAGCCAGAGTTACCTGACTTAAATAGAGCCGCGGAAACGGCCACCACACTCGAGTTTTCAACCCGGGACCAGTATGCTAGAGACAACTGTTTTATCCACTGAGCCACCAGGTCCCCGTCTTGCCAGTTTTCTCGATCGGGATGTAGATAAGTACATGCCAGTCCTTCGATCACGCCCAGGATTCACCAACCCTGGCTTGATTCGTCTGGCGAATTTGTGGACACTTCCAATTTTTTACTCAACGAAACAATTATGTTGTTCACCAACTTTAAGTTAAAAATTTTTTTTTGTCTGGCAAACCTTAGGACTCGCAGATACGCGTATTTCTGGGTCATTACCCTTCATCAGTCAGCGTTACCTGGCAGAAAACTACCGCTACACTCTTCTTTTAAAAACGGGACCAGCGAGCTAGAGACAACCGTCCTATCCACTGATCTAAAAGGTCCATGTCTTGGCAGTTTTCTCGTTTGGGATTTAAAGTGTCTACAAATTCACCAGACGAATCAAGCCAGGGTTGGTATAATCCTGGGCGAAATCGAAGGACAGGCATTTACTTATCTACATCTTGATCACGAAAACTGGCAAGGCTTAGTGGATAGGACGATTGTCTCCAGCTCACTGGTCCCGGGTTCAAAACTCGAGTGTAGCGGCAGTTTCTGCGGCTATACTTGAGTCAGGTAACTCTGACCGATGAAAGGTACTGACCCAGAAATACGCGTTTGTCAGAGTCCTAATATTTGCCCAAAATTCATATTTGGTAACTTAAAGATGGCGAGAAACATAATTGTTTCGTTAAGTAAAAAAGTGGAAGTGTCTACAAATTCACCAGACGAATCAAGCCAGGGTTGGTATAATCCTGGGCGAAATCGAAGGACAGGCATTTACTTATCTACATCCCAATCGAGAAAACTGGCAAGACAGGGACGTGGTGGCTCAGTGAATAGGACGATTGCCTCCAGCTCACTGGTCCGGGTGCAAAACTCGAGTGTAGCGGGAGTTGCTTCGGCTAAACTTGAGTCAGGTTACTCTGACCGATGAAGGGTAATGACTTTGAAATACGCGTTTCTCAGCGTCCTTAGGTTTGCGAGAAATGCAAATTGGCAACTTAAAGTTCGCGAATAACATAATTTTTTTTTGCGTAAACAAGTGTAAGTGTCTACAACTTTTTCAGAAGAAACAAGCCAGGGTTGGTGAATCCTGGGCGCGTTTGCACAAAACACACGAAGTAATTTAAATCCTGTTTGACAAAACTGGCAAGACGTTAACCTAGTGGTTCAGTAGATAGTACGTTCGTTTCAAGCTCACTGGTCCCGTGCTCAAAACTCGAGTGTAGCGGCAGTTTCTGCAGCTATACTTGCGTCAGGTAACTCTGACCGATGAAGTGTAATGACCCAGACATACGCGTATCTCAGAGTCCTAAGTTACGCTAGTAATAAAAATTGGTTACTTCAATTTGGCGAGTAACATACTTGTTTCGTTGAGTAAAATAGTGGGAAGATCCACAAATTCGCCAGACGAATCAAGCCAGGGTTGGTGAATCCTTTGCAAGATCGAAGGACAGGCATGTACTTATCTATATCCCGATCGAGAAAACTGGCAAGACAGGGACGTGGTGGCTCAGTGAATAAGACGATTGCCTCCAGCTCACTGGTCCGGGTGCAAAACTCGAGTGTAGCGGCAGATTATGCAGCTATACGTGAGTCGGGTTACTCTGACCGATGAATGGCAATGACCCAGAAATACGCGTTTATCAGAGTCCTAAGTATTGCCA
>JAYGXS010000003.1:14633329-14656525 GCA_036362985.1 Ligula intestinalis
TATAGTCGAGGTATGTGCGTGCCAACGGGACGGAGACGCTCTAAGTCATATTAGCTAATGACGCCGTCAGTTTGAAGTCTTTCCAGAAAATCAGTCAGCTGTGTTGTAAAACTCATCCGTGTGATCTGTATCTTTTTCTGTCTTGCTAAACTGTTGTTCGTCCGACCGAATAGATTACATTTTCCGAATGCAGTCTGCGCTGTCCTTTAGAAAAACACTTGTTCCATTATTTGGCCTCGTTAGTAGGATCTGCTTGTTCTCCCAGACCTGTTTTAATTTCTCAATGTGGGCTTTTGTTAGCAGACCCCGATGTTTCTGGCCACTGATTCGGTACTGATATGAAAAGTTTATTGGTGAAGACTTAAAGAGCTGTACACTCTCGGCTGAAACTAACTGAAGGTCAGGTGTTTGATTCAGTAAGTTTTCAAATTGTGTTTCTAGCTCTAGTTCGTTTGGTTTTTATGGGGACAAAAACATGTATGACCCAATGATAAGCCTTTTATGGAGGTTTTATCAAGAGATACAGACGACTAGTTGTGTGCGTACCGACTAAGATCCTCAGGAAGCTTCGATTGTCGCCTGCATTCCTGTATACTGCGACGGAGAGAAGTGGTTGTTGTTTCTCCACACATTTTCCTAATGGGCTGCAATTAATTCTCGCATTCCAATCTTTCGTCTGCGTTTAGGTGGTCAAGTGTGGCTGCACGTTGGTATAAGTGATGCCATAGTTCTTCTACCCTTACGTGGATGCTTTCTAGTTCATTCTTGACAAATCTTCTCAAGGTATCACTGGTGATAACCGTACGACTACTCTGCATTGCTCTCCAGTAGAAAGTTGGGTACTCGTTTACCTTGACGCAGCTCTCCAAAAAGCTGGCCCGTAAATTTGCCTCCACAAGTTTATTGTTCCTTCTTTGGTACCTATAGAGCGCTTTTAACAACGCGCGATCTTTTGCTTCTTTAAACGTTGCTTAAATTGTCATTGAAAAATTCAAAAGCTAAATTGGCGAACATGCTTTTGCTATCGATAAATTTCTTTTGATTTATAAGGTATTTTAGTTTATTATACGGTATTTATTCAACTAGGTAGACTCATTTGCGACTGATTCACGGCCTTGACTGCAGTCGGACCTACTCGAAAGGGAAGGCTTATGCTCAGCCTAAGCTCTACCACTCAGTTATGAGGCTCACGGTGTGCCGTGAATTTAATTACACGGTGTCCGTACTGGTGGATTCCATAGATGCAGTAAAGGTGGGCAAGCAAATCGACCCAAATGTGATTGAATTCATGGCGCACGGCAATCCTGGTAGTTCAATTATAGAGCGTAGGCTGTGCAAAAGCCTTCCCTGCTGTGTGGGTTTGACGCCCACGGAAGACATGAAATTTTCACAATTGGATCAATGGATGAACTGAGATCTGCCTAACCCCTATTTATAGTTATCAGGTATATGTATATATTGTCAGTGGTTTCTTTCTAAAACATCAACTGAATTAAAGTAAACTTAAATAAAATCAGCAAAAAAAAATAAAAAAACTGAAAAATATCTGAAGCTAAAACTGAAATTAAAATAAAGTCAATTCAGAAATATAGGCTAGGATTATTTCAGGTCGGCGATGAATTAAACTTTTACCCAGAGCGACTGTCTTTCCGCGGTAACCCCTTTTATAAATCTGGCATATTGGAAAAAATGGTTAGGCTAATTATATTGATGGGTATCATTTATATTCCTCGACTGAACTGACACCGGGTTAAACCGAGAATAAACAAAAGTCGGATATGTGACTCCAGTCGGAAAAGAAAGAACACGGACTGCTGTAATACTGGTGTGCTTTTAATGAGATTTTATGGGTGACATAAACGAAATTTAAAACATAACCGATTTCAGAAAGCAACTTATAGAGAAAATAACAGGCAAATTGGGTCCCACCCGCGCTGAAGATACACACTGGGAGAAAGACGTGACAAGATGGAAGATAAACATCAGTCTATACAAATGGCTGAAATAGGTTTTTATCGTAGTGATAGTTACTGGTTCGTGAGATGTTTTACCTTTTGTAGTGTCGAAGGCTAATCTCTTGTAATAAGTAGGCGGGTATCAGTTGTTTGTGACAATTTCTATCTGAAGCGCAAACTGAGCGCAAAAATCCATCTGAGGAATCTACGGACAGCGAATACGAATCCCTTAACACAAGGTTGTTGTCCCTAAAATCTGCGATGACTTTCCACCATCTTTGTCTACTTCTGTGACTGATAAATCTGACGTCAACGGACTGGAAATTGAAGGTCGCATCATCATTGGCTGGTTGTTGAGCAAGCATCAGTTCGTAGGCCAGTCGGCAGACATTGGACGAGGCAGTACAGACCAGGAAGTCTGATTTGGCCAGAGCCAAAATATCTGTTAATATATGTTAACTGTATTCAGCTTCCTATTAACTATACAATCGCGTTAATTACTATATACTAATATAATCCTCATTCACCTTTCTTGCCTGCAACCCTCAAATATAAAACATACATTTTTAATTGAGACATAGCAGGTAACAACCTTAAAAGTTGATTACTTTATTTTATGGCACAATAAACAAAAAATACAAATACAATTTTTTAAGCTTGTTCGATCTTCTTTTCCCAAAATAAAGCACTACTTCATAATAAAACTAACCTCACTTTCATGGACGTGCAACAAAATTTTCCGTTTTGTGAACAAATATTACTTAATCATTTTCTGCTCTTCATGAATTTTCTTTTGTTGCGCAACATGCACAAAAAGTTCTTTTTTGCAACGTTTTGTATCATAAGAAATTCCTCGGATATCAACAAACGCTGGATTATGCCCTTTTCCGCCTCTTTTTTACCCCTATACTGATCCGAAGGGAATTCAACTATAGGTAACATTATTTCGTCGCCTCAAATCAACCCAATGAACGAAATCAACAACCTCAACTTTGTGCTAAATCGCCGAATCTCCAACCTTTCATCAGATATGTAATGTACTGTATATGGTAATTAAGTAAATAAACTACGGGGGTCGGAAGAAAAAATAATGCAGTAGTCAGCAGAGCTGGAGGAGGGTAGATTGGGGTCAAACGTTTGATCAGCATTAGGGGGACTCGTAGTCGAACGAGGTGATAAGCTACTGGCTGTTGGATTAGCAGCTTTTGGCTCTGGTTACTGCAGCGCCATGACGAAGTTATTTTGGGCGCACAGGGCCGGTCGGCGAAGCCTGGTGGCGGCCGTTTCTTCCGTCGCCAACAGACGCTGTCCAAGGAATTTTGAAAAGCTTGAGGGCATTTTTTGACAAACACCATCTCATGCGGCCAATGTATCCTGCCCCACAGGCGCAGATAATTGAATATCTACACATAGAGGTGGTCGGCAAATGGCAGTTTATCCTTGATCTCTCCGTATAGGGTGGGAGTAGTTGAGAAAAGTACATGGTCGTTGGCTGCTGAGAAGGTGGTTGCTACAGCTTGACTCAAACTCCATCTTAGAAGTTCGCTTGGTCCGTCCTCTTGAAACGGGATCCTGATGGATCTACGCTTTTTCTCTGTTGTTAACATAGTAATCATATAAATGTACAGGCGTGAAAAGAATTTATCGAAAGCCAACCTATGCTCGGCAATTTATCTTTTAATACTTGCAATGAGAATAGCTTGAGGGCATTTTTTGACAAACACCGTCTCATGCGGCCAATGTATCCTGCCCCACAGGCGCAGATAAATGAATATCTACATATAGAGGTAGTCGGGGGATGGCAGTTTATCCTCGATTTCTCCGCATAGGATGTGAGTAGTCAAGAACAATACATGCGCGTTGGCTGCTGAGGAGGTGGTTGCTACAGCTTGACTCAGACGCTTCCTTAGAAATTCGCTTAATCCGTCGCCTTGAAATGGATCCCTGATGAATATTTTTTTTCTTTTCTGCTGTTAATGCTTTAGCGGCCTTTAAGCCATGGTTTTAGCGATAAAACAACCGGGATACCCATTTTGTCGAAATACGCTTTCGACAACCTTACGCTCCTCTTCAATGCTATCAGTCAAGGAATCCTTTTCACTCTTTGCGTCAAACATCGTACTTAATAACGTTTGAAGCTTGGCGGTACAAAACAAGCAAACTGGATTTATTGCGCGGACAAGGCATTCGTGCGGTACACTGTACTTTGGATGCTCCCATTATCCGTTTACTCAATAGTGCATCAAGGAACCGAAGCGATCCAGATTTTTCTTCTTCTAGTGTAAATTCGGTCGACGGGTGTGCCCGATTAACTGTATGTTTTATCGCTGATAGGTTGGTTTGATCTGATGCAACTTCGTATGTATTATCTACCTAACGTTTGTAGTATGATAGATTATTTATCTGGTGGCTATATGTGTAACTTATAGATTGCCCACGAATATATGTGCTAGAAGCGGCTCCAAAGGCGAACCCATAACTACTGGGCCCAATGGCCTATGCAGTTTGTTGTCAAATAGGAACTGTAGATTCAAGGTAAATTTTAGCAGTTATTCTTTCAGTGCAGTTGCTGGCATTCCAATGCCCGGCTGATTCAAGGTAATGAACGCACAGATGCAGTATACTGTTTCTGTGAATGGCACGTTCGTGAAAAGGCACGAGTTATCGAGTGAAAGCAACATCAGCCTGTTCAGGTTGAGGTGTTTTACGCTGTTTACGAAGTCGAAGGTGTCTCGAAGGCTGTGAGGTGCTATTTAACTTGTCTGCTGGCCATTTTGCCATTGCATTGTATTGCGATTTTCTCATATCTTGGCTGAAACGAACGGGCACGCCATCTTTGTTAATCTTAGGAAGGCCGTTTAGTCGAGGTATGTGCCTGCCAACGCGATGGCGACGCTGTAAGTCATATTAGCTAATGACGCCGTCAGTTTGAAGTCTTATCATAAATTTAGTCAGCTGGGTTTCAAACTCATCCGTGCGATCTTTATCCAAATCTGTCTTGCTCAAATTTTGTTCGTCCGACAGAATGGATTGCATTTTCCCAACGCAGTCTGTGCTGCATATTAGAACATTACCCGTTCCCTTATCTGGCCTCATTAGTAGGATCTGCTTGGTCTGCCAGAGCTGGGCTTTTGTTAGCAGACCCCTATGTTTCTGGCCACTGATTCGGTACTGATATGAACAATTTACTTGTGAAGACTTAAAGTGCTGTACACTCTCGGCTGAAACTAACCGAAGGTCAGGTGTTTGATTCAGACAGTTTTCAAACTGTGTTTCTAGCTCAGGTTGGCTTGGTTTCTTGTAGGGACGAAAAATATATGACCAAATGATAAGCCTCGAATCGAGGTTTTATCAAGAGATACAGACGACTAGTTGTGCGCGTACCGACTAAGATCCGTATACTGCGAAGGAGAAAAGTGGTTTTTGTTTCTACACTAATTTTCCTAATGGGCTGCACATAATTCTCGCATTCCAATTTTTGTCTGCGTTTAGGTGGTCAAGTATAGCTGCACGTTGGGATACGAGATGTCTTAGTTTTTCGACCCTTACGCGGAAGCTTTCTAGTTCATTCTTGGCAAATCTTCTCAAGGTATCACAGGTGATAACCGTTCGACTTCTCTGCATTGCTCACCAGTTGAAAGTTGGGTACTCTTTTACCTTAACGCAGCTCAGACAAAGCTGGCCAGTAAATTCGCCTCCCTAAGTTTCGTGTTCATTCTCAGGTACCTATCGAGCGCTTTTAACAACGCGCGATCTTTTGCTTCTTTTGATGTTGCTTAAATTGTCACTGAAAAATTTAAAAGCTAAATTGGCGAACATGCTTTTGCTATCGATAAATTACTTTTAATTTTTAAGGTATTTTAGTTTATTATATAGTAGTTATTCAAGTAGTTAGACACAGTTGCGACTAATTCACGGCCTTGACTGCAGTCGGAACTACTCGACAGGGAAAGCTTTTGCGCAGCCAACGCTCTACCACTCAGTTACGAGGCTCACCGTGCGCCGTGAATTTAATCACACGGCGTCCGTATTGGTGGCATCCATAGGTACAGTAAAGTTGGGCAAGCAAATTGACCCAAATGTGACTGAATTCATGCCGCATGGCAATCCTGGTAGTTCAATTATAGAGCGTTGGCTGGGCAAAGACCTTTCCTGCTGTGTGCGTTTGACTCACATGGAAGCCGTGAACATTTCACAATTGGGTCAATCGATGAACTGAGATCTGCCAAACCCCTAATAATAGTTATCACGTGTATTTATCTAACGTCAGTGGTTTCTTTCTAAAACAACAGCTGAATTAAAGTATACTGAAATTAAATAAGTTAATAACATAAAACGTTGAACACTATCCTATGCTAAAACTGAAATAAAGCTAAAAGTAAACCCAGAAATACAGGCTAGGATTATTTCAGGTGGGTGATGAATTAAACTTTTACCCAGAGTAACTCTCTTTCCGCGGTACCCTCTTTTATAAGTCTGGCATATAGGAACAAATCGTTATGCTAATTATACTGATAGGTATCAGTTTAATTCCTCGACTGAAATGACACCGAGTTTAACCGAGATTGGGCAATAGTCGGATATGTGACTCCAGTCGAAAAAGAAAGAACACGAACTGCTGTAATACTGGTGTGCTTGTTATGAAATTTTATGGGTGACATAAACGAAACTAAAAACATAACCGATTTCAGGCAACTTGGGTACTGGCCACGTTGAACAAACACACAGGGAAAAAGACGTGACAAGATGGAAGATAAACATCAGTCTACACAAATGGCAGAAATAGGTTTTTATCATAGTGATGGTAACTGGTTCGTAAGATGTTTTAGTTTTTGCAGTGTCTAAGACTAATCTCTTATAGTAAGTAGTTGGGTATCAGTTTTTTGTGACAATTTCTATCTAATGCGCAAACGGAGCGCAAAAATCCATCTGAGGAATCTACGGACAGCAAATAGGTTTCCTTTAACACAAGGTTGTTGTCCTCAAAATCTGCAATGACTTTCCACCGTCTTTGTCTACTTCTACGACTGATAAATCTGACGTCAACGGACTGGAGTTGAAAGCCATATCATCATTGGGTGGTTGTTGAGCAAGCATCAGTTCGTAGGCTAGTCGGCAGACATTGGACGAGGCAGTACAGACCAGGAAGTCTGATTTGGCCAGAGCCAAAATAGATGTCATGATGCTGTCTTTGGTCGTATCTTCCCAGTATTTGGCCTTTTTTGGTCTCCTAGGATTATCAAGTCTGTGTACTGCTCTCTGGCTTCTGTAAAAACAGAGGGGTCATCGGAAGCTTGGTAGACGAGTCTTTTTTTACTCCAAGTGGGAGCATTGGCCGTACCGGTTTCCAGTTGGAATTGGACTTCTTTTAAGGTGAAAAAATGTTTCACATGAACCATATACTCGGAAAGTGAGTGGAATCCGGCTTCTTTATTGACTATTTTGTCCGTTCGGCGAACATGCACACCAACATAGGGACCACGGTCTGTGTCGGCAGTGGACCAAATATCCTTAAACGTGTTACTGATAGCAGACTGCAATTTCTCACTCCCTGGACGCAGGAGGAAGGACAGTAAGTGGCCGCGGAACCAGACATAGGGCGCACCGTGAATGTCTTCCAGTGCAATTGCCCATTCATCAGCAAGTCCGGGTGGATCAAATGGTCATGCATTTTGAATTTGCATAAAAGGCAAATGCACTGCCTCCTTGTTTTGAACAGCGGTCAAATTTCTGCACGATGTGATTGGTTGAAGTTACCACCCCATAAATATCCATTGAAGAGAAGGGTTTGTTTATAGCAATTGAGTTTCCGAAAGTGTATGCAACATGATGGCAAAGGCAACCAAATCCGCAAACTCTACTATTATCTGTAAGAGAAATTTTCGTATTAGGGCAATGCGTAGGATACTGTAGATTAACAATTAGCCCTTGAAGTCGCAGACTTAAAGATTTAATCCGAGTGCGTCTTTTTCTCTCTTCGGCCATTCAGCTGATCAAATATATTTAGCCTGGCTGAGAGTTGTACAGTTGCCTGCTGACTTAGTCGAGAGAAAGTGGTATTTTCGGAAAATTGACATTTACTCAGTCGTCCAATTTCAGCGATTATCACTTTGGATTGACGAAGGAGGACATCGTAATTACGTTTACCATTCATGAAATTATTAATTACCATGTTCGGTCGTTATGCATTTCTGCGGACCTCCGGTGTTTATGTGGTTTATGTACCCAATGTTATTAACAATAAATCAAGAGGGTTTTGCAGACAATTTGGATGTATATCTTCAAAATTAAGCTTTTATCTCGGTCAGTATTATAAAATTATCAGAAGCAGCTTATATCTCGCTCGCCAAGGTCAACTGATGCGAAGATGCTAGGGTTGGGCCTTCATTTTTTTATCAAGACTTTCGATTTTATTTGTAATAAGTAGATCCATTGAACTATATATCTCACATTCACAAACTCATAACATCCTTCGTACGTTTTGAAGTAGGAATTAATCAAATGTGATGTCCAGTAAAATTTGCTCGAATTCTTGCCCATGGCTGCTATCTATCATTAGTTCCCGCCCACGCTAATATCGAGTGGATGGAGCACACAAGTAAGAGCTTAAATGCTCACCTGAAAGTAAAACCAAACATTTGAAACCATGCGTGTGTGAAAAGAGACCTTGGCGTACGTATCAAAAGGTGGCCTTACTGTCTCAAATCAATGCTCAAAGGTCGCAAGGAACAGCAACGGTGACCAAAAAAGCTGTAGGAAGGACATTTTGTTAACCGGAATGCAGATAACTGCAGGAAAGTATATGGAGCATTCGTGCGGCGTCATCTGAAAAAAAGCGGTACATGTGTGGCGGCCTCGGCGTTGGAAAGGGAATGGAATTCTAGAAGGTGCCAGCGAAGGGATGCGAATGCAGTTGCAGTTGCAGTTGACATACGAGTAGCGCCTAACTGCGTAAAATCTATATCACCTTAACTACAGCTAAGATAGGGTTGATCGTTGTAGTGACGTTTCAGCTGCCAAAGTGTACCAATCTATATATCAAGTGAAAATTATTTTACTTATGTGTGCGCATATTTATATGACGCCCCGGCATTTAATCAATCAGTTTTTTTTATCAACATTGCGTACTTCCCTCATAAAATAAACTTAAACCTTAACTGAGAATGCGAAGAGTGGCCTGAAGAAAACATGTCAGAAGATATGATTGTTAGTTCAGGAAAGAACTGAGCCACACACATCACACTTCACATTTTTCTCCCAAACAGTCGTTTCACAGTGAAGCACTTTGCCATCACCTGTTGGTACATAACTATACAAATTATTTGCGTGTGAGTTCAGAAGACCTCTTTTTTAAGTTAAAGTAGTCTCAGGTCAACATTTAACAGTGGAAATGCAGTGAACTTGTTTAACACCATGATTTCGCAAACAGCTTAACATTTGAAGCATTTACATTTCAGTAATATTCTTATGCATCGTCACATAACAAAGCAACCTGCAAACATTTTTGCAGATTCACCATATTTTATGCATTGTTTTTCTGTAACATTGCAGTTTTAAATGTTTCCGTTCTTTCTTCCAAATCAGCGGATTACAATTGAGTAGTATCGGAAAACTCAACATTTGTTTTGTGCATTTTTAGTAATTATATATATATGTATATATAAAGGTCAAATTCAAGAGGCAGCAATATCAGAAATTATGGAAGTCCAGCGTAAATGCTTGCTTATTCTTACCAAAACTCATTTACCAGTATTTTGTAGTTTTTTCTCAGAGGTGCCTACATACAAACTCTCAGTGTGATGCAAAAATTGGAATTCGAACGACCTCTTGAAGTATGAATCCAGTGGCTAACGATATTGACTATGGTGTCATCTGCGATCCACATTCAACTCAGTGCAGATAACTATACAATGACACAATTCCTGGTTGAATAGAGCTTCATTAAAAATTGCAGATGATAATTAAAATCCAGCCGATGAAACATATTACTGTCAAGAGTACGTGGGTTTTTGACCAGCTTAAGCTATTTCATTACCCGATAAGCAAGTTTGACTAACCTACTCTATGCTGCCCAGCGGCTGTCAACATGCTGTACCGCATTGGTTATTACATGTGAGCGGCAAATTAGGGAGGGTAATCTCGATCCAAGTCTGATTTAACTCACGATGTGAAGCGCAATATTCTTAGCTCATATGGGTAGAGCGTTGGCTTGGCTACATGGCCACTCTCGTGTGTGGCTTCGAATGCCGCGAGTTTTTTTACAATTGGGTCAATTAAATTAACTAAATCTGCCAAACTAACTTAATTATTGTAAACTTAACCAAAAATTGCCATATCTTCAGGTGCCCTCAGGATAAGCTCGTGCTTGCATGGCAGATAAACTCTTCAGGCTGACTATGGAAAAAACCCCTGCTTCAAAACTAACCCTAAAATGTGTGTTGTCGTAAATAAATCTCCTGCCCTAAAGCCTATAAACTGTGGCGGCGCCATGTCTGCTGAGATGGTGGGGTATTACCTGTCTTTCAAAACAAACCTTAAATAAGGTTTTGATGGAATTAAATCCCCTGCTCCTTACCCCACCCAACCCACCATTGCATTGCTTAAATTAAAGGGAACAACAATCTAGTTCTGCGCACTTGGCTCCCTCTTCCTGACCACGCTCCGCGTGTCGGGTTCAGACTCACGTATTTGGTCTGCAACGGGTAAAGTGGAAGACTGTTAGTGCCTGCTTGTCTTCACTGCCTAGCAGCTCGTTCAGCACAGGTGCTCCACCATGATATTAGACAGAAAACTGACAGTTATCTGTGCCACCATCATTAACAAAATGATGAAGCGGTTTTGCATGACAAGCACGATACATTTCCTGCCACCCACCGTTCCTATGTTAGACAAGTTAGGCACTGATCGATGGACCTGGTTCACAGTGCTGTATAACTACGCATTTCATATTAGAAGGAGGTAATAACGAGTCACTTAGGAAAAGTTATTTACAGATATATAAACGAATATCAAATGGAATATATTTCCTCGACTGCTTTACATGGAACTTAAGGGTTATGTAGCTTTTCGATTGTAGCAGGCCCAGTCTAAGCTGTGTAGCCTATTGCAGTCTCAGCAGTACCGTTGTCACCTAGCAGCATACTTGTAGCGCATGAAGGATGCATGTCTCATTACTGAACCTCTAATACTGTTAGATGAATAAATAATCTTTTATGACTACTTTATAATGGTTGCTGCCCCCACAAACCTCTACAATAGCAGCAACACTGCATTTACCCACCAACCACTATAGTTTATTCATTTCATTGTCATATAATTGTAAAGGTCTGACGAGAAAGTATCGAAAACAAATGCATGTTCGGCAATTTATCGTGTAACATTTTCATTGGAAATTAAAAACATAAATCAACTTAAAAATTAGGTAAAATAATACCACCGATCCCGCAAGACAATTCTGGGGCTAGGAGTATTTAAGGTGGCCGAAAAATCTAACTTCTACCTCTTCTACAAAATGAGAACCAATACCAATACAATTTATACTTCCTATAAGTTCGCCTGCCTAATTCACTTCCGCGGCTCCCGGACACACTTCTCTAACGGGCCCTTTATTTTTACAAGTTCTCACGGCTATAAAAGAAAGCCTGTTTCTATCCTTGCGATGGATAAATAAGTCAAGAGAGGCACAACTGGGCGATAGAGAGCAACATAGCCTGCTAAACTAAAATAATATATGACTAAAATACAATATGGCTCTGAATTCATGAAACATGCCCATATTTGTGAAAGATTGTACTTTTTCGTTAATCGACATTAAGTAAATTTGTAAAACTGGTTATCTTTTAGACTATTCTAAAGTTATTTCAATCACGATAGGATGTCAGCTTTTAAACGAGCTCCCTTCCCGACCGCTAACAAAACGTATGTTCTGTAAAAATTGCTACTTACGTAGTATATATGTTTATCATTTATTTTGACTGCAATTATCAATTCAAATATATTTGATTGAAGCCATGCATGAAAAATGCCTTCTTGTTCTACTTTGGTAGAAAATTATGCCTTTGTTAAGTGCTAAATTTAAAGAAAGGGCATCTTTCGATATACATTTTCTTATTACAAGATTTTTAAGGATTGTGAGATGCTCATTCCCAATACGTCGTATCCATCAATTGAGTACTGCTGTCTTCAAAATGTAAACCAGGATTCACATTTATTGCATTATTTTATGAGAACTCTGTGACAATTTCCTGAAACGGCAGGCAAAAAATAGTTAACTTAAACAGGATGTAAATAGCGCGCAGTATGTAACTCTTGATTTAAATTGAAGCAGTCGGCAGGTTTCAAATGTTAATAGTTATTTAGGAACTTTTGAAACCAGAAATACCCTTTACCTCAGACGAACATTTTAAGATAGCATCATTTCCTACCAACTCAATACAACATAACAGATCTTCATGCATGTTTTCCATGATATATATTTGATATTATGATAATCAAAATCAATAATTGACATGCATAATACGTAATAAGCAATATTTCCTTTTTGTAAGTGGTTAGAAACAAGCTTGCTAAAAAGGTCGGCGTCCTACCGTGACTGCAATGACTTCAGAATAGACAACACGATAATCAGTACTCAAAGCCGATTAGCGGGAACCTCTCAATTTTTCGCAAATGTGGGCATGATCCACGAATTCTGAGGCGTACTTATATTATTTGGAATAGAAACAGCTGAGTTATTAACCGAAATTCATGTCAGTTTTTAGATCATTTAACCATGCTTCAGGACGACGTATTTTAGGAAATGCTAATACTAGTAGGGCGCCTGACTTTTTTTGTTTAAGATAAACAGCCAGAGGCCAATTTTACTGCATTAACTAGATATTTTTGTAGTTCCTCAATTTACTGACTAAAAGCATCCACATTTTTCGTTTGGCTTTTCTGATACTGTAGTAAATTACATGTCTAATAAAAGGATCGGGGAGGTCGCACATTTGTGGTGGTTTATTCATTTCTTTGAGTTAACTTGAAAATAAATAGCGGTATTTTGGCCGCGATGCACAGATGATACCTAGATAGACCGTAGTTTTTTCCTCCCCTCGGAAGTCCTCTTGGAATGCACATCCAGGAAAGGCAACCGGTTTTTATCTTCTTCTTCCATCGTAAATTGGATGGCATGTAGCGATGAGGACAAGAAAAGGCGGAGGCGAAATACCTCAATTCCCTGTTCATATCTTACGGTTATTAGCGATCCTTATACGTGACTGCTGACGTAGGCCCATTCGAAGTTGACCAGACGACGAAACACCAAAGTACTGGCTAGCAAACCCCTACGTGAAAAATTTTTCAGAGGCGACAGCTCGACTTCTGAACCTTTTCGGAATTGGGGTGGCCCACAAACCCGATTCAACCATCCGGCAGCAGATAATGAGACCTAATAACCCGCTTCCAGCAACGGAACAAACTGCAATGGTCTACAGCATACCATGCCGAAATTGCAGTCCAAGGTATGGTAGTGAAACGGGTAAACCCATCTGCCGAAACATGTGAGCCGGGTCAAAAATTCGAATGCTGACCGGTCCAGCCACTCGAGTATGGAAGGAGAGCCGATAGTAGCCGGCCAAGTGCTCACAATACGCACACATACCTGATGGCGACCACGACCGCGCACACGACCGGGATGACTTACCTACCCAACGACGGACACCGGACCCGGAACGAGGGCTAATCCATGCATCCGGCTCAGAGGGGAGGTCGGGTGGTGGTCACACTACCAGGCCGGTTAACTTAGACGCGTTAACGAAACACGGACAGGCAACGGCTGACACACACGGGCGCCAGCCATCCACAATGGAGGTGCCACAGCCAATCCACGGACAGCACGAAGTTAGGCCATCGCTAATACAGCAGGACGGGCTGCGCGGCATTCGAACTCTCGGAAAGTAGGAACACACAACCCACCAATATGATGATTGAAAATAGTGTATTTCCGAAACGTCAGAACAATGACAGTGTGGTCCACGACAGCGCCATGTGTTCTTATTCGCCTTCTTTGGGACATGATTATCGGAATAATTTATCTGGACCTCGTATCTTCACCTATGTACGAGCTTGCGCACGACCACTCCTTGAGAGCCAACAGGGAGCAATGATTACTGGCCCATCGGCGTTGTCCTCAGCGTGACCTTCCGATGACATAGGAATAATTGAAAAACCACGCAAGGTGAGAGGAGTTGTGTATTATGTACAGAGCTCGTGGAGAATAGATAAGGGAAGTTGGCTGCCGGACGAGCGAACGTCCGCCACTGCCGCCACAAGGACCGACGTCCGAATGGTGTGAGCGCAGAATTCATAAAGCTTCCTCCTCCTGCCTTTCATGAGTGAGAATTATTGAAAGGATTGGCAGAACCGGATTGCGGTCGGCAGACGCTCCTGCACAATATCACTACAAAAGCTCAGAAGTATTAGGGTCAACCCTAACTTGTTGGTGAAATTAAAAGTTAACTTATTTAGCAGCACCGAAATAAAATATTTTAAACGCTTTTTTATGAAAAGTTGATAACATGGGGAAAAAGGAGGAGGTGTCAAGTTCAGGTTTTGAAATGGGTAACCAATCAGCTGCCGTCAATCAGAAGACGCGGACGTATCGATAACCATTGAATGTACGCGCGTATGAGGTGGCGAGTGGGTTGATAACGTGAGAAAAAAAAAAACAATAGCGCCCAGAGTAGCTGACTAAACATGGGTGTATGGCAATGTGTTAAGGCTACTAAGGGTTAACCTTAACCGCTGCGATCTTTCAGGCCTGGTTCCTTAGGAGATGACATATTTCTTAGGAAATGTTGGTTTTTAGGAAAATGTTATGCTGCAAACTGATAGAAGGATAGTTGGGACGAATGTTGATTCAGTCTGGCGCTGTGTTTGCCGTGAGGGCCGAGAGAGCATGGCAGCATCGACGTGTCATTCCCGCTGAGGGGCAGAATGCAGACTGAGTTCTGGCTTCAGTAATCAGGGGTGGTCACCGAATCCGCTCTCCCTCGGGGCCTTGATGACGAATGGTTGGACGGCACGAAGGTAGACAGCGGCGTTGGTGGTCCATATCTCGCGCGCCAGATCGTGTCTGGTCGGAGGCAGGCAAATATGTACATACGTGCGAGGTCCTGCTCTGAGTGACCTTGCCTGTGTCGTCAAGATAAAGGCAGGCATCCGGCAGAAACGACCGCTACAGGTTAAAACCCTGGCAGAGCAGAAGCAGAATGACTCAGCACAGCACATTAAGCCAGACAACACTTTGCGCAATGCTTTTCTACAGAAAAGTTTGGAAGAAGTTGTTGTGTCAGACACTGACGTGGATATTATTCTCACGCCTGCTATTGTGGAAGCTATTGGGAGCAATCCTGAGAACGCGTGGCTCGCTGACCACTATTTCTCTTAATAAATTTTGCGAACACACAGAAGAGAATCCTACTAGTACTGGTTAACCTAATGACGATGTTCTCCTTCGTCAATCCAACGTGATAATCGATGAAATTGGACGACTGAGTAAAATTCAATTTTCCGAGAATACCACTTTTTCTCGACTACTTCAGCAGGCAACTGTACAACTTTCAGCCAGGCTAAATATATTTGCTCAACTTAATGGCAGAAAAGAGAAAAGATGCACTCGAATAAAATCTTTGAGTCTGCGACTACAAAAGCAAATCGTTAATCTACAGTATCCTACACTTAGCCCTAATACGAAAAAAGCTCTTGCAGATAATAGAAGAATTTGCGGATTCGGTTGCCTTTGCCATGATGTTGCTTACACTTTCGTAAACTCATTTGCTATGAATCGCACCCTTCTCATCAATATGTATTTCTGGGGTGGTAAGTTCCAGCCAATCACCTCATGCAGAAATTTGACTGCTGTTAAAAACTAGGAGGCAGTGCATTTGCTTTTTATGATAATTCAAAATGGAGGACAATTCGATCCACCCAATTAAGTTCTCCAATGTTAATAATTCATACAAATTTCCGTTTTAAAATGCACAAATTGATCCTTGTGTGCTATGTATTAATTTCTATTGGCAACTGTAAAAATATTTCCTATGGTTAATATTTCCCGGCTGCTGATCGAAATAACAATATATTGAAGGCCGCATATGAATAGGCTGGCTGTCTGCGAAAACGTTATATTTCGGTTGTATTTCTAATAAAATTCATACCATCTTGTGTAAAGTGAAAGCAAATTTCCGTTTGTCGAAATTTCTTGTAATTATTTCGAGAGTTTGGGTGCGATGTGCTACAAATGGTTTTCAAAATTCAGTTGCGCAATACGAATTTGACTGCTTTGCTTTTTTTGCATTAATACAGATATCGTTCAACCTACCTACCGAAAACTTAGCAAAATGTCATATGCTAAAAGCCTTTAACCTTGATAACGGGTTCCTAAACATTCCTCCGTCTTCAGTTGCCTGTCTGGGTCAAGACTTTAGAATCACACATTGCCGATAAAAAATGAATTTCCACAACAAAAGGCTGAGCATAAATATGTCTAAGACTGAAAAACCTTTCTATAACAATTTAACTCTTCAATAGGCGTTTCATTTAGATATCTTTAAGTCAAATATATGTGTTCTACACGGTTTCTGAAGCTGAACTCAAGATCAAAATGGGATGCTTCGACCACTTTTTTACTTCTTTAAAATAATAGATAAATACTCTACTGGAAATGATAGAACTAACATTATTATGTCAAACAAATCAGTTTTTAATACGTTTTTTTTTTAAATTTGGGGCTACGTTCTCTGATTCTATATGCACAACAGACTGACCGAATATAGCCTTCCATATTTTTTAAACATGACAATATTTTACCGTTTTGTCTGATAATTTTATATTCAGTGATTTTTTTCTAGATTTTGACAACATTATGACAACATTCGGTCGGGGTTCGCTTACCATGTTATTTAGAGAACTTATGATATTCCGAGGTAATTCATCTACAGTCAAGAAGGCTCAGAAGTCAAGCGGATTTTGGTCTCTTGTAAGTTAATTACTTATCTTAGGGGCAAAAAACACGACAAATTTATAAGGAAACAATTTAAAAGCTAAATTTATTTTTTCTCAATTCGACAATTATGCTTTATTTCATAGGTACACTAACCTTAATGGCAAAAAGCAAAGCGAAATTTGCCGTTTTGTGAACAGATATAATTAAAAAGTTACGACTATTCATGAATGTTTTTTACAGTGCAACATGCACACAGAAGAATTTATTTTCCGTGGCATTTAATATCGTAAGAAATTCCTCGGATATCATCAAACGCTGAACTTTGCCTATTTTTTCCTCTATTTTTTACACTATATGAACGGAATGCGATTCTAGTAAACATGTCAACCAACCAAAGTAACTGAACATCCTCAAATGTGTGTTTCATCCCCCAATCCCTAACCTTTCAACAACGTTTTACCTACTGTACCTGTTCCTGTGGGGCAGGATATATCGGTCGCACGAGACGGCGATTGTCTAAAAGATGAGGAAAGCACATTCCAGCATCACTAGGGAATGGCCAACATAAGGGTATAAACAGTTCTATTCTAGCGCACTTGGTAGAATCAGACCATCGCGTGGATGCCACATAGGCCTTCCGAGTTATCTACAAGGTGCCTTGAAGCTATTCAAAATTCATTGGACAGCGTCCGTCGGCTACGGCAGACGCGGCCACCATCAGGCTACGCCGGCCTGTGCTGTGCGCCCAAAACAATATCGTCGCGGCGCCACAATTACCATGGGCAAAACTGGCTAACACGTCCGCACACGGCGGACAACTGGCCCCGTAAATGAGCAGTTGCAGAGACAAACAAGTCCCAGGTCCAACAATGCACACCTTATAAATGCAAAGGCCTTACAAGAATGTATCGAAAACCAATGCAGTTTCGGCAATTTATCTTCTGACATTTTCAATGGGAATTAAAAAAAATTAATCAAAATAATAACTAACTAAACTTCCTACGCCAATCCCACAAGACACAATTCTAGGGGAATAAGTATAACGGTGGCCGACCAATCTAACTTCTACCTCTTCTACAAAAAGTGAACCAATGCCAAGACCATTTATACTTCCTAAAAGTTCGCCTGCCTAATTCGCTTCCGCGGCTCCCGGAGACACTTCTCTAATGGTCATTTTATTTTTACAAGTTTTCACGGCTATAAGTTAGCCTGTTTCTACCCTGGCAACGGTTAAGTTATACAAAGGAGAGCAACATAGCGTGCTAAAAAAGTAAGATAAACTACAAAATTAAACGACACAATAGCTGGTGCAAGATCTGTGGCTTAAATAAAATAATATATGACTAACATACAATACGGCTTTGAATTTATGAAACTTGCCTACATTTGTGAGAAATTATAATCGCTCGTTAATCGACATTAATTAAATTCCTCCTGTTGTCGATGCGGTGCCTCATGTGCGACAAAAATGTTAGAGCATAACCGCGTAATGCCAATACAATCAGAGAATACAAATATACCTAAAACTGATTTTACCACACCCTCAACCCACACTCTAGCTGAAAACGCAGACTCGTGGTTCACTAACTTGCTACCGTCACAGAAGGCAGTCCCAAGATATCTAGTTACCCAATCGATTTCCATTTCTCTCCATGTGGCTTGATGTATAAATCTCGTTTACTTAACGAAATTTTAGCCTCTGGCTGTTTATTTTAAACAAACGAAGGCAGACGCCCTACTGGTATATGCTTTTCCTAAACAATGTCCGCCTGAAGGGTGTGGTGAAATGATCTTAAAACTGACAGCGATTTCAGTTAACGTTTAAGCAGTTTCTTTTCCAAATAATATCAAATACGCGAAAAATTGAAAGGATGCCGCTAATCGGCTTTGAGTATTGACTATCGTGTAGTCTATTCTGAATGCATTGCAGTCATGGTAGGACGCCTGCCTTAAAGCGAGCTTCTTGCTAACCGCCAACAAAAGGGAAAAATTGCTATTTACGTATTATGCATGTTTTTCATTGTTTTTTACTGCCATTATCAATTCAAATAAATTTTATGGAAAACATGCAGGAAAGAATTGTTTGTTGGGCAAAATTAGTTTATGTAGCCCTACTCCTATATCCCGATTCCTAGCATTTTGTCCTGCAAAAACGGTGGTTATAAAGATTTTTGTTGTAGGAAAATAGGGTAGGCAGAGAAGGAAATGTTTACAGGTAAGTGTAAAGTTAAAAAATGTAGTCGAAGTTGTTTCCCGCGGCCACTGGGAACATAATTTTTCATATTAAATTGAAGGTATGCGTAGCGCTTCGCGCCATCGAATATAATAATCTAACTCCAGAATGGTAAGTTGGAAGGACGGGATGAACTGTTACCACTTTCCTATGCTGGATTAGCTTTACAATAGCAGATGCATGCCCCGCGTACAAAAGAAAGTCGAGTCGGTGAGAAATTGTCCGCTGCTGCAAAGCTCTGAGTGCGGAGTTTGTCCTTAGCCAATTAGCTTGCATGGTGAGCATACATTGGTTAAAGTAACGTGGTTTTCCTTCAGGATGCTGAAATCCTTGACCAAGGTAGTGACCAAACAGCCAAAAAGACCCCTCGCGATATGGTTTACCGTACCAAATTCCATTAACTACTGAGGATTTATTCACAACGGAGATTGGCATTATTTATTGATGATTTCTGTTTCCGCATATTGAGGTCCAGTATTGAAGTGTTCGGTTTCACTAGTGCAATTGGCCCTTGAGGTCATTTTCACGGTTGAATTCGCAGCCTCATTTTCAAGACAAAACATACGGTCAGTCCGAAAATAAGCACCTCACTCCACCTCTGTCCTAAACAGACACCACTGGCTACACTTATTTACGAACGCAGGCTTTAGCAGATGCCACTGACGGGGTCGAGGGTGCGTCCATATATGCTGCTGGCATTTATTAAATTTAAATACAATTTTGGTAATAAGGCATATGTTTTCAGCGCTGATCTTCGGCACCGACCAATTCTTTCAAGGGCCATCATTGATTTAACAGTTGCTGTGGCGTTTTCTTCTGTCAGCTAGCAGGCCAATTCCAGAACCATTTGATTAGCCAGGCCTGACAATCGCCATGAAAACGGACAGGAGAACTGACGCCTTCACTCGGGATCTACAGTAGCATCCCTATCTCATTCAATGTCAATCAGGACTCTGAAATATTATTTTTCGATTCGAACCTTTTTATAAAGTATGGTTGCAATCATCGTTATCATGGTTCATTCTTCGATTAAAATTTCAATTTATTTCAGTCACGTCAAGATGCCAGCTTAGGTATAAGCTTATTGCCGACCACCTACTTATGCAAAATGCATTTCGCTTACTTATTGTCACTGTCCTTATACATTCCAGTATATTTAATTGAAAAAAAACTCCCAACGATATCCCTTCTTGTATGCGTTTGATGGAAAATGATGCCTTCTGCATTTTTTATAGAAAGGAAGGAAGATTCTTCGTTTGTTTAAAAAAAAGATCAAGTCTCGATTAATTTTGAGTTCTTCTGGCCTGTACGCTTTCATTTAAGTCCTTCTATGTATAGCTTCTACGTATTCTGGGTAACGGAAAAGTAAATATTTATCCACGGTGTGAGGAAAAAGTATCACAAAATTTGCAATGGATGTGGACATATCTGTATAATTTATTAACAACATTGATAAATGTATAGATGCATAGCTTTATGAATGCAGATCTCATGGTCGTAAAAGTCTCTTGAATGTATTTTTATTTTTTTTTTGAAACCAAAGGGTACACATTCTTTGAAGAAGACGTAATTTGCTGTCAAAGTGCTATAACCTTGCGTCTGCACTAATCATCTACGCCGCCAATTTTTATAACCTTGTTATTCACATAGTTACATCTCACAGTTACGTATTAGGAAGAGAACGCAGAACAGGATAGCAGATAATATTTTGCTGTCACAGTTCCTTTTTGTACATCAGCTCTATCTTCTGTTTTTCTGTCGGCAGCGTGTTCTTTGTTGTCCGTATTGTGCTCTCATCTGGGCCAACAAATATTGTGTCCCAGAAGCAGAATGCCTTTTTGCCCGCAGCCTCGCAATTAAAGGGCCGGTAGTCATTGTGACAAGATAAAATCGAGATGACAGTGTAGGGAACCAGCGAGAGTAACCGTTAGAGATGCACAACTGCCCAAGATATTTAAGTTAACCGACTTTATAACCTGTCACATTGCAATGTGTTTCTGCCCTGTTGTAAAGCGTTTGCACACAGCTGCATTTGTAGCTCGGCATATGGTTACTTTGGTAGCTGAGTAACAGAGGTGTGACGGTTGCCGGACGAGAGAACATCCGCCAACGCCGCCACAAGGGCTGACGTTCAAATGGTGTGAGCGCAGAATGCATGAATCGCCCTTCCCCCAGTGAGGCCTTTGAGAATCAGCATTATTGAAATGATTGGCGGAAACAGATTGCGGTCGGCAGACGCTCCTGAACAATATCACTACAAACGCTCTGAATTATTAGGCTCGACCTTACCTTGTCGGTGAAGTTATAAGTTAACTTATTTTACAGCATCAAAATAACATATTTTAAAAGCGTTCTGATAAAAGTTGATAACATCGGGAAAAAACGGGTGTGTGTCAATTTCAGGCTGTGAAATGGGTAACCATTCAGCTGCCATCAATCATAAGATGCGGACGTGTCGATAACCATTGAATGTAAGCGCCTATGAGGCGGCGAGTGGGTTGATAACGTGAATAGCTAAGCCCCGCTCAGGGGCAGAATGCACAGTAAGTTCTGGCGTCAGTAATCGAGGTGGCCACCGAATTCGCTCTCCCTCGCAGGCTTGATGCTGAATGGTTGGACCGCACGAAGGTAGACAGCGGCGTTGGTTGTCCGTTTCACGCGCACCAAATCGTGTCTAGTCGGAGGCAGGCAAAAATGTACATTCGTGCGAGGTCCTGCTCTGAGTGACCTTGTTTGTGACGCCAAGATTTAGGTAGGCGTCGAGCAGAAACGACCGCTACAGTTATAAGCCCTGGAAAAGCAGAAGCAGAATGACTTAGCACAGCAACTTAAGCCTGGTTCGGTCACGAAATCTTGCGCACACGGGCGCCACTCGACTAAGCATACCTTATTACTCAATCCCGAAATAAAGTTGACACTTGATGCTTTTGCTTGGCTGTCTACGCATACTGACTTAGGTTGTTGATATTTATTTTTGCCAGAAAACACTTTGCGCAATGCTTTTCGACAGAAAGGGTTGGAAGAAGTTGTTGTGTCAGACACTGACGTGGATATTATTTGCAGGCCTGATATTGTGGAAGCTATGGACAACATTCCTGAGAACGCGTGTTTCGCTGACCACTATTTCTCAAAATAAATAATGCAAACACACAGAAGAGTATTCTACTCGTACTGGTAAGCCCAATTACGATGTCCTCCTTCGTCAATCCAAAGTGATAATCGATGAAATCGGACGAATGAGTAATAGTAAATTTTCCGAGAATACCACTTTTTCTTGACTACTTCAGCAGGCAACTGTACAACTTTTAGCCAGGCTAAATATATTTGATCAGCTGAATGGCAGAAGAGAGAAAAGACGCACTCGAATAAAATCTTTGAGTCTGCGACTACAAAGGCAAATTTTAAATCTACATTATTCTACGCAATGCCTTAATATGAAATAGACCTTACAAATAAAATTAGGGTTTGCGGATTCGGTTGCCTTTGCCATCATGTTGCATACACTTTCGGAATCTCCTTCGCTATGAATCGCACCCTTATCATTAATGGGTATTTATGGGGTGGTAACTTCAACCAATCACATTGTGCAGAAATTTGACTGCTGATAAAAACAAGGAGGCAGTGAATTTGCCTTTTGTGCAAATTCAAAATGGACAATTCGATCCACTTGGACTTGCTGATGAATGGGCAATTGCACTGGAAGACGTTCACGGTGCACCCTATGTCTGGCTTCGCGGCCATTTACTGTCCATCCTCCTGCGTCCAGCGAGTGAGAAACTGCAGTCTGCTATCAGTAACATGTTTAAGGATATTTGGTCCACTGCCGACAAAAACCGTGATCCCTATGTTGGTGTGCATGTTCGCCGAACAGACAAAATTGCAAAAAAAGAAGCCGCATTTCACTCACTTTCCTAGTATCATCTACCTAACGTTTGTAGTATGACGGATAATTTATCTGGTGGCCATACGCGAAAAGTATAGATTGCCCACGAATATATGTGCTAGAAGCGGCTCCAAAGGCA
>JAYGXS010000003.1:14656625-14670967 GCA_036362985.1 Ligula intestinalis
AGGCGCCTTTTCTTCTTCATCTTCTTTGGGGGATGGGGAGCGGGATAATTTATCTGGACCTCGTATCTTTAGTCATGTTAATTCATACTATGGGCGCTCAGCCCTCCGCTCAGCACGCAGATGGGAAACTTTTGCCAAACGAGAGTCATCCACCTACGCTCAGCTGAAGTTCCTGCACCGTTACCTTGATGAGAACGTCTTGCCGAAATGTCTCCGTTATAGCCTGCCGGTCAAAACTGACCTCTGCCAACGAACAATGGCTGAATTCAAGAAGAAGATGATCAGGGTCTTGAAACAAGACTGCCACTCTCGTATCAATAAATACCAACGAGAGATACAACAGCTCTCCACTACTTGCCGGTCCATTATTACTGCACTGGAGCTGACAACCCTAGAAGCGACGATAACCAACAACGCGCAGTGTCACCGCCGGCTACGTGACAACCAACTGCTTCAAAAGTTCGCAAAAATAAGTCCACCAAGTCAGTCCTCTACTGATGGTACTCTGGTCCACAACCTCTCATCTCGGCCTCTCACGCAAAAGCAGCTGGCCGTTTTATCCTACGGTACTAAGTTCAACACGAGAGATGCTCGACCAGTGGACTTTATCGCATCATTCGAGTCGGCTCTTCAGAAGTGTGAAACAAACGAAGAGAGTAAAAACGCCATGCGGCAACAGGTGTCAACTCTTCTCCTTCACCACAAACCTCAGACGACTATTTCCGAAGCAGAAAGCCGAGAGCTTATGCGAATCCGAAAGATGAAAGATATCGTCACCCTGCCAGCCGACAAGGGACGCTCGACAGTGGTCATGGATAAGACCGAGTACACGGCAAAGCTACAAAGTCTGCTGGGGGACGAAGATGCCTACCAGCTTTCGGAAGCTGGAGAGTTCAAAAAGCATGTAAACGTCGTCAACCGGGCGATTGACAAGCTGAAGAAGGCAGGAGCCCTCAAAATAAAAGAATGCACTGACCACAAAAGCCACAGATGCCGCGATGGCACGTTTCTACGGTCTGCCAAAAGTGCATAAGCCGGGTGTGCCCCTTCGCCCCATTGTCTCCTTACGTGGCACCCCGACATTTGGACTATCGAAATGGCTCTACCAGCGGTTTCGCTTCCTCACCGAAGGCTCCGAATACACAGTGAAGTCGGCTGAAGAATTTCTGAGGAACATTAAACATCTAGAAATAGATGCAGACGAGGTAATGGTGTCGTTTGATGTCGTGTCGTTATTCACCTCCATTCCAACCGGTCTCGCCGTCAGCACTATCGATGAACTTCTTCAGGAAAAGTACGAGGAAGATGAACAACAACTCAAACGGAAGCACGTCACAGAACTCTTGGAATTATGCCTCAGGACATTTTTCGCCTTCAACGATCGAGTTTACGAGCAAAATAAGGGGACACCAATGGGCTCCCCTCTGTCTGGGTTAATTGCCGAGGCGGTCCTGCAGAGGCTCGAGCGACTGGTCTTCCGATCGCACTGTCCAAAATTCTGGGCAAGGTACGTCGACGACACATTTGTCGTAATCAAAAAGAAGGACGTTCAGGACTTCAAGACCTTGCTGAACTCGATATTCCCCGATATTCAGTTTACGATGGAAGAAGAAAGCAACAACCAGTTGCCCTTCTTGGATGTGCAAGTTACGAGGACTTCCGAGGGAAGGATACGAACTACGGTATACCGCAAGTCAACAAACACCAGACGCATCCTACAATTCGGAAGTAACCACCTCATTGGTCACAAACGCAGTTGTGTCAGAGCTCTATTTCAACGGGTTCAAACACACTGTAGCGATGAGGACGGGAGAAAGGAGGAGGCAAAATATTTACACTCACTGTTCTCAGCCAATGGTTATCCACGGTCCTTCCTGCGTAACTGCCGACGAAAACCCACCCGACAGCGGCCGAACGACGAAAAACCGAAGTTTTGGCTCGCGATCCCCTATGTAAGGAATGTTTCGGAAGCGACAGCTCGAATCCTGAATCCTTTTGGAATTGGGATTGCCCACAAACCGGATTCGACTATTCGACAGCAGATAATGCGACCCAAAGACCCGCTGCTGACAACGGAACAATCAGCAGTGGTCTACAGCATACCTTGCCAAAATTGCAGTGCAAGGTATATTGGTGAAACGGGAAAACGCCTCTGTACAAGACTACACGAGCACCAGCTGGCAGTCGACCGCGAGGACAGACTGTCACTGGTATATGGCCACATGAAACGGGAGAAGCACAAATTCGCTTTCGAAAACGCCGAAGTAATCAGCCGATCCAACGACAAAATGGCCAGACTGGTGCTCGAAAGTTGGTCCTCCGTCGATACAATCAATAGAAATATCGACTTAAATCCGGCCTATCAGGCCCTGCGTACCAGACTTCAATCGATCCAGCCGAGGTCCACCACGCCAATGAGCGATTTACAGCTTCATCAATGACAGCCACGACTGCAGCAGGGGGCAAGAGTTAACCGCAGTTCGCACGATCGGCATGAATCATCAACCCACCGGCGAGCCCAAACGAGCGAACGGGCTTATCACGGCAGGCCACAACGAAACTATCCACCAGACTATGAGGGGAGATCTCGCAGCAGCCACCCTGACGCACATGAGTGGCATGCAGACCCAGTGGTGATCACATCATTCGTGCAAGGGATGGGGGACGCACGTGACTGTCAGCAGACCGATGGCAGACGCCCGCTGAGCGCGCGCAATGGGCGGACAGATCCACCGATGACTACAACAGCCGTGCAGCCGATGGGAGACACGCGAAGCCGCCACCACTCCGGTTGCAGTCACCCCTCGCGCGCGCGATGTGCAGACAGATCCACTGCGGACTACAACAGCCGAGCGAGTGACGGGGGTCACACGAGGTCGTCTGCAGTCGCCCACGGAGAGGCAGAGGCCAATCCAGGACCAACAGAATGACCAGGGTCGGCGCATTGGGCCAAACCCAATCAACGACCAGCAGGACGACCAGGGTGCGCACGTAACACACCCCTATCATACGAGACAGTCAGCAAGACAAACCAAATCAAGGCAAGCAGGAACAATCACCTTATCACTCTGATGATGGAAACAAGCGTGTTTTCGAAACGTCAGCACCAATACAGTGTGGTCCATGAAGGCGCCTTTTCTTCTTCATCTTCTTTGGGGGATGGGGAGCGGGATATATATATATATATATATATATATATATATATATATAAACACTCAAAACACACAAAACGCCTGTTGAGTTTTCCTTATTTACTCAATTGCAATCCGTTGATTTGGAAGAAAGAACGGAAACATTGAGAAACTGCAGTGTAACAGAAAAACAATCTATAAAATATTGTAAATGTACAAAAATTACTGCAGGTTCCTTTGCTATGTGACAATGCATAACAATATTACCGAAATGTTAAGTGCTTCACTGTGAAACGACTGTTTGGGAGAAAAGGGTGAATGTTGATGTGTGTGGCTCATTTCTTTCCTGAACTGACAATAATATCTTCTGGAATTTTTTCTTGGGGCCTTTCCTTGCATTCTCAGTTAAGGTTTAAGTTTAGTTGATGAGGTTAGTACGCAATGTTGTTGAAAAACTGATTGATTAAATGCCGGGGCGTTATATACATAAACTAAACAACTAAACAAATTTTAATATGATATATACATTGGTTCACTATGGCAGCTGAAACGTCGCTATGAGGACAAGTCTATCTTATATATAGTTAAGGGGATATAGATTTTACGCAATTAGGTGCTACTCGTATATCAACTGTTTAGGTTTAGCGACTGCCTCCGTATCCCTTCGCTAGTACCTTCAAGAATTCCTATGCCTTTCCGTCGTCAAGACCGCCACACGTGTACCGCTTATTTCAGATAACGCCGCACAAATGCTCCACATACTTATCTGAAGTTATCTGCATTCCGGTTAAAACAATGTCGTTCCTTTAGCTCTTATAGTCAACGTTGCAGTTCCTTGCGACCTTTGAACATGGATTTGAGACAGTAAGGCCATATTTAATAAGTACGACATGGTCTCTTTTCACACACGCACGGTTTCAAATGGTGGGTTTACCTTTCAGGTGAACATTTAAGCTCTTATTTTTCGTGCTCAAATCACTCTTGATATAAGCGTGGGCGGGATCTAATGACAGCAAGCAGCCGTGGGCGACAATTCGATCGAATTCTACTGAACATCGCATTTGATTAATTCCTACTTCAACACGTAGGAAGGATAACATGAGTGTGTGTGAAGGTGAGAGATGATGTTCACTGGATCAACTTTTTACAAATAAAACCGAAAGTCTTGATCAAAAATGAAGGCTCAACCCTAGCTTCTTCGCATCATTTGACCTTAGCGAACGAGAAATAAGCTGATTATGATCATTTTATCTTACCCACCGAGATAAAAGCTTTATTTTGAAACTATACATCCGAATTGTCTACAAAACCTTCGCAATTTATTGTTAATAATATTAGGCACATAAACCGCATTAACCCTGGATATCCGCGAAAATTCATAACGGCCGAACACGGTAATTAATAACTTCATGAAGGATCGTTTTCGAATGTGTCGCAAACTGTAGACTTATTTGCATTCCATTCTAAACGATGCAAAAGACCTTATTTAACTCCAATAAACAAAGGGACGTAAACATCAGCCTGTATTGGGTACAATATTCCGATTGATATATGTAGAAGAACTTTACAGGCGAATATACATGTCAAAAAAAGATACCGAAGAAATGCAGTTTTTGGCAAATATGTATTGGAAAACAAGCTGTTGGGATAGCCCGAACGCGAGTTATTAATCGGGCAATCCCAAGAGTACCAGAAAAGATGGACCTGACTGACAGCTGGTCCATAAAGTTAAAAGCGCCCTTAAAAGGGCGGACATTAGGACAGAACAAAGGAGGCACGTGCGAGCGAGACTGCTCCAGGGCCGAGTTGCTACAAGCAAGAACAGTGAGGAAAGATCCACAGACGCGCGTAAGCGAGCTGGCGCACGACCACTCCTGGAGAGCCAACGGGGAGCAATGACTACTGCCCATCGGCATTGTCCTCAGCGTGACCTCCCGATGGCATAGGAATAATTTAAAAACCACGCTAGGTGAGAGGAGTAGTGTATTCTGTACAGAGCTTGTGGAGAATTGATTGAGGAACTTGGCTGCCGGTCGAGCGAACTTCCGCCAACGCAGCCACAAGGGCCGACGTCCGAATGCTGTGAGCGCAGAATTCATGAAGCGCCTTCCCCCCAGTGAGGACTTTCGTGAGTCAGCATTATTGAGATGATTGACGGAACTGGATTGCGGTCGGCAGACGCTGCTGCGTATGTGTTGTCATTTGAAGCGAGGGTTTAAGCGCTGCACAATATCACTTAAAAAGCTCTAAAGAATTAGGCTCGACCCTACCTTGTCGGCGAAATAGAAGGTTAACTTATTTTACAGCACCAAAATAACATATTTTAAAAGATTTTTGATAAAAGTTGATAACATGGGGAAAAAGGAGGAGTTCAGGCTTTGAAATGGGTAACCATTCAGCTGCCGTCAATCAGAAGTCGGGGACGTATCGATAACCATTGAATGTACGCTTGTATGAGGCAGCGAGTGGGTTGATAACGTGAGAAAAAAAACGATAGCGCCCAGAGTAGCTGAGTAAACATGGGTGTATAGCAATGTGTTAAGGCTACTACGGGTTAACCTTTACCGCTGTGATCTTTCAGGCCCGTTTCCTTGGAGATGACATATTTCGTATTAAATGTTGGTTTTAAGGAAAACTTGATACTACAAAAGTATAGAATGATAGTAAGAACGAATGTTGATTCAGTCTGCCACTGTGTTTGCCGTGATGGCCGTGAGAGCATGGCAGCATCGATGCGTCCGCCTCGCGTTCTGGCGTCAGTAATCAGGGTTGGCCACCGAATCCGCTCTCCCTCGGGGCCTTGATGGTGAATGGTTGGACCGCACGAAGATAGACAGCGGCGTTGGCGTCTGGTCGGGGGCAGGCCGAAATGTACATTCATGTAAGGTCCTGCTCTGAGTGACCTTGCCTGTGACGTCAAGAGTTAGGTAGGCTTCGGGCAGAAATGACCGCTACAGGCATAAGTCCTGGCAGAGCAGAAGCATAATGACTCAGAACAGCACTTTAAGCCAGGTTCTGTCTCGCCATCTTGCGCTTACGGGTGCTACACGACTAAGCATATCTTATTACTCAATCCGGAAACGAATTTGGCACTTGATGCTTTTGATTGGTTGTTTACGCATGCTGTATTAGGTTGTTGATATTAATTTTTTCCCGCCAACACTTTGCACAATGCTTTTCTTCAGAAAGGGTTGGAAGAAGTTGCTGTGTCAGACACTGACGTGGATATTATTTGCAGGCCTGATATTGTGGAAGCTATGCGCAACATTCCTGAGAACGCATGTTTCGCTGATTACTATTTCTCAAAATAAATTGTGCGAACACACAGAAGAGGATCCTACTCGTACTGGTAAGCCCAATTACGATGTCCTCCTTCGTCAATCCAAAGTGATAATCGATGAAATTGGACGACTGAGTAAAAGTCAATTTTCCGAGAATAACACTTTATCTCGACTTCTTCAGCAGGCAACTGTACAACTTTCAGCCAGGCTAAATATATTTGATCAACTGAATGGCAGAAGAGAGAAAAGGCGCACTCGAATGACATCGTTGAGTCTACGACTTCAAGGGCAAATAGTTAATCTACAGTATCCTATGCATTGCCCTAATACGAAAATAGCTCTTACAGATAATAGTAGAGTTTGCGGATTTGGTTGCCTTTGCCATCATGTTGCATACACTTTTGGAAACTCCTTTGCTATGAATCGCACCCTTGTTATCAATGGGTATTTCTGGGGTGGTATCTTCGAACCAATCACATCGTGCAGAAATTTGACTGCTGTTCAAAACAAGAAGGCAGTGTGGTTGCCTTTTAAGAAAATTCAAAATGGAGGACAATTCGATCCACCCGGACTTGCTGATGAATGGGCAATCGCACTGGAAGACATTCACGGTGCACGCTATATCTGGTTTCGCGGCCACTTAATGTCCTTCCTCCTGCGTCCAGGGAGTGAGAAACTGCATTCTGCTATCAGTACCACGTTTAAGGAGATTTGGTCTGCTGCCGACACAGATTTTGGCCCCTATGTGGTGTGCATGTTTGCCGAATGGACAAAATAGTCGATAAAGAAGCCAGATTCCACTCACTTTCCGAGTATATGGTTCATGTGAAACATTTTTTCACCTTAAAAGAAGTACAATTCCAACTGGAAACCGGTACGGCCAAAGCTCCCTCTTGGAGTAAAAAGAGACTCCTCTACCTAGCTTCCGATGACCCCTCTGTTTTTACAGAAGCCGGAGAGCAGTACACAGACTACATAATCCTAGGAGACCAAAAAAGGCCAAATACTGCAAACATACGACCGAAAACATCATCATGACAGATATTTTGGCCTTGGCCAAATCAGACTTCCTGGTCTGTACTGCCTTGTCCAATGTCTGCCGACTGGCCTAAGAACTGATGCTTCCTCAACAGCCAGTCAATGAGGATGTGACCTTCAATTTCCAGTCCGTTGACGTCAGATTTATTAGTCAGTAAATAAAGACCGTGGAAAGTCATCGCAGATTTTAAGGACAACAACCTTGTGTTAAGGGATTCGTATTCGCTCTGCGTAGATTTCTCAGACGGATTTTTGCGCTCCGTTTGCGCATTAGATGGAAATTGTCACAAACAACTGATACCCGCCTACTTATTGCAAGAGATTAGTCTTAGACACTGGAAAAGGTAAAACATCTCACGAACCAGTAACTATCACTATGATAAATACCTATTTCTGCCATTTGTATAGACTGATGTTTATCTTCCATCTTGTCACGTCTTTCTCCCAGTATGTTTCTAGAGCGCGGCTGGGACCCAATTTGCCTGTTATTTTCTCTATAAGTGGCGTTTTGAAATCGGTTATGTGTCAGTTTCGTTCATGTCACCCATAAAATCTCATAACAAGCACACTAGCATTACAGCAGTTCATTTTCTTTCTTTTCCGACTGGAGTCACATATCCGACTACTGTCCATTCTCGGTTAAACTCGGTGTCATTTCAGTCGAGGAATATAACTGATACCTATCAGTATAATAAGCCTGACGATTTGTTTCAATATGCCAGATTTAGAAAAGGGGGTACCGTGGAAAGAGAGTCGCTCTGGGTACAATTTTAATTCATCGCCCACCTGAAATAATCCTAGCCTTCATTTTTGTATTGACTGTTAGTTTTATTTCAGTTTTAGCTTAGGCTAGTTTACAGTTTTTTTATTTTATTTACTGATTTAATTTAAGTTTACCTTAATTCAGTTGTTTTAGAAAGAAAACACTGATGTTAGATACATATACGTGATAACTATTATTAGGGGTTTGGCAGATCTCAGTTCATCAATTGACCCAATTGTGAAAAGTGCGTGGCTTCCATGGGAGTCAAACCCACACAGCAGAGAAGGCTTTTGCGCAGCCAACGCCTTATCATTGAACTGCCAAAATTGCCGTGCGCCAGGTATTCAATCAGATTTTGGTCAATTTGCTTGCCCAACTTAACTGACCTATGGAATCCACTAGTACGGACGCCGTGTGATTAAATTTACGGCGCACGGTGAGCCTAATAATTGAGTAGTAGAGCTTTAGCTGCGCAAAAACCTTCCCTGTGGAGTAAGTCCGACTGCAGTCAAGGCCGTGAATTAGTCGCAACTGTGTCTATCTAGTTAAATAACTACTATATAATAAACTAAAATACCTTATAAATTAAAAGAAATTTATCGATAACAAAAGCATGTTCGCCAATTTACCTTTTGAATTTGTCAGTGGCAGTTTACGCAAAATTAAACAAAACCAAAGATCGAACGTTGTTAAAAGCGCTCAATAGGTATATAAGAAGGAGCACTTAACTTGTGGAGGCGAATTTACGGGCCAGCTTTGTGGAGAACGAGTACCCAAATTTATACTGGAGAGCAATGCAGATTAGTCGTACGGTTATCACCAGTGACACCTTGAGAAGATTTGTCAAGAATGAACTAGAAAGCATCTACGTAAGAGTCGAAGAACTAAGACATCACTTATCCCAACGTGCAGCCCCACTTTACCACCTTAACGCAGACGAAAGTTTGGAATTCGAGAATTATGTGCAGTCCATTAGGAAAAAGTGTGGAGAAACAAAAACAACTTCTCTCCTTCGCAGTATACAGGAATGCAGACCACAATCGAAGCTTCCTGAGGATCTTAGTCGAAACGCACACAACTAGTCATCTGTATCTCTTGATAAAACCTCGATAAAAGGCTTATTTTGGGTCATGTATGTTTTTGTCCCCACAAGAAACCAAACTAACTAGAGCTAGAAAAACAGTTTGAAAACTGTCTGAATCAAACACCTGACCTTCAGTTAGTGTTCAGCAATTTAAGTCTTCACAAGTAAACTCTTCATATCAGTACCGAATCAGTGGCCAGAAACATCGGCGTCTGCTAACGAAAGCCCACATTGAGAAATTAAAGCAGCTCTAGCAGAACAAGCAGATCATACTAACGAGGCCAGATAAGGAAACGGGTGTTGTTCTATTGGACAGCACAGACTGCATTTTGAAAATGTAATCCATTCTCTCGGACGAAAAAAAGTTTAGCAAGACAGAATAGGATAAAGATCGCACGGGTGAGTTTGAAACCCAGCTGATTGATTGTCTGAAAAGACTTTAAACTGACTGCGTCATAAGCGAATAGGACTTAGAGCGTCACCGTCCCGTTGGCACGCACATACCTCGACTATACGGGCTGCCTAAGATTCACAAAGATGGCGTGCCCGTTGGTCCCATCCTAGATATGGGAAACTCGCCATACAATGCGATGGCCAAATGGCTAGCAGATGAGTCAAATAGCACCTCACAGCCTTCAAGACACCTTCGACTTCGTAAAAAGCGTGAAACACCTCAACCTGAAAAGGATGATGGTGCTTTCACTCGATAACTCGTCCCTTTTCACGAACGTGCCGGTCACAGAAACAGTAGACTACATCTGTGCGTTCATTACCTTGAATCAGCTGGGCATCAGAATTCCCGCAACTGCACTGAAATAATAACTACTAAAATGTACCTTGAATCTACAGTTCCGATTTTACAACAAACTGTATAGGCCATTGGGCCCAGTAGTTATGGGTTCGCCTTTGGACCTGCTTCTCGCACATATATTCGTGGGCAATCTATAGGTTACACATATAGCCACCAGATAAATAATCTATCATACTAAAAACGTTACGTAGATGATACATACGCAGTTGCATCAGGTCAAACCAACCTATCAGCGATAAAACATACAGTTAATCGGGCACACCCGTCAACCAAATTTACACAAGAAGAAGAAAAATGTGGATCGCTTCCACTCCTTGATGTACTATTGAGTAAATGGATAATAGGAGCATTGAACGTACAGTGTACAGCAAAAAGACGTTGTCCACGCAATACATCCATTTTGAAAGTTTTGTACCGCCAAGCTGCAAACTTTATTAAGTACGATGTTTGACGCAAAGGTTGAAAAGGATTCCATTTCATGCACCTGATAATTTCCGCGATTATGTCCTGGATTATTATCTGGAGGTCATATAATAGAAACCGCATAGAGAACGTTGGGGGCCTACTGAAGAGCCGAAACCCTCGTTGCTGTATCATGCAGAAGCAGAAACATCGGCGACACACTTGTCTGGGCTTTAAGCTAGTATCTATGCGGATTTGTGGTATAACATCATTGTCACACAGAAATAACACCGCTTGCAGTGATACTCGTTTGTAGAATGGATATTTCCGTGGTTATTCCGTGGCAGTTGATTGTATTCAACAAAAAATATTCATTGAACGCTTAGGTCTGACCCTTAAAAGTCAAGTCTTTTCCACCTACTACCATGTCATGCACATAATAATTTCCGCGATTATTTCCTTGATTATTATCTTGAGGTCATATACTAGAAACCGCGTAGAGAACATTGTTGGCCTACTGCATAGCCGAAACCCTCGTTGATGTATCATGCAGTAGCAGAAACATCATGGCAAAACACGCGTCTGGGCTTTAAGCTAGTATCTATGTGGAAGTAAGTTATAACTTCATTGTCATATAGAATTCACACTACTTATAGCGATACTCGTTTGTAGAATGGACATTTCCGTGGTTATTCCGTTGCAGTTGATTGTCTCCGACAAAAATGTTCATTTAACTCTAGGGTCTGACAATTAAAAGTCATGTCCAATCAACCTACTTCCATGTCATGCACCTAAAACTTTCCGTGATTATTTCCTTGATTATTATCTTGAGGTCATAAACTAAAGACCGCAAAGTAAACGTTGGGGGCCTACTGAGGAGCAAAAAAACCCTCGTTTCTGTATCATGCAGAAGCAGAAACATAGGCAAAACACGTGTCTGGGCTTAAAGCTAGTATCTATGCGGAAGTATGGAATAACATCATTGTCATAAAGAATTCGCACTACTTGTAGCGCTTCTCGTTTGCAGAATGGACATTTCAGTGGTTATTCCATGGCAGTTGATTGTCTTCAACGAAAATGTTCATCGAAATGTAGGGTCTGACCCTTAAAAGTCATGTCTCATCCACCTACTTCCATGTCATGCACCTAATAATTTGAGAGATTATTTCCTTGATTATTATGTGGAGGTCATATACTAGAAACCGCATAGAGAACGTTGGGGGCTTACTGGAGAGCCGAACTCCTCGTTGCTGTATCATGCAGTAGCTGAAATCGGTGAAACACGTGTCTGGGCTTTTAGCTAGTATCTATGTGGAAGTGTGGTATAACATCATTGTCATATAGCATTCACACTACTTGTAGTGCTACTCGTTTGTAGAATGGACATTTCCGTGGTTATTCCGCGGTGGTTGATTGTCTTCGACGAAAATGTTCATCGAACTCTAGGGTCTGACCCTTAAAAGTCATGTCCAATCCACCTACTTCCATGGCATGCAACTTATAATTTGAGGGATTATTTCCTTGATTATTATCTGGAGGTCATATACTAGAAACCGCATAGAGAACGTTGGGGGCCTACTGAATAGCCGAGACCCTCGTTGATGTATCATGCAGTAGGAGAAACATCGGCGAAACACGCATCTGTCCTTTAAGCTACTATCTATGCGGAATTAAGGTATAGCATCAACGTCATATAGAATTCACACTACTTACAGCACTACTCGTTTGTAGAATAGATATTTCCGTGGTTATCCCGCGGCAGTTGATTTCCTCGAGGAAAATGTTAATTGAACTGTTGGATGGGATCCTTCAAAGTCAAGTCCTATCCACCTACTTCCATTATATGCAACTAATAATTTCCGCGATTATTTCCTTGATTATTATCTGGAGGTCATATACTAGAAAAAGCATAGAGAACGTTGGGCACCTACTGAAGTGTCGAACCCCTCATTGCTGTATCATGCAATAGCAGAAATATCGGCGAAAAACATGTCTGGGCTTTAAGCTAGTATCTATGGTGAAGTATGGTATAACATCATTGTCATATATTAATCACACTACTTGCAGTGATACCCGTTTGTAGGATGGACATTTGCGTTGTTATTCCGCGGCCGTTGATTGTCTTCGACAAAAATGTTAATCGACCTCTAGATTCTCACCCTTAAAAGTCATAACCCGTCCAACTACATCCATGCCATGCACTTAATAATTTCCGCGATAATTTCCTTGATTATAATCTGCAGATCATTTATTAGAAACCGCATAGCGAACGTTGGGGGGTCTACTGAAGATTCGAACCTCTCGTTGCTGTATCATGCAGTTGCAGAAACATCAGCGAAACAAATATGTGGGCTTTAAGCTAGTATCTATGAGGAATTATGGTATAAAATCATCATCATATAGAATTCACACTACTTCTAGCGCTACTCCTTTTTCAGAATGGATATTTTCGTGGTTATTCCGCGGCAGTTGATGGTGTTCGACAAAAATGTTCCTCGAACTCTAGGTTATGACCCTTAAAAGGCATGTCCCATCCACCTACTTCCATGTCGTGCATTTAATAATTTCCGCGATTATTCCCTTGATTATTATCTTGAGATCATATAGCAGAAATCGCTTAGCGAGCGTTTGGGGCCTACTGAAGAGCTGAAACTGTCGTTGCTGTGACATGCATTAGCAAAAACATCTGCGAAACACGTGTCTGGGCTTTTAGCTAGTATTCCTGCGGAAGTATAGTATAACATCATTGTCTTATAGAATTCACACTTCCTGTAGCGCCACTCCTTTGTAGAATGGATATTTTTGTGGTTAACCCGCGGCAGTTGAGTGTCCTCGACGAAAATGTTAATTGAACTCTAGGATGGGATCCTTTAAAGTCAAGTCCCATCCACCTACATTCATGCCATGCACCTAATAATTTCCGCGATTATTTCCTTGATTGTTATCTGGAGGTCATATACTAGAAACCGCATAGAGAACGTAGGGGGCATACTGAAGAGCTGAATCACTCGTTGCTGTGTCATGCAGTAGGAGAAACATTGGCGAAACACGTGTCAGGGCTTTAAGCTAGTATCTATGCGGATGTGTGGTATAAAATCATTATCATATAGAATTCACACTACTTGCAGTGATACCCGTTTGTAGAATTGACATTTCCGTGGTTATTCCTTGGCCGTTGATTGTCTTCGAGAAAAATGTCCAATGAACTCTAGGTTCTGAAGTTTAAAAGTCGTGTCCAATCCACCTACTTCCATGTCGTGCACTTAATAATTTCCGCGATTATTCCCTTGATTATTATCTGGAGATCATATAGCAGAAATCGCTTAGCGAGCGTTTGGGGCCTACTGAAGAGCTGAAACTGTCGTTGCTGTGACATGCATTAGCAGAAACATCTGCGAAACACGTGTCTTGGCTTAAATCTAATATCTATGCGGAATTGTGGCATAACATCATTGTTATATAGAATTCACACTAACTGTAGCGCTACTCCTTTGTAGAATGGATATTTTTGTGGTTAACCCGCGGTAGTTGAGTGTCCTCGACGAAAATGTTAATTGAACTCTAGGATCGGATCCTTTAAAGTCAAGTCCCATCCACCTACTTCCATTTCATGCACCTAATAATTTGCGCGATTATTTCCTTGATTATTATCTGGAGGTCATATGCTAGAAACCGCATAGAGAACGTTGGGGGACTACTGAAAGCCGAGACCGTTGTTGCAGAATCATGCATAAGCAGAAACATCGGCAAAAGCCGTGTCGGGGCTTTAAGTTAGTATCTATGCGGAAGTATGGTATACCATCATTGTCATATAGAATTCGCACTACTTGTA
>JAYGXS010000003.1:14693609-14732159 GCA_036362985.1 Ligula intestinalis
CCTGATTGTGGTTCGGTCGGAAATTATCATTCACTTTCTTACGGCTACGACAACCTAGACTGCGATGAAGACCGAATCACTTTCTCAGGGCAGAAAGGTATTTGGCTCCGGGCTGCGGTTTGCAAGACTGACAGGGACGTTTGTGCGACAGATCCTTCATAAGCTCGGTGATTTTCTTTTGTAGCCCATCTTCCCTCTTTTATATTCGTGATCTATGGGAGCAATTAGAGACCCACTTTGGCTCATTTTTTGAATTCTGTCAATACTTCAGAGACAGGTTCAGTTGTCGCACAGTAGCAATTGCCTACTATCTCCTTCGAACACAAATTACCGCTTAGAATTCGTGCAACCTGCTGACATTTGCGAAACATCGATACTCTCTCGCTAATGGGCATTAAGTAAGGTTGTAATACAGATCATCGTGTTGTCTATTCTGAAGTCACTTCACTCAGGATACGATGCCAGCTTTTTAACGAGCTTCTTTCTGACCGCTCACAAAGCGTATGTACTGTATAAAGTGGCTACTTAAATAGCATGCGTTTTTATCATTTATTTTTATTGTCTTTGCATATCCAAATATATTTTATAGAAAACATAAACGAAAAAATATTTCTTGTTCTCGTTTGGTAGGATATTACGCCTTCTTTAAATATTGTGCATAAAGAGAAGGTAGCTGTCGGAGAGTGTCAATCTTTCGCAAACTTCGGCATGTTGTACGAATTGTAAACCAACCTGTAGTAGAAAAGGCGTTGGAGGTCCAGATTATAGATAGTCTCGGCCTGATTATCATGAACACTGTATGTAGCCCCTACATTCGTTAAAAATTAGCCAACCTGATGATACATTATTCTTTTATACTCATTATTTATTTTTAATCAAGAAAGGGCATTAACAAGGGCCGACTTCTTCCGCATTTTAACTCACAGCTTCGTCTCGTTCAAACGAACTTAAAAAAATATAACGGAAGAACAGATGAGCGAATCGATACTATATTTTTAGCAAACTTGATTCAACTTCCAGATCTTGGTGGGTCCTCGTAGCTGAGAAGGTTAGAGCCATGGCTGAACTTAAACCTCACCTATCCTGTCATGGCTTCAAACCTCGTCAAGGTGACCTAATTTTTTGCAGATAGACTAAAGGGAAAAGAGCACCCCACTGGTAACTTGACAAAAACCTTAACAGCTAGGCGTAACAAACCTATTCCTTGCCTACAACTTCAAGCAATTTAAAAAGTTACTTTATTACAATGCAGACATGACTGAATAACCTTCCCGTAATGTAAATGTTCTTTTCTTTTACAAAGCGACAATGTCAGTCTACACTGCGCACATGCATGCAAGTGTTAATCGAACCCCCCCCCCTCGCTAGTCAGCTAACACCCAGTGGCCACTCGCTTTGGCCAAATTGAGCCTCAGCTCTGAATATGGAGTGCGCAATTCGGTGCACTTGTTTATGGATTGGGGGCCCGTGAACCATGGCTCAAGTAATTCTTGGCTCACACGATTATCACCTCTTGTGAGAATCTCGAACTCATCAAATTTAACTGCGTGGCTGGGTCGCTTCAAATGAGCCGCAACCTAAGAATTGGCACCATTTCACCGCAATGCTATCGCCTGCTCGACAATTCGCCTCTTGAGAAGTCTGTCAGTTTTGTCCGATGTATTTGCTTTGGCTGCAACGGTACCAGCTCCTATAGACGACTCCAGATGCTTCCTGCCGTGGCATTCGGTCTTTGAGTTTCGATGGCCAAGCAATCGTCACGTCCAATTCCGTCATGCATGATGAAAGTATGGCAGGCCACAGCCCGCATGTCGGTCATCAAGCAATCCACGCAGAAGACAGCAGTTATCGTTAATTGTCGTCACTTTTCTTTCGTGTTCTACAAATACTGTAATTTTCTGTGCATGTATCACACGTTTCTAATACTATTTTTAGCTCATGTCTCTGATGAAGAATCCATGACGGAGATCGAAACGGCAGGCGAATAAAACTGTTGCTCCAGCAATCGAATCTTCTTTTTCTCAGTTACTTCCTGGGACTTGCATGTTCTTTTGCATTGACAACTAACTTTAACTCTCACCACAAGCTCAACTGGAACCCTTATTGTTCTGGAGTTTAGGGCAAAACCATCTGGAGTACGGGTGATTCCTATTCCCGTGTTCTTCTGCGTGGGGCATATAAGTGATCTTTACCCCATTTTTCAGCTCATATTAGTTTTGCTCTTTCAAACGTTTAATAAAATCGAGGTGTAGTAGCTATACACATATGAATTTGCTAACAAAAACAGGCAAATTTAGCTTATTCGGCAAGGCCCACTAAGTCTCAAGTCAAGTCGTAGCATGGGTTTTTCCATCTACTTAATTATTCCGTGTACATTTAGAAACCTTTATGTCACAAATGCGAGAAAATACTCGTATTCCAGGAATTTCTATTGGTAAAGGAGACATATGGTCGAACACTGGAACAAAATTTATTTTTGCCTGAGCTTTCGAGCTCAGGCAAAAATAAATTTTGTTCCAGTGTTCGACCATATGTCTCCTTTATGTCACACTTTCTCTTTCGTTCCTTTATGACTAGGAAGTAATCTCAACTAGACGTTTGTCTTCCCCCGGACCGTTTGTAGTTTGATAATAGCTTTACGAAACCAGGTGCGAATACTAACCTCCTTTTTGTTCGAAAACCCATATGGTTGGCTTTTGTATAAACCTGCTGACCCCACAAGTTTAAGCAGATTTAATTCTGCTTCTGTCAGATCATCTTGCGCTCGCGGGCGCCCCTCGACTAAGCATACTTTATTACCCAATTAGGAAATGAATTTGGCATTTGATGCTTTTGATTGGTTGTTCACGCATACTGAGCAACTCCACTTAATGTGTGCCACTTAAAACCTTTGCGGAGTTGTTTATCTGTGTTTGTTGGTGTTAATTATTGACAAGCAACACTTTGCGCAATGCTCTTTGCGAGACAGAGTTGGAAGAGGTTGTTGTGTCGGACAGTGGCGTGTATATTATTTGTAGGTCTGATATTGTGGAAACTATGGGCAACATTCCTGACAGCACATGTTTCACCGACAACTATCTCCCTAGATAAATTGTTTGAACATACAGAAGTGGATCCCAGTCGTACTGGTTGGCCTAACTACGATATCCTCCTTCGTCAATCCAAAGTGATAATCGATTAAATTGGACGACTGAGTAAAAGTAAATTTTCCGAGAATACCACTTTCTCTCGACTACTTCAGCAGGCAACTGTACAACTTTCAGCCAGGCTAAATATATTTGATCGGCTGAATGGCAGAAGAGAGAAAAGACGCACTCGAATAAAATCTTTGAGTCTGCGACTACAAAGGCAAATTTTAAATCTACATTATCCTACGCATTGCCTTAATATGAAAATAGATCTTACAAATAAAAGTAGGGTTTGCGGATTTTGTTGCCTTTGCCATCATGTTGCAAACACTTTCGGAAACTCCTTCGCTATGAATCGCACCCTTATCATTAATGGGTATTTATGGGGTGGTAACTTCAACCAATCACATCGTGCAGAAATTTGACTGCTGTTCAAAACAAGGTGGCAGTGCATTTGGCTTCGATGCAAATTCAAAATGGAGGACAATTTGATCCACCCGGACTTGCTGATGAATGGGCAATTGCACTGGAAGACATTCACGGTGCGCCCTATGTCTGGTTTCGCGGCCACTTACTGTCTTTCCTCCTGCGTCCAGGGAGTGAGGATTTGCAGTCTGCTATCAGTAACACGTTTAAGGAGATTTGGTCCACTGGCGACACAGACCGTGGTCCCTATGTTGGTGTGCATGTTCGCCGAACGGACAAAATAGTCAATAAAGAAGCCGGATTCAACTCACTTTCCGAGTATATGGTTCATGTGAAACGTCTGTTCGCCTTAAAAGAAGTCCAATTCCAACTGGAAACCGGTACGGCCGATGCTCCCACTTGGAGTAAAAAGAGACTCGTCTACCTAGCTTCCGATGACCCCTCTGTTTCTACAGAAGCTAGAGAGCAGTACACAGACTACATAATCCTAGGAGACCAAAAAAAGCCAAATACTACAAAAATACGACAGAAGACAGTATCATGACAGATATTTTAGCTCTTGCTAAATCAGACTTCCTGGTCTGTACTGCCTCGTCCAATGTCTGCCGACTGGCCTACGAACTGATGCTTGCTCAACAACCAGCCAATGATGATGTGACCTTCAATTTCCAGTCCGTTGATGTCAGATTTATCAGTCATAGAAGTAGACAAAGACGGTGGAAAGTCATCGCAGATTTTAAGGACAGCAACCAAGTCTTAAGGGATTTTTATTCGCTGTCTGCAAATTCTTCTGATGGATTTTTGCGCACCATTTGCGCATTAGATGGAAATTGTCACAAGCAACTGATACCCGCCTACTTATGGCAAGAGATTCTTCTTAGATACTCCAAAAGGTAAAACATCTATCCAGTAACTGTCACTATCAGTAATAAAGTAGTTATAGCTTGGAATGCTCTCCCCGAGGATATTCTTATGTCCCCACTTGTGGAAGCATTCAAGAGAAAGCAAGATTTGCAGAGCCAAAACGTCCTCCGAAATTAGCATTGTTGAGCGTTGTTGTTGTGGTCGTAGGCTACGCAGCTCGTAAAGCTCTTCCCAATTTATATTATAAAAACATACTACTCGCCACTTATCAATAACATGTTTATTTAGAAAACTACCGACTACCTCGTTTTTATTAGTTAGATGGCAGTTTCGTTAACCAGGAAGGATGCACAATGGGCGCGTCTCCGACAATCGGTGACATTTACGTGACCTCCGCAATCTTCTCTTCGTGGGACCCTTGGTACTATGGCAAAAACCGCGATGGACTCCCCCTGACATGCTTCAAACTCTCTTAGCACAGGCCATCCGATTCGAATATACTCTGCACTCTCTCCCTTCACCCCCCCCCCCCCCCCCGGGCGACAGTTTTTCTCCTTGAATCTCTCAAATGGCATTCAAACCCCTAGACTTCTGAACAATGCCTGAGGATTTTTTCACTGTCAGCCATCCCTTACCCAAATTCAAATTACCGGCAATGCCACTGTTCTGAAATGTTCTGCAGATCAGATGCATTGAAAAACTGTCCTGTACCAATCGGGAGTTGAAAGTTATTTACCTATATTTCCCTCAATAGAGCCTGACCTGACCTGCCTATCATAAAAACCTATTTCTGCCATTTGTGTAGACTGAGGTTTATCTTCCATCCCGTCAAGTCTTTCTCTCAGTGGGTTTCTTCAACGCTGCTGTTACCCAGTTTGTCTGTTATATTCTCTATAAATTGCTTTCCGAAATCGGTTATGTGCCAGGTTCGTTTATCTCACCCATAAAATCTTATTACAAGCACACCAGTATTATAGCAGTCCGTGTTCCCTCTTTTCCGACGGGAGTCAAATATCAGATTGTTGTCCATTCTTGTTTTAGCTCAGTGTCATTTCATTCGAGGAATGTATCTGACACCTGTCAGTATAATTGGCCTAATGATTTGTTCCAATATGCCAGATTTATAAAAGGGTTGACCACGGAAAGAGAGTCGCTCTCGGTAAAAGTTTAATTCACCACCCACTTGAGATACCCATAGCCGGTGGTTACTTTTAGTTTATTTTATTTTCAGCTAAGTTTAGCTTTTAGGTTATTACTTTATTTGGTAATTTAATTTAGGTTTAGTTCGCTTGATATTCTAGCAGGAAATAACTAACGTAAGATAAATATACTTAATAACTATTGTTAGAGGTTTGGCAGATTGCAGTACATCGATTGACTCAATTGTGAAAAGTTCGTGGCCTCGTTGGGAGCCGAACCCACTCAGCAAGGAAGGCTTTTTTGCAGCCAACGTTCTATCATTGAGCTACGAGGCTCATCGTGCGCCGTGAATGTAATCACACTCGAACCGATTTTCTTGCCCAGCATGACTGCACCTATGTAATTTACTAATACGGACGCTGTGTGGTTAAATTCATGGCACACGGTGAGCCTCATAATTGAGTTTGACTCCCATCGAAGCCGCGAAGATTTCGCAACTGGGTCAGTCGAATTAAATTACTACTTATATACCTAAACTAAATTAAAACTTAAAGTGAATGAATAAGCTAGAAAAATTAACTAAACTAATACGGTCGATCCCACAAGTCACAATTCTGGAGCTAGGAGTATTTAAGGTGGCCGTTTAACCTAACTTTTACCTCTTCTAAAAAAGCAAACCAATTCCAATGCCATTTATAATTCCTATAAGTTCACCTGCCTAATTTGCTTCCGCGGCTCCCGGAGACACGTCTCTAACGGGCCCTATGTTTTTACAAGTTCTCGTGGCTATAAGTGAGCCTGTTTATTCCCTGGCAACGGATAAATTAGTCAAAGGTGGCACAACTGGGCGAAGGAGAGCAACGCAGCGTGCTAAAATAAGTAAGAAAAACTACAACATTTAATGGCACAACATCCGGTGCAAAATATGTGGCTAAAATAAAACAATATACGATCTACGTTCATTATGGCTCTTAATTCATGCAAAATGCCCACATTTGCGAAATATTGATACTCTTTTGCTCATCGACATTTAGTAAATTTGTAACACTGATTATCGTGTAGCCTATTCTGAAGGTATTTTAGTCACGAGGAGCTTCTTTGTGACCGCTAACAAAAAGTACTTATTGTAAAAATTGCTACTTACGTTGTATGCACTTTTATCATCGACTTTGACTGCCATTTTCAATTCGAATATATTTTATGGAGGCCATGCAAAAAAATTGTTTCTTGTAGTCCTTTGGTACAACATTACGCCCTCTTTAAATATTAACTTAAAGAAAGGGTATCTTTTGGTTTTAGAAAGTTTTCTTATTGCGATATTTTTTAGGATTATGGGAGATTTATTCACAATAGGTCATATCCGTTAATTTATTAATTCAGTCAACAATATGTACAGCATGCTCCACATTTATTGCAACATTTTATGAGAACTATGTGACTTCTTCCTTAAACCGCAGGCAAAAATGTTCTTTTCTTTAAATAGGATGTACATAGCGCGCAGTGTGTAAACCTTGAATTCAAGTGTAGCAGTCGGTAGGTTTCAAAAGTATTCGGTAATTTAGAAAGTATTTTAAACCAAAGATATCCTTTATTTCAATATGAAATTTAAAGATGGCGTCATTTACTACCAAACGAGCGCAAGAGAGCATTTTTTCGTGCATGTTTTCGATAAAATATGTTTGAATTGATAATGGCAGTCAAAATCAATGATTAACACGCATATTACGTAGTAGCAACTTTTACAGTACATAATTTTTGTTAGCGGTCAGAAAGAATCTCCTTGAAAAGCTGGCATCTTATTGTGACTGAAACGACTTTAGAATAGACTACACGATAGTCAGTGTTACAACCTTACTTAATGCCGATGATCGAGAGAGTATTGATCTTTCGCAAATATGAGCATGTTGCACAAATTCGGAGCCATATTTTATATTATTTGGAATAGTAAGTTCTTAGACAATCGAAATCCCTGTCAGTTTTTCGATCATTCTACCACGCCATTTATGAGGAAGTAGTTTAGGAACGGTTAAAAATAGTAAGGCGCCTGCCTTTGTTTGTTTTAATATAAACAGCAAGAGGCCAATTATACTGCATTTATTACTTTTTTGAAGTTCCTCAGTTAACTAACTAAAAATAGCCCCCTTTTCCGTTCGTCCTTGCGGCAACCTTCGTCTTAGTCCATATTCTTGCGATTCCTGAATGGAATGCACCTAAACAGTGCGTCTTAGGCATTTTGTCTCAACCAGTACGTCCACGGCAAAATCCTGAATGAAAAGTCATTTGCCCAACATGGATATTAATATGTACCATTTTGTCGGTTCCAATTTATTCGATCAGGTATGATGAATCACCAATCAGCTAACGACTATATGTACCAGCTAAATTGTCTATTCACTTTTGGATTGAAATTGCTTATACGGCTACCTCGTATGGCACTGGAGCAGGTACGCTGGATCAATGTCTCTCAAACGTTTTAACTTGTGGAGCACTCCACAAATTCACTTTTAAAACTACCCAGATCACACCAAATGTTGAAAGTTTGGAAGTCCTGACCAAGGAGATGCTAGACTGGGTCATTTTACTCATACTAAATCTGGAATCAAAATACATCTAATTGACTACCTCGCAGGATGCTCTTACCTTCGAAAATGGCTATTTTGCCCACCAGCAAATGCGTATCTGTTGTAGGTAGTAGTTTCGACAAGCAGAAGGGTCCCCCAAATCATAGGTCAAGCAGGAAAGTACTGGTGGACAGAAATTTATTGTCACAAAATATATGGTACAAAGGTCGTCAGCTGCTCTCTGTGCTTGCAAGCCAGATGTGTCCGCGAAGTTGTGTGGGTTACGAAAGCATTGATTGACATCAAGTGTATGTGTGCTTCAAGCAGCGAGTCAATCGATGCCATTAAAAAAGCCGACACGAGTTAATTAATCACGTGGGCTGCAAGTTATGGCAGCCGAGATCAGGATGGCTCACGCTCAGTTGGGCTAGACGGCAGACTCCTACATATCTACTCATCGACTATTTGCAGTGCTTCTAGTTCGTGATTGTGGTTCGGTCGGAAACTATCATTCACTTTCTTACGGCTACGACAATCTAGACTGCAATGAAGGCCGAATCACTTTCTCAGGGCAGAAAGGTTTTTGGCTCCGGGCTGCGCTTTGCAAGGCTGACAGGGACGTTTGTGCAACAGATCCTTCGTAAGATCGGCGAGTTTCTTTTGTAGCCCATCTTCCTACCTTTGTAACTTTAAATGTAATGCAAATGTTGTCAGTCTATACTGAGCACACCTATGCAAGTGTCAATCGGACCTCCTGTCGTTAATCAGCTAACACCCGGTTGCCAAACTGATGCGTTCACTCATGTAGTCTGCATGAAGTTAAGATTAATACTCACCATATGTCTAATTTAACGAGAAATCACAATTCAGTTTGAAATCAGTCAAAACGCACCTACCAAAATGCCGAACGATAAAGATTGGTTGTGTAAAACACCCGCGTTTACTGTGTATAGCAAAATAATTGCTTCTTTATAGCAGACATAGGTTGGCTTAATATTTCAGATAGGTGTTTGCATTTTAACGTTTCTATACTCACAATAAAACGCATGCTTTACGGCTGTACGGCCTCCATGACAGTTTCGAGTTCAAATTCAGGTGGTTTCAGTTCCAGCGTATGCAATCATTTAGTAGATTTTAGAAACTAGCAGTTAACAGCCTAAAAAAATGAAAAAGGTAAAATAAGTAATACAAGTATTGTTTATTTAATTTTAAGGAAGAAACACAATTTATCAAGAAAAAAGAATTTCCGAAGATTCGGAAATTTGTGTCACGTGAATATGCTCAAATAGTAGAAGTACAAAATGCTTGTCTACGTAAGTAACTGATTAAATAAAACAGCATGGATAGATTAACATTCGAACAACTATTTTCATGCATATTGCACTGCCGGCAACGATAAGGGAGATTGGAATGCTCATTTCTGGTTCATTAACCGCCATCAGATAGTCATACCGTAACACAGATTGGTACACCACCCGAGACTCGATCCCGTGATCCTTTGATAAGAAATCTAACGCCATAACCGTTCAGAAGAACAAGATGCGATCACTGGAACAAGGGCTTTATTTTCCTGCCGTTTCGGATTCCCTCGGGATCCTTAATAATAGGTGATGATAACACAGTCATTGTCATGGTAGTCACTTTTTATAGTACATGCTTTATCTTGGCGGTCAGAAAGAAGCTCGTTAGAAAGCCGGCATCATAAAGTGACTAAAATATGTTGAGATTAGGCTATATGATCATCTCTATTACAGCCATCGCAAATTCTGGGGTTTAACTTACTTAACTCCTGCAATAGATTAATAGGTTTTCAATGGCTCAAAGCGTATTAGTTTCTTCTGCAGTGGGTGCAGTGTCAGATGATGCTGATACACTGTAAAGACGGCGGAAGTAGTCAGTCCAAACTTTGAGCACAAACTCGTCCCGACCTAGAAGTTTTTACTTTTTCTCTGCAAGTAGTAATGGGAATAAACTAACGAGTGATGGCTTACTACATACATACTGACACTGGATAAGCCACATAGCGCGTGACATATCTGGATCAGTCATTTCCCTTGCAGTATTGACTGTTGGGGGCGTCCACCACGTCGGAGTCCCACTGGCTAAGAAGCGAATTGAGGTGAATGAGCTCCCGGCGGCAATGCCTCTGTATCGATATTTGAAAATATTATCAACCATGCTGTGGATCATGCTGTATACATTACAGGCAGCATTAACAGATACGGTGTGAACTAAATGAGCACCTGAAAATTGTAAAAAAGCTCATAATCATAAATTTTTTTAAAACCGAAAGGTGCCCTTACTTTAAGTATAAAATTTAAAGAAGGCGTAATTTTCTGCCAAAATTCAGAATTCCGGCAGCTATTGCATGAGATAGTGAATCTACTTTGCAGAAAGAATGGAGAATAGGTAATATGAATTTGACTAACAGACGAGCGAGCAACCGATGGCCTCAGCACCGCGTCTGAAGTGAGGTGACCACGAGAATCGCCATCACGTGTGAGTCGGTCTTGACAGGTGATTTGTCAGACAGATTGCTAGATGGACGGACGTAGGCGGCCAATACCTTCGTAGTCGTTGGTGGCGGTGAGTTTTCGCGCGAGGTCGTATGCGCGAAAAAGTCACAACAGATCTGTGTTGAAGGCTCACGTGTCCTACATGGCACCGACACAATGAGCTCTGAAGCAGGACTAATGAGCCAGAAATGGATAGTCTACTTTCCCTCTCGTCCTTGCCGGTAATTATATCTGCTTAGACTACGAGCCGCTCTATGGCTGCTGGCGGGGCTAGAAAATGATCCGGCAAAAGAAACTTATTTAGCCTCACTCATATACCCCTAATCCCAGAATTTTGTCCTGCAAAAAGGGTGGTTATAGAGTTTTGCGGGGTGGGGAAAGAGGATTGGCAGAGAAAAAAACATTTAGAAGTAAGTGGAAAGTGAAAAAATGTAGTCGAAGTTCCTTCCCGCGGTCGCTCGGAGTAAGTTGTTGCGCATGCAAATCGAAGGTGTGAGCAGCACTTCGCGCCGCGGCCTATACTATTTTAACTCCAGAACGGTAAGTTGGACCACAGGTAAGTTGAAGTAGGCGACCTCCTAACCACCATTTCAATTTTTCAGAAAATTCAAGAAACCTGCAATTCCATAATCGGGTTTTTCCACAATAAGTTAAATGATAATATAGATTAGAAAAATCTGCAGATATAAATCAAAGACACTTCTAAATACAGTAAAATAAAAATGCATTTAGCATTTATTAAAGCATATTCCGCTGCGTGTCCTAATTCCCCGCCCATAAAACTCGATAACCACCGTTTTCATAGGAAAACCTGCAGGTTGTAGGGGGCTACATAAGCTAGTGTTGCCAAGGAGCCTAAGGCAGAGCGGGAGGTATGCGTTCCGCTAGCGATCGGTGAACGTTCATCAAAGAGTTTCAACTATTTTTACATACAGTAGGTAAGCTCACTCAGGAAATCCAAAGATTTTACAAGGAAATCCCTGTTACGCAAACGCAGCTTATGTTGTGCGCCTCCCGCACTTGCAGGAGTAAAGTAATGGTCGTTCTTCAAAATAAGGCATATTGCGGTTCATCACTTAATGTAACGAGGCCTAGTCCACTGCCTCGCGACCCGAGCCAGGAGAATCTGTTCCCCAGAGACACTGGAGAAAGAACTCGTACTCATCAAAAACACCCTACAAGAAAAAAAGATTTCCTTAGAAGTTCATCAGTAAGTTTATGGAAGAACGTACACCAAAATCGGAAGTACCGACGGCTGAGAAGAAAACCTTATTTCTTACACTGCCATTTCAAGCTGATCCAGCAAGCGAACTTCTACAGCTTCGTCTGAACGCTACAATAGCGCGTACATCTCCAGCGGCTAAGTTTAGCTTAGTATTTTCAAGCATTCCACTTCTTCGCCTTGAAAGCAAGGATAGACTCTCATTCCAGACCTCATTAATGTGCATCGACAACTTTATATGCTTCTGTGGGGCAAGTAACATTGGTCGAACAATTAGGTGGCTATCCAAGCGTATGCGGGAACACCATCCTGTCTGGCTTAACAAAGGCGAGGTCAAGTCAATATCTAGTGCGATTTTGGCTCACTTGGTTGACAACGGTCACCGGGTAGACGTAAACCAAGCGTTTCTTGTCTTGTATAAAGTACCAGCGAAATACTCCAAGTTCCTTCGTCAATGGATACTTGCGACGGCAGAAGCTGTGGCCATACGACTCACAAACCCGATCTTATGTGCACAGAAGGCCTTCGTAGTGGCCCTACGTCTCCCGTGGCCGAGAACATACTCAAACTCAACATGCATCAGCACACCTACTAGCATGCTGGTAGGTGATGAGCAGACAGTGACAACTGGTGTCAAGACGCCGCGACCAGTTGACATGAACTAATTATGAGGCACGCCCCCTCTCCTTCCTGCCCCCGTTGATCTCTTACCGATTCTCCCTCCCTCTCATATACCGTTGGTTGGTTGCTGAAACTTTTGCTAACTCTGCCCCCTCTATATTATTGTACACACCTGATGATAAAATTAATCGAAAACGTTCGTTCGCCTATCTTGACTTCTTGAATTAATGTTACCTTGTTTTGAAATACCTGCTTCTTTAGAAAAGCGGATAAATCCGAAAAAAAGTGGATTTCAGGCGTACTAGGTAAACTTAAGTTTTAACTTTACAGAAAGCCTGTTCATGCATTAAGCGGCACAAGTAGAATTTCGTTTTGATCTAATACTTTTGTTAAATTCTCGGATACATGTGCTTACATATCACGTACACTGTAACGTATGCTGCTGCACAACAACCCAATGTTCGAGCATGTATTCCAACAGCGTTTCACGAGAATCACTAGTTGTTTCTACTGTGTGTGAATTGTTGGAGTTACGGTGGACAAAGGCAACCAGATTTGTGCCTAATCACGCCGACTAGAAGTTCACTGCGAGCTCACGTGCGGACATGCCAGTGAGGGACTAATAAATTCAAATGGAACCGTAAACGTACCATTTTTGAATATACTAAAAGAAATTATATTCGTTACTTTTCTTCGTAAAAATTTCGGCATTTTGTTTACGACGAGGTTCAGATGGTTCTTGAAATTGCGATTTAAACTTGATGATTTTACTAGCTTCAGTTGTTTTGCCATAAATAAGGATTATATTCTGCGTGCTTACTAGAACCTTCAAATACGATATTTATTAAGCGCATTTACCTAAATTGTGAGTTTTCGGGCATTTGTCTGGGTCAAAGTTTTAGAATCATCTAAACATGTCAATTCATTGCCGGAGAAAATGAACGTCTGCAACAATCGTCACAAAATAATATGCCTAGGATCAATTCAAAAAATTTCTATAACAACGTATCTCTTGAGAAGGAGCTTTATTTCGATATTTCCACGTCCCCCATCTGCATACTTTACCTTTTCGAAGACTAGGTCAAAATAAAAACGGCAAAGTTGACCAATTTTCGGACTTCCCTGGGTACTGAGAATAAAACTTCTGCTGAAAGGGAAAGAACTCACATTTCTGTGTATACTGGAGCAGTTTTTAAGTTTAAATTTAGGCTTTGTTCTTAGATTGCAAAAGCACATCAGAGTGATAGAATATATAAAGTACGATTTTGCGAACACTGAGAATCTTCTACCCGTTCCGTTTCAAGTTTCCTTATTCCTTCACAGCGAACCATAGATTAAAACAGATTGGACGGCTTGACAGAGGAGATTGATGGCATGGCTCAGGTGTTCATATATATAGATATATGCGTATGTGTATTCACTCAGGAATTTCCGAACACCGATCCAATATACTCACGAATTAAACAAAGCCCACGTGGTGGCAAGAGGTCCTGAAACGGGTGATCACCTGCCAGGCCGATGCCGGCCGTCATAATAACAGAGAAGGATGACAGCATTTGGCGGTAACTTGATACAGAACAGTTCCGGGCTTATTTGCCTTCATTTAGCCAAGCATAACCCTGAACACCAGCTAGTTCAGACAAAACAAACATGCGCACTAACAGACGGTGTAGCTGGTTCACCACTGGGGTCTATCAGATGGGTCATAGGTACTTCATCCAACCGCAGTTTACTGTCCTTATTTTCGAGATGGAAAAACCAATAACAGCCTTAAAAGTGTATTCTTTTATAGTACAACACAAACAAACAAGGAAGTTTGGTTGGCAAAGTTTACTAGCATGGGAAATTCCTAGAATATAAAGAAATGTTGGATTTGGCCCAGTGGAGTCGATTTCTTTCTTAAATATCTTCATTTGCACTGAATTCTTTCCAATAAACCGCATTTTTTGCCTCAAGTCTATTCAATGAACAAAATAAACAACTATAATTCTTGTAATTCATCTTCCGCTCACCGGAATAAATTTGGAGATTGGCCGACGTTTCGGACATTTGGACCTGCTGTCCTTTGTCAAAGCGAATACTGGCTGTTATCGATCAGTAGTTTAAAGTTGCGGCTGTAAGTGCTGGCCTTGGGCTGATTGATTTTTCTGCGTTCGCTGTCTGGCCTTGCTTGTTGATTTTGGCTTGGCGTGACGACAGTTGGTGGTCTGTTCTCTCGCCACGGTAGAGGATGCTGGAAATCCAGCTCCCTCTTCCGGTGGTTTCGTCACATAGCCGTGTTCGTCTGCAAATCCTTACTTCGGTTTGACCATGCCCTGTCCTTTACTAACGTAATGGCGCAGGACTTTGTAGGCTGCAGGGAAGTCCAGATGCCTGTTGGCAGAATTGGTGGCCTCAAGCGTCAATCTTTCAGCTTTTGAGGCTCCTCGGCCTACGATGGTCGTTCCGTGAATATCAAAGTCGTGGCCGGTCTCTCCGATATGTGCAGCAAGCTGCGGGTTAGGGTCTAGTCTCCGGGCCACTGCTTTGTGTTCTTGCAGGCGGGTCTGCAATTTGCGTCCTGTTTCTCCAACTTAATAACAGTCTCCATCGTCGCAATGTATTTTGTAAACAACAGCGGAGGTTTCAGTTGGGGGCAGTCTGTCTTTAGTTTGCATCGCTCGGCGGCGTATTGTCGCCTTAAAATTTTCATCTTCACAATTCATGAGATAGCCACTCTTTTGTACATTTTTAATAAATCTCCTCCGAGCATCAGTATAATCTTAGGTCTAACACAAAGTCAAGTGTGTTGTTGCGAGTTTTTTTTAGCTATGAAAAGTCGATAGCATTTTCCGTTTTCGTCAGGCACGAGGTGCAGTCGATCAAAGCAAAAAGGAGTTCGCTGGCTTTTCTTGATACAAACGCAATAGTTATTACAGTTTCCATAAACAAATGTGTTGACAGGCCAGGCAGTCAATATTTAATCTGAATGGAAATGGCATGAACTGGCATGCAATTGTTAGCATGCAATTTCGTGTATATTAAGAAAAACAAAAAGAAAAGGGAGGTTTTGGAGCGAAAATTTAAAAGGTTGAACCCAGCTGACAATAAGAACTCAGACCTGGTCCACAACCTTCCGTCCAAACCTCACACCGCCACACAACTTTAGTCGTACAGCGTGGAGCAACTTTCAACGCAGAAGACGCTTCACCAGCTGAATTCATCGCCGCCCTTGAATCAGCTCTTCGATCATCAAAGGCCTCAGAAGACACAAAAGAGTTAATCCACCATAAAACATCATCGCTGCTTATGCAACGCAACAAGTTTAAAACTCTTTGCCGAGAAGAACAGGGAGCACTAAAAAGTCTAAAGGCCGATGAAGAAATAATCATTCTGCCGGCTGACAAAGGTCGTTTCACCGTAGTGCTCAGCAAGTCTGACTAACAAGCGAAAGCTCAGAGCTTACTTGATGACAAAACGTCGTACAGGACATGTCCAGCCAGCGAAATGAAACATTTACTTACCCAAATGAGCAAGAGCCTGGCGAAACTCAAGGCAAACAATACAATCATGCCCACCGATGGGTTTTCTATGAAACCAACCAACACGGCCCCAGCACGATTTTATGGCCTACCGAAAGTCCACAAAGAAAACATACCACTTAGGCCAATCGTCTACCTTCGTGGCACCCCTAAATACGGTTTGGCAAAGTAGATGTTTACTCATCTGAAGTTCTCGCCGGTAGGTTCAGCAACAACCGTAGCTTCTGCCAAACAGTTCCTTGAACGGATAAAAGATCTGAGGTTGGAGCCGGACGAATCCATGGTATCCTTCGACGTGGTTTCCCTCTTCACTTCTATCCCACAACAACTAGCGATTGATGTTATGGGACAACTTCTAAATGAATGCTACGATGAAAGCGAAAAACCTCTGAAGTGTGACCATTTGCTCGAACTTCTACGACATTGCCGCAAAACCTACTTCACATTTGGTGGGCAAATGTACGAGCAAATAAAAGGCACTCCCATGGGCTCCCCCTATCAGGCCTGATTGCTGAAGTGGTCCTTCGGCGGAAATAACACTTGGTCTTCGCCAATTATCAACTTAAGTTTGGGCTCGTTATGTGGATGACACTTTTTTCGTCGGCAAAACATCTGATATCGAGCACCTCAAAGATTTTCTTAACTCGGTTGATCCAAACATCCAATTCACGATGGAAAAGCCACCGACACAAACCAAGTGTTACACTTCAACAGCAATCACCCCATTTGTCACAAACGCAGTTGCGTTCTTACTCTTTGCAAAAGAGTTTAAACACCCTGTGGCACTCCTGCGGACAACAGAGTTGAAGAACAATACCTTTATGAACTCTTCCAAGCCAATGGGTACCCGATGTCATTTATAAAACGCAGCAGGCGTTGAGTGAACAGACAACGGCCGATGCAACAACAACCTGACGTCTGGAGGGCTATTTCCTACATAAATGGAGTCTCTGAAGCAGTCTCACGACTGTTACAACCCGCTGGAGTTGGCATAGCCCATCGACCTGAGGCAACAATACGCCGGCGTGTGCTGCAACCCAAAGATAGACTACTCCTACCGAAACCTCTGCAGTTGTCTACAAGACACGTTGCAATGACGGAGACTGTAATAATGTGGGAGAAACAGGCCGAAAATTGCAGACTTGCCTACGCGAACACAAACGGGCGGCTCAGAAACTAGACCCTATCTCGCAGCTTGCAGCACACATTGAGGAAACTGGCCACAACTTCGACATTCAAGGAGCAACTATCATAGGCCGACGAAACTCAAAAGCCGAAAGGCTGACCCTTGAGGCATGGTACGTAGATGCCAACTCCGTCAACAGGCATCCAGACCTTTCCGCGGCCTACAAAGTTTTGCGCCATTATGTTAGCGAAGGAGGAAACAAGGCCACGCCTAACTTCAGAATTTAAAACGAACAGGAACCCGCTAAGAACCGGCCAGAAGAGGATGCAGGATCATCAGGACCCTCTACCCTGGGGACAAGGCATTACACTAATTACTGCTCATGACCCCAAACGACAGCCGTCTTCACTGACAGTTAATTAGCGTTTACCACTATAATTTCCCCCCCCCCGAACTCCATTCTTCTGGTTCATGTGTCTTTTCCCTTGACGACCGCTGACAGTTGGTTGGCCTTTGGCCACTATAATTAGCCTCCTTTTGGTTGCTGCTTCTTATCTCTGAAGATGAACTCCTGTAAGAGTTCGAAAGCTCAAGACAATAAACAAATTGATCTGGTGCTCGGCAAGTCTTCTTCCTTATCCATACCTGGAACGCGAACCTTTTCATTCATAAGAGAAACTTGCTTCAGTCAGATTTCAAGAAGCCTAGTCAGGCCAACAAACCTTTTCGAATATTCATCATCAGGGCGTGAGTTTGCTTCCTTCCTCCATTATCATCGTGAATTGGGGTGCCAAGGTCAATCAAATCCATAAATTATTTGACTTGCTTGAACTTAGTAGATGTAGTAGAAGGAGGTGGCAAATTTGCATTATCCATTCAACCCAATTTACAAACTCGGCAACCTCGGTGGAATTCGAACCCACGCTATGAAGGAAAAAGCTTTAGTACAACCAGTGCTCTAGCCAACTGAACAAATGCCTCAGACTTATGATGCAAATTTGCGAACCTGACCATCCCCTCCCCCTCCCTACTAATTAAGCGTACCTAGTAGTCATCCGCTGGATTCTAGATTGATTGCTTAGGAAATAATACCTGAGCAGTTGGCATACTGTATCAGAATTCATTGATTAACGTTCATCTGACCAATAACAGAGCACATCCGTCCCGCCCTGCCTTGGGTTTCGACAGGGGCCTTGCTATGCGTTACAGCTGGAAGTGGGCAGATAGTATTTCCGGCAAAGACAAGGGAGACCGGAGTATGCATTTCTGGCTCATTAGCCGTTGTCAGTCAGTCATACCGGAAGCAAGTTGTTAGGACGGCCGAGTCATAACGTAAATACTTTTACTCATAAGAACGAGATAAGAACCTTTGTCCGGTTTTATTATGAATAGATCAGTATTTCGGCGCAAAACTTTGAGCTTCTCCAAATGCTCTTTCGTGATGTGTCCAATACTTAGAGGTTTAGTTCTAAGATATTGATAGCAACAATTAACAAGTGTAGATTTGAAACATTCTGCCTCCTCTGACGTTGTAGGTACTAAGTCATGCGTCTGACTCAAAACATTTTCGAATTGCACTTCTGCCCCTAATCTGTTCGGCCTTCTATAAGGAAAACAAAATTTGTGGCCTAGAGATAGTACTTCAAGCAGGTGTTTGTCAAGCGTCATCTTGATAAAATTATGCACATACCGCTCCGGATCACTTGGGAATGAGGATTGTGCCTTCGTCGGATTGATACTGTGGATGAGTTTTGTCCGTTTTACTTCCATACGTCTTTGATTCAAAGTCTGTACGTAGCTGCTGAATTTCATTCTATCTTCATCGCTTAAGTCATCTAGGACTGCCATTTGTTATTTAGATTTAGGTTTAGCTCATTGATCTTCATTACGACACCTTCCAGTCGATTCTCGGCATATTTCTTAAAAATGTAGTTCGAGATTATCGTCCGACTACTTCGAAGAGACCTCCAGTAATCGTGAGGATATTCACATTTGACTGTGCAGTTTGTGATGAAATCGGAAACTTCATTCGCTTTGGCAAGGCGGGTGTTGAAACGCAGGTACTCATTAAGTACCTTGAACACCGAAGGATTCTTAGATTGTTTAATTTCAGCGATGATACCCATGTAAGCATTAAAAAAGTCAAGTTAAGCGAACGAACGTTTTCGATTAATTCATCATCAGGCAATACAGTAATAATAATAAGGTTTATTTGTAAAGCACATCTTTGGAGCCGTCAAAAACCCCGGAAGGCAGGAAAAAACCTAACCCAAACCCCTTCTTTCGCAGTGACTATTGTATTTGTTTTGGTCTTTTGCTATGTCAATAGTGTGCGAAATAAGGATTTTGTTTTAAGTGAAAAAAACTTGACTTCTAAGGTACAATACTAGAAAAACATGAAATAAAATAACTATACATTGTACGTGTTAAGGTTTTATAGTAAGATTACTTGGGGTCTGGAAAAACTTTCATGTCCTTTAACTGAGGTATTCTTAGTCGTGGTCAGTTTGAAGGCGAAAAAAATCAGCTGAGGACATCGCATCTTCCGTATATATGGGTCTGCTCGATACGGAGATTACAATCGTTCTCCATTGGCAGGACTTTGATAATTAGATGGGACGTTGCAAATGTCTGAGGTGGGTTGAGGCAGCTGCGAAGCACCATCGTCATTCAAGTGCATCGGCAGAAGACACTTGGCCTTTCTTTTGTCGAATATCTGAGTGAGATTGAGATTTACATTATTAGCATTTATACTTCTGAAACATTATAAGAGTAAACAATATATATTTTAGTATAGTTGTAGAGAAAATTATTTTCTTTCATAATATTTTTTTTATAAACATTGAGATGTTAGTCGAAGAATATTGGAATAGATAAATTGTTCTGAGTTTTTGTTTTTATTTTTGTATTTTTAAGGAATGGAAAAGGAGGCAAGGCACAATTTTGCTTGAGCTTTGATTTGATCAGCGTTAGAAACCGTCCATTGGAAAGCCTCCAGCAGGGGCCAGTTTTCCCCAAAATGTGCGGGAACTCTCCTGGATCGTTAGATCTATTTTGGTCCGAATTGGTCTTCAAAGAACTGGTTAGCAAAGTGTCCTATTTTGTTCAGAAATATATGCGTCATGTCATTTGAGAAGAACTGCTTGGTCTTTCTTCTAAATTCGGCTAAACTGTGGATAGGGTAAGGTAGAGTTAACGAAAGTTTTAGGCAAACAAATCAGTATTAACAAGGGGGAAGAGGACAGAGAGAGGTAAAAGGATCAAGGGGGATCAAGGGGATCAGATTCTAATCTTAATTGGGGACAGAGAAATGGGGGTAGGGGTAGAGGGGAAGGAGAAGGAGTCGGACAAGTAGTTTATGTCATCAAGTGGTCCTCGTCTCGGGTTTTGTTGGAATGTGTGAGGACGCAAGGTGTCAACGTCCTGAGACTGTGCTGGTGGCATTTGGACGCTTGATGCCGCTGTCTCATCATTGTTTCGCGGCGTAGTAAGAGGCGTGAGGGCGGATGTTGAAAAGGCCTTTGGCCACGGGAGCCTTAGGGTCGCTACGAATGCTTTCTGTGCACATAAAATTGGGTTTGTGAGGCGAATGGCGACTGCTTCTGCCGTCGCAAGTGTCCGCTGATGACCGATGACCACTTTTTTACCAAGTGAGCCAGAAGTGTGCTTACATAAAGTGAATCAGGTGCACTCAGCGTTAACCTACACTTTGGAAAAAGAGGACAGACAGTTCCTCCTCTTTCTGGACGTCCTCCTACTAAGTTTTTAATGAAAGGGCCCTTGAACCTTAATTAAACTATTTATTTATTAATTTATCATAACAGTACAGAAAACATTCTGCCTTGGCAAAGCAGAGTGGAATCGTGATTTAAGCTTATTCTCAAGACCCCTTTAAGTAGTCTTGAAGAACGGTGTCACGGCAGCCCTCTTACTAGAACGAAAAATGGCCCTGAGGAACTCGCACAAAACAATATTTTTGCAGCCGGAACTGAGGAGGGACATGAATGAGAGGATGGACAAGGGAGAGACTGGACTGAGAATCAATGATGGGATTATAATTCAAATGAAGAAGACATTTGGGTGGGGAACACCCGTCACGATGAAGGCTGGATCTTGCCATCACGACCAGCAATAAAGGTGACCGAGGTGAGATCGAGTGAAGCCAAGAACATGACAATGATACACACAAATTTACTGAGTCTTTTTAAAAAATTGGATGAACTCAAACTCGCCGTAGACCATGTGCAACCTGACCTGACAGTGCTGACTGAAACATGATTAACTGAGCAGATAGCAGATGCAGAAGTCGGGCTGGAAGGATTTCAGCTTATCCGCATGGACAGAAAGGGACTTAAGGGTGGGGGGAATTGCGATGTTCATACGAGCTGGTATCAACTACGGCCCAGATAGTCTGTTATCACACAGAAACAATTCCTGCGAAATAATTAGTTGTAAATTGAGCGTACCTAACCAACCTGACTTCCATAGTGTCCTGGTATACAGACCACCAGGACAAATGACAGAAGCGGACGATGTACTTATCTCTGAGGTAAAAGAGATCTGCCTAGCAAAAATGTCCTAATACTTGGAGATTTGAACGCGCCATACATATAAGGGGACTTAATGCAAAGCTCGTGATCAGAAAAACTCATTCGAACAGAAACTATTTCATTTGATAAATGACATTTTTTTTACCCAGCATATCACAATGGACACCCGGTTCCGAGGTGGCCAACAATCTAGCTGCCTGGATCTCGTCATTAGTAGAGATGAAAACTGTATTCTTGGATTGCATACTCACATCCCTTTTTGTCCAAAGTGATCACTGTCTTCTTGTCTTGGAGTACAGCCATTTTTCGGTACCCATCGCTCGCGCAATAAGCGAGAGGAATGTATGGAAAGTAGATTATAAGAAAATTAATGGACAACTTCAATAAATAAATAAATTTTATATTTTAGGCCCGGAGGGCCTAGTCATTGCAAACTTAGTGCTGTGGAAAAATAAATACAAAGTTTATCAATGCTGCTCTCCATGAAACAACCACATAGACAGCGGGAGCGTTTGGTAGTGTTGGTAGATTAATTCATATTCACCAGCATATCGTCGTTTTAAAATATTAGTCAACGCATGGTGAACTAAGGAGGAAGCGGTGCAAAAAAACTCCTACCATTTAAGCTGGGGCGGCGTTCAGCGAACCCCCGCTTAAAAATAACAAAACGTAGGAGAAAAAAACTGCTTCAACAAAGTTAAGGGGTTTGGTTGAGAGGATTGATTGTAGTGCAAATGAGACAGGACTGTTGATGAGAACGAATGAGGGTTGGAAACGCTTCTTGTAATTGGAGAAATCATATAACAGCAGAGGCTGTCGTTCACCATTGTTACACCACCCGACTGGCTTCATAATCAACCATCAGGGAGGTGCGACCGGAGGAGGCCATCGCAGACAACAGGGACGACACTTTCTGGAGCCCTGCTTACGTACCTGACCCGAACGATGCCTGGTGCTTCTGTAGGAACTTAGCTCAGCAACTAGTAGCTGACTGTTGCCCGCTTAAGGAAAGCTTGCGCATCTCCCGGCCGGAATGGGTGACACCGAACATAAAAAGGAACTTCAAGAAGAAAAGAAGACTGTGGAAAATAAATGCCCGATATCAACAGCCCAAACACTTCTCAGAATTTAAGAAACAGCGAAATTTATGTCGAAGATTTCTTCGAAAAGAACAAATGGCCCTTGAGACAGAACTGGTCAAAGGAATAGCTCATAACCCAAAAGATTCTTTTCTTATGTGAATAAGGCAAAATGCAAACGAGATCTCATTCCTTGTCTGAAAGATAACGAGGGAAACAAGTGTTCGGATAACTCAGATAAGGGGAACCTCCTGTCCAATTTCTTTATGTCTATGTTTACCGAGGAGCCGCCTTTTAACGAGAATGTACAGCGATATATGATCCCAGCGGCGCAATCAACTAGTATGGTATCGTTCGCAACAGACACTGTAAGATAAGCCGCGACAATTGCCGCCTACTAAATTGCCTGGTCCGGATGGATTATCAGCTAAACTTCTGAATGAGCTCGCAGAACAACTGGCCTCCCCACTTTCCAAGATCTTTGAAAGTTCGATGGAAAAGGGGCTCTGCCTACTGACTGGAAGCTGGCCAACATAACACCTATTTATAAAGGACGAGAAAGAATGTCAGCTAATATCTAAAGACCAGGTAGTCTCACAAGCATTTGTTGCAAACTAATGGAGAAACTAATCAAAAAGGAACTAATGAGACACATTGAAGATAAAAACTTGCTAAAGGCAGCGCAACACGAATTCCAAAGTGGCCACTCTTTTCTAACAAACCTGCTGACATCCATGGAAAAATGGATGAAATCTATGGAAATGGGTTGGTCGGTTGATGCGGTCAACATTGACTTCAGCAAGGCATTCGATAAGGTTCCACACATATGACTTATATCAAAGCTGCATCAAATGGGTGTGACTGGAAACCTACTCAAATTGTTAGCCGACTTCCTAAGAGGCAGGCGTCAGCGGTTTTGTATTGGAGACGCCAAAAAAGTATGGAAAACCGTATCCAGTGGGGTTCAGCAGGGAAGCGTTCTGGGTCCCATTCTATTTCTGGTATCTGTGAACGACTGCCTTGACTGCCTCACCTGTGCGAAAGTCATGTTTGCAAGCGATTTAAAGATTTGGAAACTCAATTGAAAGCTCAGAGGATGGACAGACTTTGCAATATGACTTAGATCGCTTGCAAAAGTGGTGTGAAAAGTGCCTACTGCAGCTCAACTTCCACAAATGCCAAGTAATCCGCTTGCGGTCTAGTCGCAGAAAGGTGATGCCATTCGAGTATGAAAACTTGATCGGAGGTCACCAACTCGGGCAAGTGAACGAACTACGGGATCTAGGTGTATGCATGACGCCCAAATTCAAACCGTCAACTCACCGTGCTAAAACTGCAGCGAAGGCTATGGGCATCCTCGGAGCGATCAGAAGGTCCTTGTTCGATTTTGATGAAGAGCTTTTTGGGTGAGTCTTCGGAACATTTGTTCAACCGATGTTAGAGTATTGCTTCTATGCGTGGTGCCCCTGGATGAAGAACGATTGCGCAAAGCTTGAGAAAGTCCAAAGAAGGGCAACCAAGCTAGTCAACAGCTTAGGAGGTCTCCCATATGAAGGTCGTCTAGACAGGCTCAAACTTTTTCCTCACTATTAGAGGCAATACAGAGGAGATATGATCATGGTGATTAAAATCGTCAGGGGAGTAGACTGTGCTCTTCAGATGGCCGACTTCTTTGAATTCGTACAAACGATACATCTACGCGATCATCCGTACAAACTGAAGAAACACCATGCCAAATTAGAAGTGTGGGCCAACTTCTTCTCCCAGCGGGTCATTGAAGAATGGAATAAACTTCCTTCCTCGGTTATCATTACTGAAAGCGCCGATGCATTCAAAGAAGGCTTGATCTTACTTTGCTTGCTGGTCATACATTTGGTAGAGAAAAACTATTTATATAATGTATATATGACTTTGAACGACATGCATGATCTGACAGCATCTATCTGTATATAGGGTTTTCAAAGGCTCTGCCAATCTCCCTTACATATACTGAATTATTCTAAATTATACTCGTTGGCAGTGTTTATCATCCACCTAATGCCAATGTGGACTATGATATTTGTCTCTCACAGGCATTTCATGCCGCAGCCGGCTTGAATCTTAAGCATTGCTTGATTGCAGGTGACTTCAATCTTCCTGACATGCAATGGTTTCCACCCTCTGGTCCTTAAAAATTTTAGAACTTACTTGAGGCTATAGATATTGGCATGTGGGATCAGGTAGTCAATTTTCCCACCAGAGGAGCAAACAAAATGGACTTATTTTTTGTAGGGTGTGCGAACCAATTTCAGTGTCATCTGTAGACGCACTTGGGAGTTCAGACCATCTGACAGTTGTTACTACACTAGAACTGGAGGCGGATGAAAGCTTTTCCCAACAATATAGTTCTTATCATGTCTTTGATCAGCAAACACGGTGAAACTATTGACACATCTAAATTCCTTTGACTGGTCCGAATTTTTCCAATTCTTGGATGCAAATGTTTGTACGGATACACTGTACACAGTGCTGGATCCATTCATCCTCCATTTTGTACCTCACTAGAAAATAATACATGTCAAGGATGAAGTGTACCTTCCTCTGTCTTTCCACCGTAGGCTGCGTACACTCTCTTATCGTTTGCATCAATAGGAGGACACTTCCGTTCTGCCCTTGACCCAACTAATCTTTGAGCAGCCTAAGAAGCTCTCCAAAGAAAAGCAGAGAGCCGATGAGGCAAACTTCGCTGAAAATCCTTACCTAAATGTTGCGAAGCTCTTTTCGCACACAGTCAAATCGCAGAGAAAAGCGCAACACCCCATAATTCAAGACACCTTAGGAAACCCCATAGTTGACACTCAGTTGACCACCGATAACGTTAATGCGTTCCTATCCAAAACTTTTAGTGAAAGGTCGTTCGATGCACCTCCAGCTATCCGGGCTTTGATGGGTGCCGTCCTCGAAACCATCAGTTTTACCCTCTGGGACGTGACTGTAGCCATTCGTCGTTTTCTTCAATCTTATTGTTCAGGACTAGATGGCGCCCCAGTTAGCCTTCTATAAACTGAAACAAATGATATTTTCCCGTGTATTCTATGCAATATATTTAATTTTGATCATGAGAGCGGAACCTTTCCTTCGTTATGTAAGGAATCGCACATAATGCCTATTCCCAAGCATGGCCGGTCGACTTCATTTGACTTAATTTGAAGTCAATATTGGCTATGTTCTAGTTTTGTGCTTGGTTAATAGAGAGCGAAGTAGAGCCTTTGGTTTAAGTGACAAAAGCGACCTAAAAGGTACGATACTAACGAAAGATATGTTCAGTAATAGATCTAGTTAACAGTTTAACAGAATAAAAACTGCAGCTCGCTCAGTGACTGAAGTTCGGGACGGAGGGGGGAGGTTAACACAAGAACACAGTCTTCTCAGTCTCCCTTAAGTGTTATGGTTACCAGATTTTGCACCAGAGAAGCGTGTGTCGGCAAACAGTTGCTCGCTATCCGCTTAAGAATTAGCCCATTGCGGGCTACAGATTCAGCCCCATTGTCCTCAGCATGAGTTCTGACCGGGTTCAAAGTCCACGAAAGCCATCAGCGTAAAAGAGAGATTCCACGGGGTCGGCACCCAAAATTCATAAAAGTTGTCCTGAATGTAGAAAACTAGTGATAGATCTCTTAAACAAAGGATAGCTTTGTTGAGTTTTGATACTTCCGGGTAGCTTATTCCAGAGTGATATGGCGTTTACTGAAAACATAGTGTTATCTAACTGTACGTGCGCCGAGGGTGTTCGATCTGCCTCAGGATACTCAAGGGATTAAAGGTACGACTGTTTAAACGTTGAAACAGTTAACATATTCCCTTCCATAATCTGCGAAGCCACATGAGGTCGACGTTGGTGAGTTCACAACGTTGCTGGTAGGACAGGTTACGGCGTTCTGAAGAGAAAACACTTTTGGTGAAGAAATGCTGACGTTTGCTGTTCTCATTTACTCTGACGATGGCTTCTCGTGTGGAGCCGAAAGCTCAGAATAAAACTATGCTTCCAAAGATCGCGTTTTCCTCTTCTTTACAACAAGAACATGAGGCACGCATATTCGCTTATATTCTTGAACCGATTCTATTTTCTTCCATTCACTAGCTTGCAGAAGGCTGAATAGGGGTGAGAAGTATTCGAGACAAGGACTTACTAGGTATTAAAAAGGCTAGTTCTAACCTTAATAGTCTAAACATTTCTGAAAATAAATCCGGGGTTCGGTTTGCTTTTGAGACAATCATGGCGCAGGGCTCTGACAGATTAAGACTATTAGAATAGGATATGTCCAGATCCTTAATAACTCTGGACACATTTATTTCGTGACCATCTATGCTTAGTTCAAGTTGACGATCGTCGCCAACAGCCATCAATAAACATTTGTGCCAAGAAAGGGTGAGGTGTAATGTGCAGCGTCACTGGGCAAAGACCCGAAGATCCTTTTTATTAACTCAAACACGATGTTGTGATCTACCAGTTTATATCAACAGGCAACTTTTAAATCGCCAGCGAATATAACAGGTCTACCATACTGAAAACAATCAGGAACATTGTTGCCAAAAGGCAAAGTAAGACCGGGCTAAGTACATCATCCCGAATAACTCCATTCCAGACATATGTGGGGCTGGAGATTACATTGGAAATTTTAACTCTTTGTGTACGAGCATCCAAATAGGAGGATATTAAATTCAGAAGCTTCAAATCTATACCGAAAGAGGCAAGTTTCAGGCCGAGGAGGAGGAGGAGGAGGAGGTTATAGTTAACACTTACAAAAGGCTTGATTAAATCAGGAGAGAGAATGTCGCCTAATATCTTAAGCACAGTTATTCTCACAAGTATTTGTTACAAACTAATGGAGAAAGTAATAAAACTGAACTTTTGAGATGTTGCAGAGAAAAATTTACTAAAAACAGCGCAACATGGATTCAGAAGTGGTCGATCATGTCTCATTAACCTGCTAACATCCATGGAGATTTGGACGAATTCATTGGAAATGGGTTCGTTGGTCGATGCGACTTACATCGACTTCGGCAAAGCATTCAATAAGTTTCCATACAGACGACTAATATCAAAGCTGTATCAAATGGGTATGACTGGAAATCTACTCAAATGGTTAGCCGACTTTCTAACAAGCAGGCGTCAGTGTTTTCATATTGGAGACACCAAATCTGAATGGAAAAACCGTTTCTAGTGGGGTTCCGCAGGGAAACGTTCGTGGTCCCATTCCGTTTCTGGCATATCTAAACGACTGCCTTGATTGCCTCACTTGTAAAAAATACTATTTGCAGACGATCAGCATTTTTGGAATTTAATCGAAAGCCCAGAGGATGGATAAAGATTACAAAATGACTTGGGTAGCTTCCAAAAGTGATGTGAAAAATGGCTACTGCGGCTCAATTTTAATAAACGTCAAGTCATCTGCCTACGGTCTAGTTACAAAAGAGTGATACAATTTGAGTGTGACTACTTCATTGGAGGTCACCAACTCAAACAAGTTAACAAACTAAGTAATCTATGTGAACGTATGCCACCCACCCACGAACCTTCAACTGACTGTGCCAAAAGTGCAAAGAAAGCTTTGAGCATCCTAGAAGGATGAGGTGATCCTTCCTCTATTTCAATGCTGAGCGTCGTGAGCGAGTGTTTGGAACATTTGTTCGGCCGATGCTAGAAAATTGCGTCCAGACATGGTGTCCCTGGACGAAGGAAGATTACGCAGCGCTGGAGAAGCTTCAACGAAGAATGACCGAATTAGTCAGCAGCTTAAGAGGTCTACCACATGAAGGTCGAGTAGAAAAGTTTAAATTTTCCCTCTCTCTTATAGGCAATACAGAAGTTATATAATTGTTGTCTTCAAGGGCTTCAGGGTGGTAGACTGTGCTCTTCAGACGGCTGACTACTTTGAATGGGCAGAATAGACACATCTCCGAGGTTATTCACACAAACTGAGGAAACAACGTGCCAAATTAGAACTGCGGGCCAAATTCTCCAACCGGGTAAGAGAAGTCTAGAACAAACTTCCTTCTTCAATCGTTCTTGCTGAAAGTGCTGACGCATTTAAAAGAAAACTTGATCATACCTTTCTTGGAGTTCATACATTTGGTAGCCACCAACGATTTTCGCAATGTACATAGATGGCTTTCAGATATGCATGATGTGACAGTATCTATCTGCATATAAGGGTTTCAAAGGCTCTAACTAAGTGCCTTGTACATACCGAACTCTGGTCCAGTTGGTCAGTTTACTGATTCAGAAAAGCTTAAGGCCTTTACAATTAAGCTCCTCATTTATTATATATATGAATTTGTGTCGAATAATCGCGCCAAGAAACGTGAAACACACGCATATTTGGTGCGGATTCTAGAACTTTCCAGCATTTCCAAACATGTTGCTTAACATGCATACTGACAAACAAACTTTCTGGCACATTTTCGGCTTTTTTTATCAAGTTCTCTTCCTGTTCTTGTCTCAGCACTCATATATAATCCGCTTATGCTTTGTCGAGTGAGATAATTTGCGTAGAATTTGCGTCGAACTATTAATCGACTGAAAGAAGTGCTGAAACTAGCTTCGACTGCGGATTCTTTAAGAAAATGCCCAAATTTGCTTGCCAAAAGTGATGTAAAGTGGCGTATAAGGCTAGATATTTTCAACTTCGCCAACCTTGCACCTACTCGAAATCTTGATTTCCGGAGTTGTTTTAATCATTGGAAAAAGCTCAGGGTTTCGGTTTCTATATTCTTACGCCGAAAATGGTGTCGAATGCTCCTTCCTCCACTCAATGCAGACATAGATCTCATAGTAACCACAGATGTTGCTACGATTTTCGTTACCGTGGCCAAAGCACGCGCAACCTCTCCGGCTCTTCAGGTTCTTCATCGACTAGTACCCCTTCCTCCCGTCGGAAGCGAAAATCCTCTACCGATTCAAAGAATAACTCTTCTGGATATGGGTGTTCCGAACCTAAGATTTGTAAAACTGAACAATCTAACAAAAGGTACTTATGGGGAAGAATTGTATGCTGCCTCGCGTGTTTTGACGGAATTTATTTCAATGTGATAACCTGGCTTTCTTCTGATTTTTTTTCTTAAAATTGTGGTTTTTGTCCCTGTTGGTTCAGGCGCAGGCTAAGTTCTCATGACGTATCGCCCCGTAAGTCAAGACACACCGAAGCGCCGGTTAAGAGAGACAGACAGACCGATCTGCCGTCCCCTAACGCCGCGGCTCTCCACGAATGTAGCCCTCGCAGTCCAGTTGTTCGATTCCGTAACGGTGACCTGGGGTCTCAGCCGCAACGTGGCTCCGATGACGAGCGTCGTCGCCGCAGTCGGAGCTTAGGGTCGAAACACCACTCCTCACGCTCCAAGGCACGCGGGCTTAAAGATGGTCACGGTTCCTCCGCATCCCGGTCTCAGCATGTCAGCAGTCGACATGGCAAAAGGCGGCAAAGGCGAAGCAAAGAGAGGGCCCGACGGAAGGAAAGCCACGAGCATCACAAGGGAAACAAGCAAATCGCCGTCGTCCCCATCGGTGACGTCATCAAGCATCGTTTTGAGGTCCGTAAAGTCTTAGGCGAGGGCAGCTTCGGACAAGTTCTTGAATGCCTTGATCGCCACACCCGTTCGCTGGTGGCTGTGAAGGCGTTGAAGAGGTTGGACGATTATCGGGAGGCCGCAAAGCACGAGGTTGATGTGCTTGATGCAATCTCAAAGGCCGACCGAAGCTGCCGTTCGAACTGCATAGTAACCATTGACTTTTTTGAATGGCACAAACATTTTTATATTGTTTTCCCATTACTTAGCTCGAGCGTGTTTAGTTTTCTTGAGCAAAATGACTATGAACCATATCCCACTGAGCACGCTGCCTCTATCACCTACCAACTTTGTGAAGCAGTCACATTTATGCACAACCTAGGCATGTGTCACACTGATTTAAAGCCCGAAAATATTTTGTTCCTTGATGCCGACTATGAGGAAGTTTACAACGACCGGAAAGGCAGGTATGTTCGTGTCGTCAAGGATCCTAGGATCAAGGTGATAGACCTTGGCTCCGCGGTCGTCGAGGGGGAGAGACGTCCCACAACCATCCAGACGCGACATTACAGAGCCCCAGAAGTTGTTTTAGAAGAGGGGTGGTCTTATCCTGCTGATGTGTGGTCCGTAGGCTGCATACTCTACGAGCTCGTGACTGGACAGTGCCTCTTCATGACGCATGACAACCTTGAACACCTTGCTATGATGGAGAGGGTTCTCGGTCCTCTCCCAAAGCACATGATTCGGAATTCCAGGAGACGCAGGTACTTTCGGCATGACCGGTTGGACTGGGACGTGGACAGCTCTGATGGCCGTTACGTAAGGAGGCATCTCAAGCCCCTCGGCGAGACATGGCAATCTTCTCCTGATCTAAATACTAGGTTGGCGTATGACCTCGTAAGGGAGATGTTGATGTATGAACCTGAGTGCCGAATAACGTGTAAGCGTGCCATGGACCACCCTTTCCTGATGTCTCTAGCGAACAGTTCATAAGTTCAAAGATCTGTATATATCTATATTTCTAAGCATTCTTTGACAAGTTCTTTGACGCCGTTGTTGTGATGTGTTCTCATCCATCTTGTCAATACTCGACGCCTGTATTTACTGTACATATGCAAGATTTATTCATACCTTCTATTATTGTTTGCTTTTTTATCTCGTATTCCTTTGCCTTTCTCCACCTGCGTTTCGTCTATATCATCTCGGACTTACCATATAGGCTTTGATAATTATATCCTTTGGTATTCCTGCAGTTTTCGCGATCTTCAGTCCATAGTTTTGCGTCGAGACGCCGGATTTTATTTCGTATAGAAAGGTCGGTTCGTCTTCGTTCATAGACACCAACATTTTCTGTCATGTTATGTTAAATTTATCAAGTGGCTTACCTTAAAATTTAATTTCTCTGACAAAGGTTCTAGGAATCTGATTGCCCATCCGCCATCGAGTACAGTCAGAATGGTATGGGGGGAATCTTTTCCGGTAAGATAGTCAAGCAGTCCCAAAAAAGTTGCCTTTCTTATGAACTAGGGATAGAGAAAATCTGAAGTACGTGCTCTGGATGTGATGAACTGCTTTATCCGGCATAAGTGAACAGACTTAAATTTTTAATATTATTATCCGGTGAGTCAAAAAGAGTTAACACCGCGTGGGTCTTACAATTTGAAAACTAATTAGAAATGCGGACCTGAGTTGTTATCATATTCGAGTGACGGAGTATCATTAAAGGCTACCCAGGATGGCGGTTGTCAGTACCTAGCATCTTGGCTTACTGTCGATGCGTACTGGCTGCAGGGGGGTGTCAGTACGCTTAGCCAGCAAACTTCTACACAGGAGTAAGAGTGCTAGCACTTACTTTATCATTCAGGTAAGGAAACTCATCCAAAAGGAGCAGTGATCGGGGTGTGCCTTGTTTCAATGCCATGGAAAGCCAACTTATGGTGTTGGTAAACTTAGACGCGCTGCTGTCGGCTCCGGAGTCCGCTGGTAGCCACGCGAGGATAGTGTCCATCTGCGGAAGTGACGCGAAGTCGGCGGGTACAAAGCTTCCGATGTGGGCTAGGTACACTATCAGCCCAACCTGAAATGCAGCCAAAATGTTTTCAATCAAAAGACCCGAAAAGAGACTGCGAGATATAGTTAGGATATAACCGATAGCTGAAAAACCCAAACAGGCGCTCTTTTGTTATCAATTGACTAACATTGCCGGTTAATGTGAGACTTGGACGTGGGCAGCTGTGTCTTATCGCCTTTCAGGTAATTAATATCTGTTCGTGTCGGCTATGAACTTTGCTTGTATCGAATGAATGCGCAGATGATGTGGTGTGAAGTGTGGCTTCCATTCTTTGGCTGCCGGTATTGCTCTGTGGTTCATCACCTGGAGCGCCTGTGTCTATAGGAGCTGTGTCAGCCTCAAAGGTTCCCGTTAGTCAGTATACACAAAGTTGACCTCGTTTAAGAAGACAAACCTCTTTCAAGTACATCGTTTTTCCGCTTGCATTTGGCCCAGAGACTAGTGTAATGCTCTTCTTTTCCGTGGACGAAGCGAAGGAGTTACTTCTGTAGCCGGGTGAGGTCGCCTCGTATAAGGCGTGTCGTCCGTTTTTGATGCGGATGGTGTTTTCGGAGGTGAACTGTGGTTTGGTCCCGTTCATTTGTATTGCCGCCACTGTCAGAGCGCATAGGCTGAAACATGAGCGTTCAAAGTGTTAAAGGACTTCGGCGTTGCCTTTTTAGCTTTGGTAAACCATATTGTTCTGCTCCGAACTGATTGTGCCGCGACGAACTTTTGCCTTAAGCCTTCGGGTTGCTGTTATGCAGTACAATTGGTAGTCTGATTATTGGGCTACTTAAAATCAATAGTAAGATTGTGGGATCTTGTACCTTCGCATTTATAAACTAATTGTATATTTCAGGTTCCTTTCATTTAGCAGCAATCTGTGTGGGCACCCTACTGACCTAGTGTCTCCCCCATCATTTACTCACATGTCGCTAAGGGGTTAAGAGTTTGTAACACCTGAGTTGCATGACTCGACTTACCAGTCAAGTTTTGTTACAAACGCGTGACAGTCGAGAAGGGTCCTGGTGCTCTTTAATATTTCGTCTTGTACTTCGTGCATAATAGAGGTTTCTGCATCTGCAATGTAGAAAGATGGGCGTCATGAAAGTATTGTCTGATTTTAGGTGATAGCAGGTTACTCCCTTGTTCACCGTGCGTATGCTTGGCCTTGAACCTGTCAAGGGTATTGAGTAGGGAGAAGCGTGGGATTGTTTCGACATCTAGCCTCCTGGTAGTCTTGCAAGATTCGGATTACAGCGTTGAGTCGCTGGGGTTTTGACAAAGCCTTGATACCGATCGTACGGCTACGCTGGCACCTTCGTGAGCCTGTCATACATAACGGTAGGGTTGGTTAAAGATCAGAATTATAATTGGCTTAATCCGAATGCAAAGAGGGACAATCGTGGCGGATAGACGAAGCCTGAACTCTGGTCTGCCCTGTGGTATTTGGCTGTGATAGGAATTTGAAGTTCAGTGTGTATTTATTTATTCATGGGTAGCTTGAGGCGCCGTAGTTATGTGGTGTTGACTGGCGAGGTAACTGTCACAGCGGCCCCCTGTCGTCCTAAGCAGGGATACGAATACTATGATAAAAGCCTGGTGTGCGTGTGTCTAGGTGAATAATCTTGTACGGTCCCAGGTGTATCCTCGGGGCTCCCGTTCTCACTGAAGTTTATCTCGCTAATAGAAGGGAATGTGCAGGGCCCCTTACTGTGCATTCACTCATCGCGAAGTTTGAATTGGGCCGCGCTCTTGTTACTGAGACTGCCAGCATACCGTGCAAGAACTATCTTTTATAGTGTACCAACTACCTATGACTATTTCATGGCACGTTTTTGGTGCCTTAAAAAACCTGCAACAACATCGGGCTTTGCGGCTTAAGTCGGAAGGCGAATCGGGTGGGCTGGGGCATTCCCTCGAAAATAGTTTCCGAATGGTCGTGGCTGAAATGTGTATATCTAGAGGGATGGGGCACACAATTTACTGGGCATTTTTCTGCGAGGATTCAGTGTACATATTGATTTATGATGGCAACTTGAAATGAAGTTACTACGGCTTCATGTTTACAGCAAATAGCGTGGCATCTTTGTGTAGTGAAATTGTTGGAGACGCGGCGTGGATTGCATGATTCCGTAGGTTTTATAATCGTTTGGCGCGCACGTTTTGCAATAATCGTAATTTTGCTGTGTGAAGCGTCGGTATACTTTTCAGTAAAGCCTTTTTTTCCGAAGCGAGAAAAAATTGTTTTTAAATGGTTGCCTCTCACATTTGTACACGGGAAGCCGAGGCACGGTGGGCGAGATCTCATTTGAGAAGGTAGTGCTTGGGGACGCACTTTCTTATAAGAAAGTGCAGCCGAGTATTTCGGCCGGTGCGCAGTGGGTTCGCGCCTAGTGCATTCAGTAAGTTCCGTCGTGAGGAGTATGTGGTCTTAATCCCTTCTGCCTGATTGATCTTACAAAGCAGGTTGCCTGGGGATATCTCGGCGCAAATCCTGCACAGCAGCTGTGGCATTCAAATGGCTCTCTTGCCATTCGCCTGTGCGAATCACAGATAGTAATTAACTGCCATAGTGTGTATGGTAGTTTTTGAACTTAGTTCTGGTAGCGCGTAAGCTCGGCATGCAAATGGCCTTTTGTAGCAGATCCTCCTATCATGTCTTTATTACTAGGTTTGGTTTTTACAACTTTACCAAGGCTTGTACGCTTTGGAATCAGACGCGCGTTCCTGCGTATCCATATTGAGATATTACAGTGTGTATGGGCCGCATTGAATACTTCCTGAACGTTATTTATGGGTCCGAGAACTGTGAGAAACATTCGTATTTGTGCAAGTGACGCGAGCATTATGCCAAATACGAGCACTTTCGAAGGTAGAAATATTTCTTCACCAAAACCGAAAATTCTAAAAAGACGTAATTCTCTTTAAAAAGAGACGAATGTCCTTTGTATGACCACAAAAGGGCGAGAAAAAGGCCTCTTGCTTAGGCAGCCGGCATTTTTTCGGGTTTCTTAACGCAAATGAGGAGGGAAGTTATCGGAAAAAAGCTGAAACGCCTCTGTTTGGCGTACATTTACTGACAAGGGATATTTAAACTCACCGAAATATTGCCTAAAGAAGGGATTATTACATGGAGCAAAATGATGATGGAGTTCGTAACGCCAAATAACTAGAAAACTTGTTCTGGGACTTGTATTAGTTGACAATGAACCTGATCTAGGATGCTGGTCCAACTATGGGATGGGTAGATGGATTTGAATGCGCGTGTGGCTTGCGACAAAAAGTACTAATTAAAGGTAAACCATAGACTCAAGACTGAACACTATAACCAATATCAATTGGCTGTATGCAGCAAGTTGCCCTCATAAGACCGAAACTCCTGTCGAACACAATGCGGCATATTTGTATAGGAATTTTTAAGGCGACGGAGGCATGGAACAGCTGACTCACGTCCAGCCAATTACCTATTTGTTTGGTTTAAACCCACCCTTCGAAGAACCTGTTATCTGCGGAGAGGATACACTATCTCCACTACAGCGTACAAGTCTAGGAACGTGGTATCTATAAGCCTATTCGCGTTTTCCTACTAATCGATAAGTCAATTGAATAAAATGTTAACTATAAGCAAAAAGACGAGTACCGGAAGCAGGTGGTAGAGACCATTGCAAGCGTGGGAAAGGTATTCACATAACATTTCGTCTCGCACATAAAGCTATAATCGGAGACTAGCAAGGAAGATCGAACATAAGTAAGCGGTAAGGAAGACACATTTTCAAATGTGGCTTATGCTACAGACTGATTTGATTAATTAAGTTGACCCAGTCCTTAAGAATTCGCGGCCTCGGTAGGAGTTGAATCCACACAGCAAGGAGGGCTCTTGCACAGCCAACGCTCTACCGTGAGCTGTGAATTTACAAACACTTGGATTGATTTTACTCGATCAACTTACAGCTTGTATGGAACCCACCATTACGGAACAGAAAGCTGACTGCCCAGGTAGGATTCCCTAATCAATCATCTAGAATCAACCAGAATTACTAACTAGGCTTCTGAAATCTGTTGTTAAAAAAACGTTTCTATCGGGTGTATGTCTTTATGTATGTGCCTACGCCTGGTCAGTATCGCGCAACGCCCGCACACCATAAACGATTTGAGTGCAGACGACCGAGCGGTCATCACTTGAACTACGGAAATATCGGAAGAATGCAGAAATCGAAAAAATTATTAGGTGCGTAATCGCTTGAGAACTGCACCATATAAATGCAACATCCGGTACGGTCGTTAAGGCAACCGGTTGCTGGCGTTAATGCTGAGCTTCAGTGTGAAAACTTGACGTCAGGCCACTTAAGTTCTTGTGTCAGCAATCGAGTTCTCTCGAAACGTCTTTTAACCAGGATTTCAGTTCACACAACTTGTTATGCCACCTCACAGTTCCCCGTCGTCCTCGGAGACTGATTATTGCACTCTGGTAGAAGATATATCACCGTTCTGCATTTGAGTTTACAAAGAGCATGACGAGGCCCCATATAGCGGCTAGTACAGGTAGAATGATATTACAAAGACGAGAAAGACTGGAATAGTCGTCCGGCCAGCTATGCACAACCTCAAGTTAGAAACCGCCGCTGCTCGAACCCTCGGCCTCCTGGTAAGAGCCCCAGCGTCCTAACCATTGAGCAGCGGCCTCGTCCTGTCGATTGCAAACCAACAGAACGTGGGCTCGAACCTCAGAGGTTGAAAACCTGGGGTTGTATAGGACTGCTTGCCGACGACAAGTAAGCGAAAAATGGACAGTCTCCCTTGCCTTTGTCACAGATTATTAGATATTGAGGTGTATTTCTGGCACATCAATTGCTTCTGGGCATCATTTTTTTCCTGTGATGTGTGCTGAGAAACTATCAAGTTCACAAAATTTAAAACAGCCGTATACGGCAGGATTTATTGACCTCAATAAACTTCGTAGCAGCTTCTCAGCTGCACCTTGCCTCTGCATGAGGATGATAACGAAGAGAACATACAACAGTGCGAAATTTCACAGAATGAATGACATACCAGCAAGGATCATATTTCAGTTTAAATAATGATCAGGGAAAGGACACTGCATTAAATCAACGTATAGGAAGGAGGGGGTGGGGTGTTGAGGGGAGTTAACGAAAATCACTTGGAGTTTAAAACTAAGTGATCAATTACCAGGGTAATTGGAGGTTCACGACATGGTCAAGCTGCTTGCATAGGTCGGTTTTCTCCCGCCGTATGTAGGCTGCTTCCAAATAGCGCAGGGTTCGATTTGTTTGGGCCCGAACAAGTACTCGAAACGCTGTTTTGACGTCGACGGAATGACCGCTGTCCAGTATATGCTTAGTAATAGAGGACCGTGGTACCCCGTCTTTTTGCTTGCTTCCTAGACGTCCTCATGTTTAGAGAGGATGATGCTTCCATAGGGCACTCGGTTTTCCACAAAAAAAAACTTTTAAAGAGCAGAACCTAGTTAACTGTAACTATCCTACACGTTTTTTTCAGAAGAACAGCAATTCTCTGCGGCCAATTGATGAAACAGTTCCAAAAAAGCTCGTCAATATATCCTTTCCCATTAAGGGTGATGACATTTCTAATACAATCACACGACGGACCTACAATGCGGCAAAACCTATCTTCTTAAGTTCTACTAAAAGCATTCAAGTAAAACGGGCAAAGGATACTTTGCCATTGCACGCCAACTCAAATTGTGTGTGCGAATTCACATGTACTTGCGGATGCAAGTACATTGGGCGTACGCAAAGGCAACTGGCAGCCAGGGCTGCTGAACACTTGCCCAACTACCTTTTAAAGCAAGAAGACATAGTACTACAGTCCTCTATCACCAAACATCCCATGGACAGCTGTCAAGTTCTCGGCGAACAAAGGCAGACAGCATGAGTTAACAGCGGCAGGCTCCCACACTGTCTACGTCAAAACAGCGTTTTGAGTACTTGTTCGGGCCCAAACAAATCTAACCCTGTGCTATTTGGAAACAGCCTACATATGGCGGGAGAAACCTGACCTATGCAAGCAGCTTGACCATGTCGTCAACCTCCAATTAACCTGGTAATTGATCACTTAGTTTTAATCCACAACTTATTTTCGTTAACTCCCCTCAACGCCCCCACCCCTTCCTTCCTTCCTTCCTTCCTTCCTTCCTTCCTTCCTTCCTTCCTTCCT